>PVHT021183648.1:2190628-2295123 GCA_004024745.2 Catagonus wagneri
TTGAAGGAGAGATCAGAACCTTTACAGATAAGCAAAAGCTAAGAGATTTCTGCAACACTAAACCAGCTTTACAACAAATCTTAAAGGAACTTCTCTAGGCAGAAAAGAAAAGGCCACGACCAGAAGCAAAAACACCACAAATGACAAGGCTCACCAGTAAAGGCATATATACAATAAAGATACTAAATCATCCATGCACCAAAATCAGAAATCATGAGAAGAGAGCACAAATGTAGGTCACTGGAGATGCACGTGCAATTGAGAAACCAACAACTTAAAACAATCTCATTTGTATATAGACTCCTATATCAAAACTTCAGGGTAAAGAAAAAAAAAAAAGGAACAAAAACCCCAAACAGTTAATACAATGCCAATAAGAACATACATTTCAGTAATTACCTTAAATGTTAATGGACTGAATACCCCAACCAAAAGACATAGACTAGCTGAAAGGATACAAAAACAAGAAAACAACCAATGGATCACTGAAGAAATCAAAGAGGAAATTAAAAAATACCTAGAAGCAAATGACAGAAAGACATGACACTCCAAAACCTCTGGGATTCAGCAAAAGCAGCGCTAAGAGGAAAGTATATAGCAATACAAGCCAACCTCAGGAAAGAAGAAAAAGCTCAAGTAAACAACCTAACTTTACATCCAAAGCAGCTAGAGAGGGAAGAAGCCAGGTCATGGAAACAACCTAAATGCCCATCGACAGAGGAGTGGATAGGGAAGAAATGGTACATACACATAATGGAATATTACTCAGCCATTAAAAGGAACAGAATAACATTTATAGCAACATGGATGAACCTAGAAATTATCATACGAAGTGGAACCAGTCAGACAATTGGACAGCAACACCCAATGCTACTGCTTACATGTGGAAACTAAAGAGACACAATGAACTTCTTTGGAGAACAGACAATGACTCACAGATTTTGGAAAACCTTGGTTTTTCAAATAAGACAATCTGGGGGGTGGGGGGGTGCACTGTGGGTTTGGGACACAAAATCTATCGTATTGACTTATGATCTTCGTACACCTATAACTGAAATAAAATTCATTGTTAATATGAAAAAAAAATAAAAAAATAAATGTCACTTCAAGGAGTTCCTGCTGTGGCTCAGTGGGTTAAGAATCCAACTAATATCCATGAGGATGTGGGTTCGATCCCTGGCCTTGCTCAGTGGGTTAAGGATCTGGTGTTGCTGTGAGTTGTGGTGCAGGTCACAGACACGGCTCAGATCTGGCATTGCTGTGGCTGTGGCATAGGCCGTCAGCTGCAGCTCCGATTTGACCCCTAGCCTGGGAACTTCCAGGTGCTGCAGGTGCAGCCCTAAAGAGCAAAACGATAATAATAATAATAAATAAATACATACATACATAAATGTGACTTCCTCAGTCGGTCTGTTCCAAGGTTGGCTGCCCTATAACTGTATCCCCATTACACTCTGTTCTACACTAGTGTAACCCGTGTCACACTCATGATTAACCATATACCTTATCAGGGTAAACAAGGAGTTTGGGATTAACACACACACACTACTATGTATAAAAGCAATAAATAACAAGGACCTACTATAGAGCACAGGCAACTATACTCAATATCTTGTAATGATATTTAATGGAAAAGAATCTAAAAAAGAATATGTGTGTGTGTGTGTGTGTGTGTTTATGTATGTGGGTGTAACTGAATCACTTTGCTGTACATCTGAAACTAATATGACACTGCAAAACAACTATACTTCAACATTTTTTAAAATAAAAATAACAGAACTTTTAGAAAGCTGTACATGATCTGCTTTTCCTGCTGGACCCTAAGTTCTGTGAGACCAGACAGGCCCCCACATTCCTGGGACGGTGCTGACTTACACCTGTTGCCTCAGTGGGGCAGGTTACATGGGCGTTCAGCAAACACTGACTCCTGCCCCCTTATGAAAGCATGTACTTCCCAGCAACATGGCTCTGTGTCTGGCCACGTGTGCTCTGGCTGGTGGTGCGCTAGCAGATGTGACGTCAGTGCTGTCTTAAGAGGCACTCTGTGTTTCCCTTCCTTTACTCGGGCTCCTGCTCTCCTGGTCTCCATTCACGATGAGAGGAACACGCCCAGAGAGGGTACCAACCCATGGAGGCCCAAACACAATCCAAGGCCCAGAGCCAACCTTCGATCACTCACCCTACAGACACTTGAGCAAGAGATATAAATCGCTGCTGTTGTAAGCTCTTGATTTTGGGGTTGGCTTGTTATGCAGCGCTACTGTGACAATAGCTGACTAGCATACTCAGCATAATGATTAATACTGCTCCCTTGCACTCTCAAGAATGTCCCAGGTTAGATGCTAAATGATCTAATCCCCCGAGGTCCGTCCACATCTATCTTTTTCATCACTTGAACTCCAGCACCTAAAACAACACCTAGCACAGCAAAGGTGCCAGATAAACATGCTGGGTTAAACTAAGCAGAATTATATGTTCTCCTAAAGTCTCTCCCAAATCAGTCTTCTTCCCAACTGGATGGTGAGAGGTCTGAGTTTGGGGGGGCTCTCCTCTTCCCTCCTTCCTTCCTTCCCTCCCTCCCTCTCTCCCTCCCTTCTTCTTCTTTCTTTTGTATTTTTAGGGGCCACACCTGCAGCATATAGAGGTTCCCAGGCTAGGGGTCAAATCGGAACTACAGCTGCCGGCCTCTGCCACAGCCACAGAAACATAAGATCCAAGCCGTGTCTGTGACCTACACCACAGCTCAAGGCAACGTTGGATCCTTAACCCCACTGGGCAAGGCCAGGGATCGAACCCACGTCCTCATGGATACTAGTCAGGTTCATTACTGCTGAGCCACGACAGGAACGCCTCCTTCTATTTCTTTCACATTATCCCTGAGAGGTGCCTCTGCCTGGCTGCTGGTTCATCACCTCACCACCATAGTTAAACCTTCAGAGAAGGGCATGTCCATAGAGGCATGGCCCACTCGCCCCAGGATTCGACAGAAAGGAGAAACAGACCAGGGGCTAGGTGGGGATCAGCTTGCCTCCTGCCCGGAGCCTTAGGATTGGGTCACATGTCAGCCTAAGGAAAGTACTACCATGTTGTCAGAACTGATAACAGCCGGACACTAAGTCACTGCCCTTACCCTCCGTCAGACTAAAATTCCAAATAAAAGTTTCAGCATCTCAGCCCCTCAGCCTCCTCTCTGTCTCTCCTGACTGTGGTCGGTGAACATGGATTTTATGAAAGAAGCCGACAGGGCCGAGGTCACAACCACGGATCCTGAGCCCTGGAGGAGGGTTTCCCGAGGTCCCGGGATGAGCTGAGTGATGCAGGCCGAGGGCCACAACCTCTCCACGTCCCAGCTGACCACCCTGCCAGGGCAGACAGCCACGCTTGGCGGTACCCAACCACCCACACCTCTGACTACCTTGCGATCATCCCAAGAGAGTACTGGAAGACAGCAGTCTCCCAGGCAGGGATCTCAAAGCTTTTTGCTCTGTTTTGCCCTCCTTGCTTTGTGCCTGTGATGCCAAGCCCCACAAAATGCTGTGGTTTTCCGTTCCTAAAACAGAGGCCTGTGCCCGTATGAAGCGCCTGGGCGTGTCCGGCTAATTAAACGGAGCTCCCTTGCGGTCTCGTGTTCCGCCGATGTTCTTCGATGTGTTGAGGCGTCTTCTGTTTCCGGAGACACTGGTGAAACAGTGGCTCGAGGGATCAAACAGTTGGGCCGTGTCCACGGTGACTCACCCCCAGGATGGTCCCCTCCTTCCTCTTAGGGCCAGATCAGTCCCTGGGGTCTGCCTGAGACCCTGGACTCCCGCAGACACATGGCACCTGCCATCGCAGCCTAGAGGGTCTGTGGAGGAGACCCAAAGTCCCCTCCCCCGTCTCTCAGCGAGAGGAAGTGCTCCAGGTCCAAAGGGCCGCAACGTTTGCCCAGAGTTTCCCAGAAGAGCGTGAGGGAGACACCAGCTCCCACTCTCAACTTGGGGCTAGGAGTGCACAGGTCTGAACCCTTGCAAGCTCGGCTTTGCCACCTGCCTAAACCCCAAAGAAACCATCTGACAGCGTCTCCTTCTGTTCCCATCTTCAGGATCCTTTTGTCTAGGCTTACTTTCCCCTGCTCTGTCTCAGATATCGGCTCCGATTCCTTCCCGTAGCCCCAGGGCTTTCTTCTCTGCTGTCCTCAGCCTGTATCCATTCTTGAGCCTCACCTTCCATCTGCATCTCCTGACCAAGGATGTTTGCATCCAGCCTTATTTCCTCTTTCCTTCAGATCTCTGCTTTCCACTCAAAAATCCCCTGTCCCATAAGTTTCATTTTTCTCTCATCGGCCACACTGAAGCGAGTTACAAACCCCTTCAGAACCTTTGGCACACCAGCCTGCCCCCGAGCGCCTCTGCACACAGCTCCCTGCTAGGTACCACTTTACCTCTGGGGCCTCCATCAGGTCCACTGCGAGCACCTTGGGTCCCATCGTTACGCTGCAAGCTTCCTG
The DNA here is from genome assembly GCA_004024745.2 of Catagonus wagneri. Lineage (NCBI taxonomy): Eukaryota > Metazoa > Chordata > Mammalia > Artiodactyla > Tayassuidae > Catagonus > Catagonus wagneri. The sequence continues at coordinate 2,195,115 of PVHT021183648.1, forward strand.
CTTTCTCCCTTCTTTCAGCTTTGACACCACACCCAGGACAAAGCTCTGCGTCCAGTTCCTTGATATAGGGACTGACTCTGCATCAACAAATGCTGAGCTCTGTTTCGAGAAAAATCTTTGATGGCCTGGCTTTCTCATGACCTTCCCCAATTAGCAAGAAGAACAGAAGGCAGCTCTTCCGGGCGAAGGCACCTGATATGTTACATTCACCTGACCCTGTCTCACGCTCACTGGAAGACACCAAGAAGACTCCTCCATGACAAAGGCAGAGCCTCCACAAAAGCCACACCTGCCAGGAGGCAGGCCCCCGGGCCTGGAAGAGGCTTACCTGGTGCACAACACTACCTGCAGGACTAGCTCCAGTGCCAGTCCTGCAATGGAGGCATAGCAGCTGATGGAACTGGAGTCGGGACAGAAGCTGCTCAGTTGACAAAAGCAAGAAGTGACAACTGACAACCCGATGACAGGAAAGAAGTCAGGGGGTGGGGGAACACTCCAGAAAATAGATATAAGAAGCCAAAACCACAGCACTGGAGTGGAGGGGTCCCTTTCACAAACAGCTCTAGCCGGCTCAACAGATCCCGAAAATGACATGTCACTCCTGCTAGGACGAGGGCTGCCAGGAAGACGGCCCATACAAAGCAGGGGTGACCTGGTGGGTGAGCCCTGCTCCCCGGCCGACTGCACCTGCTGTCCCTCAGAGACTGCTAGTCAGAAGGATTAACACTAGATATCTAGAAATCCAGCTTGCCCGATGTCCGGCTAGACAGAGCTCTGAGTCACCTTCAGCCGCGTGGTACAAGGGCAAACACACAGTTCTGGAGTCGGATAGGCCTGGGTTTCAATCCCAGGTGGGCTGGCCTGTGGCTTTGAGAAGCTCTGTGTCCCCATTTGTAACACGGAGGTAAAAATATCCACTTGGCAGGGCCGCTGGGAGGCACAGAGCACATACGATCAAAGTGCATCATTACAGTGCACTGATTCACAATTTAAAAAACCAGAGTTTTATGATAATGCAATATTTGTCCAGACTCTTGAGCTAAAGAAATTAGCAGAATTCTGCTAGTTTAGGGGAACAGCATAATCCCCCCGCCCAGGGAGCAGATAAATAGTAACTTTACTTAAACAAACTTTCGTCCATCTCTCCGCTATGTGTCAACTACATCGTAGTCCTCGACCTAACACGGTGGGGCGGAGGGACATGTGCGATGACCCCCATTTCACGGCTAAGGAAATGGGGGCTCGAGGGAGAATGGCTTGCCCTAATATTACATCACCTGGAATCAAGGCTGGAGCCAAACAGCTCGTCTCATTCTTCACCCACTGTTCCCAGCCCAGAGGAACGTCCCCAGGCAGGTACCTCAGGATCCGACAGACAGGTGCAGAGTCACTCTATCCGCCTTTGAATGTAATGAGTGCCGCCCTCACCCCCCCCCACTTCTTCCTGGAGTGGGAGCTCTTTATTAACTTAAGTCCATCTCCCGCGGATAGCTCTACAGATCTTAGATCCCATCACTTTTCTTTCCCTGAAACAGTCCTAGCCTGGCTGGTTTTCCTTTACGCCAGACGGCCTGAGTTGGACACGTGAGGTTTTGCTATGACTTGGTAAATGCCTAAGTCATGTGATCCTAAAATGTTTTTCTGAGAATTTCTGGGGTCTTGGGTGCTGCCACACATCAGCAGATGTTTCCAGAAAGAGTGACAGCCACCCGCCACAAGCTCTGCCTGAGGCACAGCAGACAGCCCCCAGCCCCTCAGCACAGATGTCAGATCTGGGGGTCGGCTTCCCCCATGATCTTTCCTGTAGGCCGGTCTTTCTACAGCCTCACAGTTAGTCACTGAAAACTTTCTCCCTCAGTTTGTCCCTCCATTTCCCAGAAAAGCCAACAAATCATCTACAAGCTCAGAAATTGGACTTTGACCTTAAGCTCCTTGAGGATGGGGTCCTGCCTAATTCATCTCCACCCCCCGCCGCGTCTGATGTCGGGCCAGTGCCAGTGTGTGTCGCCTTAAACACCAGTGAGGTGAGCGTATGGGAGGGCCCTGCTCTGAGGGCCTGGACACTCCCGGGCCGGTGGGGTCCCAACGGGCACGATCATGATGAGGTTGTAAAAAGAGCCCACGTTACATGCAAGGCCAGGTGAGATTTGTATACAGGACAGAAAGATTAGCCGTGTGAGAACTGTTAGGGACACACCAGCTATTTTCAAAGATTTAAAGACCGGTCTCCCCAGCAGGGTGCTCTCCTTCCCTGGAGCTCGGGGGAGCAGAAGAGAACTCAACAGGGGAGCGGAGCGTGAGATGGGGAGGGAATTGGCAGAGTTTCTGCTCGGCCTCCAAGGCCATCTCTAGTGGCTAGAAATGTTCAACAGGCAAACATGAAGCCACCCAGGTCAGGAGCCCCCACTACAAGGAATATCAGGCAGAGGCTGGGTATTTGTTGGAGCCATCCGCTGGGAGAGGAAGCCGTGGATCCCCCATTCCGTGGCCGGGCACCGGGCGCCGGTCAGCCTCGAAGCTCCTCCCACCTCTGTAATGCCAGCGCCGGTCCCGGGGGTTCTGGATAACTAAAGGTTTACTGCACACAAAGGCCAAGGAGACAGGCAATCTACGGCTCTGTTCTTTCCTTGGGGAAGAGGATGTAACCTAAGGATGTCAAGGAAGCAGGGACCTGAGGAGGCAGAGAGCTCACCCGCTCCCAGCTCATTCTGGGCAGCCAGGGGGAGTGCGCGCGGCCTCCCGGCACCGCGGGACCCAGCAAGTACCATATGGCTGATGCTCCAGGAAGGAAGACTGAAAGTCTGATCTAAAACAGCAGCCCTCAGCTATGGAGGGCAGGGAGACCACCCTCGGAGGACCCGGATGGCCTCTGGGTGCAGTCTCAGGCTGGACCCGGGAGCACTGCCTTCAGCTCCTCACCCACAGGGAGCCCCGGGCCAACTCCTCCCGTCCGGAGGGTGCGGAACCCGAGGAGGGAGGCTCTCCATGGCGGGAGGGGGAGGAAGGAGAGGGGCGCAGGCCCCTTTCACAGCTACATTTCATAAGCAGCCTGACTTGTCTCCCCATCTATAAAATGGGCCGAATATAACAGCACAGAAATCATTATTCCTGTTTCTGCCGCACCTCAACTAACCGCCGCCTACCTTTTCCTTGTCTACCCTGCACCCACACCCTCAGAGGGAAAAGAAAAATATCCTTCAAGCCATGAGACAGTACTTCTTTCTAGCCTACAAAATGTTCCCCAGCCAAATCCAGTATTTCAAAGGCTGAGACTGACAGATACCAAGCTGCGAGCCTCACACGTTATCTCTCCTTGGCTTCCTCTCTTGGGTCCAGCCTCACCTCCTTCCAACCCTGGGCACTCCGCTAACTCACAGGTCAGAGCCAAGGACAAGGGCCAGGTCCGCAAGCTGAGGTCTTGATCTGACTCCTCCTAATCAACAGTCAAGAAGGACCTGACTTTGGGGCTATGTGATTTCTTTCTTTTTTTTTTTTGGCTTTTTGCCATTTTCCTAGGGTCGCACTCGCGGCATATGGAGGTTCCCGGGCTAGGGGTCTAATCAGAGCTATAGATAGCCACCAGCCTATGCCAGAGCGACCACAATGTGGGATCCGAGCCGCGTCTGCAGCCTATACCACAGCTCACGGCAACACCGGATCCTTAACCCACTGAGCAAGGCCAGGGATCAAACCCGCAACCTCATGGTTCTTAGTCGGATTCGTTAACCACTGAGCCATGACGGGAACTCCAGGGGCAATGTGATTTCTGGCTATCGATGCCAGGCTCGGCCACAAGGATATGCACAGGGCTGACCTGGCTGGTGATGAAGACGCATCCAGGAGTTTGAACCTCAGCCCTTCAGGAAGCAACATTTCTAACTCAAGTGCCACCTCTTCCAGGAAGTCTTCCCTTATTCTCTTGGTGGCAACTACTCTTACTCTGTTGTCCGCTACCACTCACGTTTGTGCTTACAGTCCTTCAAAGCCCTCGCTTCGTCACAGGTCTGTCTCCCTAAAGAACCACGGGGTCCTTAAGGACACGAACGCCACCCTATTCCTCGATGGGCCTCCCCATGCTGCCGGGCACAGAAACTCGTAAATGTTTATCGCTGAACTGCCTTTATGGATCCTAGGGAAGGATCAAGAAGGAGGCAGCAGGGCTCAGGAAATAATTAATCATGGTTGATCAACATTTTTTCCTCTCCAGTCCCTCCCCCGAACCAGCTGTGGCTGGTCCTTCTGAACCTGGCCGGCTGCGAAGCCGCCTAAGAAAGAACGTGGCCACCTCCATCTCCCTCCTGGATGGACCTGGGTGGGTCGCGGTGCGGGAGGGTGGAAGTGGGGCTCAGAGATGGAGAGGGATGAGCAAATCATGCAACCACCCAGCAGCCGTTTCTGGAGTGCTCTGCAAAGGACTGGGACCCCTGCACTGCTGGAGGAGGAGGGAAAGCCAGCTCCTGCGATGCATGGGCTCTCCACGGGCGGGGCTGGAGAGGGCTGGAGTCTGGGGTGATAGGGGCGAGTAGCAAGGTGGGGGCACGGGGCCACTCCTGCTGTCCATAGATGGTGCCAAAGACTCTTGAGATGCTACGACCCACAGTCACTGCTCTCACGTGGTGGAAGCAGGACGTTTCTGAGAAGACTCCACACCCGCCGCAGGGATGGGTTTCAGGCCCGGGGCCTGATTTTCAGGCAGCCTCCCCTGTGAAATGACACTCTTGAAAGAGGGGGGATGAGGACGAGCCACCGAGCCCTCTCCAGATGGGAATCCCAATGTGGCACAGTGGGTGCTGTGCGGGTACCCTCCCGGTGCAGTCCCCAGCCATCAGCTACACATCCCCTGGGCCCGGCAGACTTCTGGACCCTCTCCTCCACATGCTGCAGTCAGGCAGCGGCAGATGCTTCAAAAGACAACTTCAGCAAAGCAGAGTTAGTATCTCAGTCTAAGTCAGATGTGTAAAGCCTGGTGTTTAGTCTCATCCCCATTCAAAGCTCCCAGCTAAGGAATCAGCCTATGAGCAGATACTCATTTCAGTGAAAAGACAGGGCAGTGAAAAACCTGGGATCACCCCTGGACAAACCCAAAAGGCCAGGCCCCCGGGTTCCCCAGAAAATGAAGGCCGTTTCCCCCCTGGGATGTGGCGGCGTTAACCCAGAGCAGTACACACGGAAATCTTCTCCTCCAACTATGGGGACGCCCGTGTGGCTCCAAGGGACCAGAAGAGCCATTTCCCTTCAGCTAAGACATCACGTCCTCCATGTCTCAGTTGCAAACCTTGTTTCTGCCAGGGGCACAGAGGCTGCTGGCTAGGAGGTCCCAGAAGAAACTGCTGTGAGAAGGGTCCCTGCTGGATACCGGCTGGGGAACTTTCCAAGCAACTCACACACACACACACACACACACACACACACACACACACACACACACTCTCCGCTCGGCCTGCAGGCTCCGGGGTTTCTAGAGCAAAGGTGGGATCGGGATGGAGAGCCCTGCCGGGCTGGGAGAGGCATCGGCAGTCTCACAGTGCAGCCTGCTGGGCACGGAGGCCTGTGCAGCGGGAGCGGGAGGGGCGCGGGTGCGGGGAGTGGCCTCACGCCTCGCCTCTGTCCGCTTTCAACCCCCTGGAGAGGAGCCTTGAATCCCAAATCCCAAGTGTAGGCGGGAAGGGCTGCAGAAGGGGAAGGACAGCCCATCCTGGCTTTCCATGCAAGCGGAGCTCCCACCCGCTGCTCGGTGCCTTAGAATGTTCCAGAGAATAGCCATGGGGAAAGGAACGGAGCTCGGTGCTGATGAGGAGGGGCTGGGGGCCCGAGGAAACAGGAAACACCTCTGCTGGGCCTGGTAGGAGTTACCTTACCAAGGCCCCTGCTTCTACGGCTCTTTCAGCACAGACCCCAGGGGTGCAGTTCCCGTGTGGGCACAGAGAGGGCGCAGTTCACAGGCGCGCGCTGTGACGGAAGGACAGGGTCCCAGTGGGGCGGGTGATGGCGCACAGAGGGCCCCCTCAGACTGGGACCCTTGAGCCACTAGGTCACGACAGGCAGTGGCAGGACAGATGGAAAATTGGCACAAGAGGGAAAAAACGGCACTGAGGATGTACCCACAGGTGTGGGCATCAGACAGGGGAGTGGAGGGCGGGGGAGGGCAGGTGACGAAGAGGAGGAAGGATGTGACTTGGACACAGTGGGGGTACCTGCTCCCACACCCCTCCACCCCCAGGTTCCGCTCTACCAGCCCTCCGGGTGCCTACTCCGGGCTGCCCTGTCTCTGCTGACCTACCTATGTCCTTAACACCCCTGTCCCCTCCCCCTCTCCCCACAACTGTCACCCCCTCTCTCTCCAGCAGAGCAAGTTCCTTACACAGCTGGGCAGACAGCAGTTCCCACCCCCACCCCTCACACTACGCAGCACCCCATTCCCCACCGCCTCCAGCCAGTATCTGAGAGATGCCCAAGGCTCCAAGCACATCCTGGCCCCGCATCCAAGCCACTGGCACCACGCCGGGGCCCTGGGGGCACCCCCACACACCCACCCCGAGCCATCTGGGATGTGAGGAGCAGCAGGCAGGTTCAGCCTGTCTAGACACTCGGGGACACCACCAGGCCCCAGAGCAGGGCCCTGCTCCCGAGGCAACTCTTCCCAGGCAGGTGAGGCCGCCTTGGTGGCCCAAACTGAGGCCATGCTGGCGCTGTCTCCCACTCAGCTGGCTGCCAGTCACCTGGAGTCTCAGGGGAAAGGACAGGGCTCTCTGGTAGGGAGAATGTTTATCTTTTGAATCATGCTTTTAAAAGTCAAATGAGTCATTGGAGAAAACAGGCGACCAAGTGGGTGGCCACTGGGGAGGCAGCGAGGAAGATCAAGGCCCATCAGGCCCAGAGGAAGAGGCCTTAGTGTGGCCCAGAGAACAGGCGGGGTGACCGCGCCTCCCCAAAGCCAGCCAGGGGACGGGAGGTGCTGGGTGAGGAGCCTTGGTCCCCGGCCCCCGCTCCTCGGCCCCAGCGCCTCAGTTAAGGGTCTTCAGCTGGAACAAACACCTGCTGTCAAGCGACGTCCCGCCAAGCTCTCAGGTCCTTGGGAGGGCCGTCACATGTCACATGGCTGCACGGGAGGGGAAGCCGCCCAAGCTGCGACTCCGTGCCTGCCGTCTTCTTCCAAGAAGAAGCTGGAATTCCTCCCTCTGGACTCAGTCCTTCTGGCTGCTGCCCCTCCCGCAGTCCCAGCCCAGGGCGAGCGGCCAGGAACACTCTCTGAGTTTGCTGGCTGACTAATTAGCTCATTTGAACGAGCCACAAGTGACCGAGTGGCGGTGAGGCCACTGTGTCAGTCAAGGGGCCTGGAGTGCCCTTCATTTCCTAATAAGTGTGGCTCCCAACCCCCCGCCAGAGCCCTCGGCTCAGGCTCCCCGTTCCAGACAACATGAAGCTCCAGATCAAAGAGGGCGTGTGACGTGCCCCCGGCCCCCTGGGGCCCGGCCAGAGCTCTCCCATTGCATGGGGCTGCCGCCCAGCACCCCAGCTGGGGAAGAGGTAGGATTCTAACAGCCCACTGAGTTGCTAGAGCCCCCAACCTATTTTAGGCTAGTCAGACCTACTGCATTCTAGTAAATTCTTTCAAGAAGCTTCTAACCACGTTCTGTAGAAGCTGGAGAAATTCCCAAGGCAACAGGGCATCATGTCAGGGGCAGCAGTGACAGGAAGGACTTTAGGACCCAGTCTCTTCTCCCTTCCAGTGTTGTGGAGAAGCCACAGAAGGCACGCCTTTCCTCTCAGACCAGTCAGCTCATGCCTCCTGGGATCTGCCGGGTCTTCCCTTGGTCAGCGCTGCGGCTGCCTGGATCCACGACCCTGCACCATCCCCTCTGAGTGCCGCTGGGACCTGTACTTATTCTCACCAGTGAACTGTGACAGCGGTGGTGTCCTATTGCTCCCATCACTGCCTTACATAACTCGTAACTTCTCTCCCATCCGCAGACTCACTTCACTGCCTTTTTTGTTTCGCATGTTTGAAGAAGCAAACAGCCACAGTGGAAAGGCCTGTGTGGTAAGGAACTGAAGTTCGCCTCTGTCGAAAAAGCCAGCTAGGGGTGAGGGGACCTCTGGCTGATGACCGGCAAGAAAAAAAAAAAAACCTGAGTCTCCAGAAGACTCGAAGGAAATGTGTCCCACTAACGACACGTGAAGTGGATCCTGACCTTTCTCCAGCCACACCTTAGATTAGCTCCTAGCTCTGGGTGATACTTGGATTGCAGGCGTATTAGAGATCTTGAAGCAAAGTACCAAACTAATTTGTGAATGGATTCCTGACTCTCAGAAACTGAAATTAAGAATGTAGGTTGATTAAAAAAAAAAAAAGTTCCCGTCGTGGCTCAGAGGAAACCATCTGACTAGCATCCATGAGGCTGCAGGTTCAATCCCTGGCCTCGCTCAGTGGGCTAAGGATCTGGGTTAAGGTCACAGACATGGCTCAGATCTGGCGTTGCTGTGGCTGTGGTTGTGGCCCATGGCTATAGCTCCAGTCCGCCTCCTAGCCTGGGAACCTCCATATGCCATGAGGGCAGCCCTAAAAAGTAAAAAAAAAAAAAAAAAAAAAAAAAAAAATTAATTTTAAAGAAATTAAAAAAAAAAATAAGAAAACACCATGTAGCTACCTGGGCGCGCCCAAGGATTTGCATCACCCAGACGCTTCTCTGGGCAAATCTGAGGCACCGTAATAAAAGAGATGACTCTGATTTCCCCTACCCCCACAAGCGCTGGCGAGGAGAGCCCTCAGGACTGAACAGCCTCTCAGGATGCAGGTCAATGTACACGCGTCCATGTCCCCCACTGCCCCACAGCCGCCACCTGCCTGCCCGTCCGGGAGCTGCGCCCACACATCAGACGTGGCCTCAGACAGCCAAGGCCTCTGCTTGACCAACGGACTTCCAGGGGCCAGGAGGGTGACAAAGGTCTTGGGGACCCTCCCAAGAGTCTCCTCCCACATCTTACCTGATGAGGTCGATAGGCTGAAACTTGTAAAACACCCCGTAGCGAGCCCATTCCTGATACAGCAGCTAAACAAGAAAAAGACGGAACCAGATTAGAGGCGAAACGGGGCAATAATTCACCTTTTTATCCATCCTAGCAAGTCAAAAATTGAATCCCCAAAGCCTGGCTTCCGGGAAGATTCTCCCAAGATAAGCACAGGGAGATGTCCCAAAGTGGAAGGCCGCGGAAGCCCACTTCTCCTCCCCGGATAACAAAGGCCATCTTCCTCCCGCTCCAGGGCAGCGCTGCACTGAGCAAGCAAAGCCCCTCGCTCGTCATTCCCTTGCCTTGCTGAGCCCAGCCAGAAGGGCCCTGGCGTCCCTTTAGTCACTCGATGAACAAATATTCACTGAACATCAACTTTGGGCCAGGCCCTGTCCAGACGTAGGATAAAGCAGTCAACCGAAGTTACTGCCATCGTGGAGCTTACACCTGGTGCCCAGAGACAAATGTAAACTTACACGTGAATTTATAAGAAATAAATGTAAGAGTTCCTGTCGTGGCCCAGTGGTAACAAATCCAACCAGCGTCCATGAGGATGCGGGTTTGATCCCTGGCCTCACTCGGTGTGTTAAGGATCTGGCATTGCTGTGAGCTGTGGTGCAGGTCACAGACGCCACTCAGATTCCACATTGGCTGTAGTGTAGGCCTAGCCTGGGAACTTCCACGTGCGGTGGTTGCGGCCCTAAAAAGGAGGGAAGGGAGGGAGGGAGGGAGGAAGGAAGGAAAGAAGGAAGGAAGGAAGGAAACAAGGGGAGAAAAATGAATCAAGGCAGGAAGAAGAATCTGAGAGAGGGGTGGGGGAGATGGCTCTTTGAGACATGTTGCCAAGGGAAGGGTGACATTTGAGCAGCGACCTGAAGGAAGTGGGGCTGAAGTTTCAGCTAGAAGAACACTCCTTCTGTGCAAAAGCCTTGATGGAAGTGCGTGTGACATGTCCCAAGAAGAAGAGGGAAGCGGTAATGGGGGGGTGCAGAGCAAGGGGAGACCACTGGGAGATGAGGTTAGAAAGGACTGGGGTGGCAGCCAGGGGCTTGCGGGCCAGGCTAAGATCTTTGGACTTTGAAGGAAGCCATTAGGAGGCTGAAATCAGTGTGAGAGGAAAGATCTGGTTTCAAGTGTAGACGGCTCATTCTGGCTACTGCCTGGGGAACAGAGTGAGGGCTCGCACAGGAGTGGGGGACCTACTGTAATGGTCCAGGGAAGGGCTGATGGTGGCTGATACCATGGAGGGAATGGAAGAAGTAATGAGAAGTGACCACTTCCATATATATGTGTGTATATATATATATACACACACACACACACACACACACACACACACAGACATACATATATATACACACACACACACATAACACATATACACACACACCTACACATATAGTCTTTTGGGGCCACACCTGTAGCATATGGAAGTTCCCAGGCTAGGGGTCAAATTGGAGCTGTAATAGCTCCCCGCCTACGCCACAGCCACAGCAACGCAGGATCCCAGCCACGTCTACCACCTACACCACAGCTCAGAGCAATGCCGGATCCTTAACCCACCGAGTGAGGCTGGGGATCAAACCCGCATCCTCATGGATACTAGTCAGGTTCGTTACCCCTGAGCCACAATGGGAACTCCCTGACTCCGCTTATATTGTAAAGGTAGAGCCTGTAAGATTTACTATTGGATTGGATGCGGGGTGAGGGAAAATGAGAACTTGGCCTGAGCGACTGAGTAAATGGTAATTCTATTTACTGAACTGGGGAAGGCGTGGGAAGGGCAGGCTGGCGGCAAACCAAGGGTTCCCCTGGGATGTGTTCGTCTGTGGTGCCATCTAGGCGTCTGCATGGGAATGTAGGGCGAGCGGCTGGCTATAAACGTTTGGAGCTCACAGGGAAGCTCGGACTGGAGACAGAAATTCGGGGGTCACCAGGGAAGACGTGAGCTGTAAAGTCATTACGTTACAGATGCAACTGCCAAAGGAATGGGCAGGCAGAGAAGAGGCCCGACCTCTGGGCCTGGGTTGCCAGTTTTAGAGGTCAAGGGGATGATGAAGAACAGCAGAAGAGGCAGAAGAGCAGAACGAGAAGTGGGTGGTGTCCCGGAGGCCAGAGGAAGGCGGGCAGAAGGTGGCCGGCTGGGTCAAATACTGCTTGATGGGTCAGGTCAGCTAAGCATGGAGAAGGGACCTTGGATCCAGGGGCTTGGAGGTCACGGGTGACCTTGCCAAGAGTGGTTCCAGGGGTGGGACGTGGCTAGAACCCCAGTGGAACACATTCTAGAAGTGAAGGGAGGAAATAAGGCACCAAACACATCGGGCTGTGCCATCTCGTGACATTTGCGCAGCAGCTTTAGAGAAGTGGCCCAGAGAAAAACCCACGTATCAGTCCCAGGAGCAAACCACACTTGAATTTCAAATTCCTGGCCAGCGAGTGTCACGGGGCACCCCAAGCGAATGAAGGAACCTGGTAATGAACCATCATTAGCCATCATCTAGCTACCCTCGTTGAACAGGCCTTTGTGCATGATGAAAGCGACGAGCTTACAACGCGGTTGCTACCTTCTGTCCTGCAGTCTCGTCTACACATCTCACACATCACACAGGATTCACACAGAACTCTGGAAAGGAGAAGCGGCCCTTATCAGAGATTCTGGATAGTCAGCTGAACATCAGCCCTATGGCTAGCCATCCTCCACACCTAAGACTCTTTAAAGACACAACATTAAAACTGAAATAAAATGTGGCATTCTTGGTGACTATAGAATTTTTTTTTTGTTTGGCTTTTTAGGGCTGCACCCATGGCATATGGAAGTTCCCAGGCTAGGGGTCGAATCAGAGCTGTAGCCGCCAGCCCACACCACAGCCACAGCTATGGCAACCTACACCACAGCTCACGGCAACACCGGATGCTCAACCCACCAAGCGAGGCCAGGGATTGAACCCGTCTCCCCATGGATACTAGTCGGGCTCGTTACCGCTGAGCCACGACAGGAACTCCAACTATAGACTTTTATTGTCACGACAGCTCCCAACAACTACAAAAGAGAACCAAAACCTACACGGACCCTGATGGAGTAAATGGCGCCGTGGTCACCACCACCTGCAGAAGAAGAAACCCGGACTCAAAGGGGCTGCACAGGGCGTGATGGGCAGAGGAAGGTCTAAACGCATGTGTTGTGATGCTGCTCACCCCAGGCAGGTGGCTTCAAACCGAATCCCACTGCTATTATCACATCTCTTGCTCCCCATCATCTGGGAGCTTCTACTGCCCTGGGTTTTCACTTCCCTCTCCCCAGTGCAAACACCGGACTCATCCAGCCCTGGTTGTCACAGTGACTTCATCTGTGGCCCATCGGGAGGCCAGCTTGCGTCAGGAGATACGGGCAGGGCCTCCTTTGAGGGCTGTGCAACGTCACTAGGTGCCTCCGAGGCCCTGACCTCCAGGGCAAATTCCTTTCCAAGTCACATGTCTGGCCCAAATCTGAACGCCTGCCTGCCCCTGCCCTGGATGGAACAACTGAAAATACCCCAGGATGCCCGCATGCCCCGGCTGGCTCAGGTCCAACCTGAGAGCCAGGCTCATGAGCCTTCCCCGCCGGCTGGCTCCCGGACCTGCTGTACGGAACCTGCAGAGGGTCCTTTCCCAGAGCGGTTCCCTCTCAGCACAACACTGCATCCGTAGTTCGTGGATACAGATGAGGCTGAGCCCAGAGGAGCCCCAAGCAGGCGGGCTAGACGGACACGGGAGGAAACCATCAGGCCACCTCTGCAAGGGCTGGAGCTACACGGCCCCAGATCTGGGAGGTGATGCAACAAGGGTGCGGAGCGCTGCAGGGGAGGGAGGGACCTTCGCCTGTCTCTACAAATGTTTAATTACACACAGTTAGAGACCAGGTGGATCATGCTAAGCCCTGGGTTACAGGGCCCCAGGACAGCAGTCAGGATGCAGGGAGGCATATGCCTGGAGTGTCTGCCCCACGGGGATCAGCCTGTGTGAGTCACGTGCCAGCAGACAACCACAGAAACTTGTAACAGTCCCATTAAACCCTGCAGGGTTTAGAACCTTCTAATTAATGCAGCTCTTAGCAAATCCATTCTCCCCCCTTAGAGTTATGCCATGTCCTCTGCACCAAACTGCCAAGTCTGCAAATGGAGCAGGGAGGGCCCGCAGCTCCGTCTCAGTGGGCAGAGCCTTATTTCGGAGGCCCCGGATGGAATTCCAGCATGTGGGTCTGACCCCCAAACCTTTAGGGCAGGGAGCAACAAGCCCGGGGGACCACCACATCTGGTGGATCCGAGAGTACAAGCAGCCATGTCGGCTCCCCAGGGTCACATCGGACAGCCGGCCAGTTGCTTTAAGTACTTCACCAGACTATAAAGAACCCCACCACTCACACCGCCTGCAGCGCCGGAGACAGCAAGATGCGTGAGCCTCGCAGTCCGCTCTGAGGCCACAGCAGAGAGCAGCCGGACCTCGACAGACCCGAGATGCCAGCTGGAGCCGACCTGGAGGCATGGATGGGAGAGTGGGGACTGGGCGGGAGAGGATGGGGTCTACCCTCCAGCCCACCAACGAATTTCTGAGTTTCTGGCAGGTCACTTCAACCAGCTAGGTCTTCTCCGCTAGTAAAACGGGAGCCGTGAAGGAAGAGAACAGGAGTCCTCAGCTTAAGCCCAGAAGACAAGTACCTCCCTCTCTCATGGGAAAAACCAGACAGGGGAGTTCCCGTCGTGGCTCAGTGGATAAAGAACCTGACTAGCATCCATGAGGGTGCAGATTCAATCCCTGGCCTCACTCAGTGATTAAGGATCCAGCATTGCCGTGAGCTGTGGTGTAGGTCGCAGACTCGGCTCGGATCACGAGTTGCTGTGGCTGTGGCGTAGGCGGGTGGCTGAAGCTCTGATTTCACCCCTAGACCGGGAACCTCCATATGTCACAGGTTCGGTCCTAAATAGACAAAGGACGAGGGAAAAAAAAGGAAAGAAAGACCAGACAGACTATGCACACACCTCTCGGTGGGTCACATTTTCACTGCACGCTAGAGAAAATAGTCATTTTGAAAGCTGGGAAACCCAGGACCAAGGGTGTAAAACCTGATGAAGGAAATCAACTTCCAAGGTTGAGCCTGGGTTCCCCCCTAGGTGGGTGGGGAAGCCATGGGTGCTGGCAGCCTTGGGAAGGTGATGACAGTCACTTCCCCGGGGTGCATGAGAAAAGCAGGCAAGGCTGGCCATGCGGAGCTGGGCGGCTGCCGGTGGTGGCAGGAGGGGCCGTCTACACCGACGTGGTCCTGCTCTCCGGAAAGGCAGGAAACCCCTGCTCTCCCGAGGCAGGGCTCCCTCCAGGGGGTCATGGAGGGGGCTGAGCCAGAGTCTGCAGACTACACCAGGCCCACTGCGGGGGGTGGAGGGCAATCTCTGCCTGTGAGTGCACGGGAGGGGGAAGGAGAAGCCCAGGCACCAGCAGGATGGGAGGGTCACCCCAAAAGGCCCCCAGAGGGGCAACCTCAAAGCAGTTCCCAACCCACCTCCACCTCCTCCAGTAGCCAGCTCAGGGGTCCTCCCTTGCACCCAACCAAAATCCTCCCCGCGGCCCTGACGGAGAACACTAGACTATCCCGATGCGACCAAAACACATCAGTGTGCTGCATGCATTCGGAGGCTCTGGCTCCTTCTTTCAGGGTACACTTTAGGCCCCGCCCATGCACCACTGGAGCTGCAGGAAGGAAGCCAACACCGCATGAGTGTTCCCCTTGCTGTAGTGAGAGGCTATGTCCACCTGGCTGTAACCCTAGCTAGGACCTGGATGCTGGGTTTTTTAAAAGTTTGTTTTTTTGTTTGCTTGGTTATTGGAGATTTTTTTTTTAGGGCCACACCTGAGGCATATGGAAGTTCCCCAGCTAGGGATCCAATCGGAGCTGTAGCTGCCGGCCTTTGCCACAGCCACAACAATGCCAAGTCTGAGCTCCATCTGCAACCTACACCACTGCTCATGGCAACACGGGATCCTAAACCCACTGAGTGAGGCCAAGGATGGTACCCACATCCTCATGAAGAGCAGTCAGGGTTGTAACCAGCTGAGCCGCAATGGGAACTCCTGAATGCCAGGGTTAAAATTAAAGTGCTGCCTGGGCAATCGTTTATGGCCACCAGAACCAGTCTCCTTGCCTTGCTGGGTATCTGTTCTGAAACCCAAACGGATAGAAAAAAAGCTCTCACTCTCACTCCTGGGTTTTCTCTCATCCCCCATCACTGCAAGCTTTTTTTCCCTAACCATGGCCCTGACAGGGGAAGCTAAGGAGGCCAGGAGTGGCTGGCAAACCAGAGAAAAAGCCACAATAAGTGGCTTCTTATCTTCCAGAGACACCTGTCCACCCTCACCAAGCATCCCTTCGATGTCAGCTTTGGGAATTATCCACCAGGACGCAGCTCTGTCCTGGCTGGTCGCCCTCTGCCGCCCAGAGTCTACCCAGCTGGGCAGGTGGGGTGCAGAGTGGGGGTAATACTGGTCTGAGCAAAGCAATTGCTGGGAGGAAAGTTTTTGTGAAAAGATCCTTTTTTTTTTTAGCTTTTTGGGGCTGCAGCTGCATCGCACAAAAGTTACCAGGGTAGGGATCAAATGGGAGCTACAGCTGCCAGCCTACACCACAGCCACAGCAATACCAGATCCAAGCCGTGTCTGTGACCTACACCACAGCTCATGGCGATGCTAGATGCTTAACCCACTAAGCGAGGCCAGGGATCGAACCTGTGACCTCATGGATACTAAGTAGGATGCGTTTCCTCTGCACCACAACAGGAACTCCGAAAAGGTCTTATCCTTAACAACAGTACATCATTCCACACAAACGCACTCGTATTTTGGATGGTCTACAATTTGTTGCTTTCGGCTTCTGTGCAGATTACAGGGGGCTGACCGATTTGTCCCAGGAGTTCTGTGTGTTCCTGGTCTCCGGAACATTCCCGTACAGCGCTCCACCTTGACAGACTGGGGTCACCACCCACCCAGCAGGAGACCTCTTAGGTGGGCAGTGGGTGGTGCTCACTCTTTAAAGGGGAGGACCGTGAAATGAAAGAGCAGGAGGACAGAAAATGGCCGGGGTGAGCAAGGTGAGAGGTGGGAGCGAGGCTTCCTTCTTTCCCTTTAAATCTGATCCGGGACTTTTCAGGAAATTAAACACCGAGACGATTAGCATCAGATAGAAAACAGATGAGGTTAAAACATCGAAAACCGACAGCAGATTCCCTGGGCAGGCAGAGAGGGGACATATGTAAGCAATCACCGCAGTATTTCTGGAAAAGACCTTTTTATGTTTTTAATACTTAACACTTCATAACAGGAACTAATAGGCAGGATAAAAAGAAGGCTGCTCAAAAGGCAACTTGGGGGATGAACGATTTTCCAGACAGCAAAGCGGGGAGGTGGGGGAGCACGGGCTTCTATTCCTCGTCCCGCCCACCCTCGCCCGCCCTCCTCTGCTCGCCTGAGTCGCTGGAGGCTGTGGAACCTGGGTGGGAGGATGGATGAGGCCAGACGGCAGCCCCCACTAAGGAGGCTGGATGATGCTTAGAGCATCGTGCGGTGGTGGGGAGGGCGGCACCCCTAGTCCCAGAGTCCCAGCAAAGAGAAGAAACAGGATCTAGATGGAGGACTGGGGACCAGCCAGGAGCTGTGGCTGGCACAGAAGGGACCCTGCAGAGGGACCTTCCCTCCCTCCCAAATATCACTTCTCACCCCTAGCCGCCCAGAACACAGAGCAGATTTCTCGTCTATAAGCTGGGAATGGCTATGCCACCCAACTGCTTAGAGGATTAAAAGAACTTAAAGGTGACCCCGTCCACCCCTCACCCCCGCAACAAGCCACAGTGGCACGGATGCTGATCTATATTTTAGTGGGAACACTGGGTTTGAGGGTCAGAGGGGTTCTGGCCCCTTGTCTGTTTATCACGGCAGTGTTCTCGTGGGCCGGGTGCACGCACCATTGTTCCCCGCCTCGGTTTCCCCACCTATAAATTAAGGGGTTTGGAGGCTCAGCATTCCACAGTCAAAGCTCTCCTGGCCTCAGCGGTGGGGATGCCGACTCTGTGTGGGATGTGGGATGTATTTCAGGATGGCTGGCATCGCGGCTCCACCAGGTCCTAACCACCGGTACCGCCCGTCCATGTCCAACACCAGAAACGGCCCTCACGTTTCCAAGCGCCCGGGGACGGGGCCTGTGGAAGAGCGGCTGGAAGCAGGTAAGCGGTAAACAGAACAGTCAGGACACGAGTGTTCTGCGAAGCCTGTGACCCGGACATGGTCCTCCGCGCCCAGGGCCCGTGGCGCAGCACCGGGCCGGCTTACCTTTCTGTCGTTCATGTCGCCTCCCGGACCATCATATTCCCCCTGCAGGAGGCGAAAGCCAATGGAACGGTCAGAAACAGGGAAAGGGTTTCTTTTTGCTAATCTAACGTCATCCCTGTCTTTCATTTCCATCTCAGGAAGGTCAAGAACGTGACATTTAAGGAGATCCTGTTCCGCTCCCTTGGCATCAACACCTGCTGTCGATGCAGCAAATGCAACAGCAGAGCTGCCCGCAGACGGGCGAGCACGTCAGGAAAATCTCCCTGCGCCCTGCAATCACCAGCCACCTCGAGGAATGTCCCCGTACTGTATTATGGACGTTCAGAGCATTACTCCCAGCCAAGGAAGGCTTTAATCACATTCTCCGTTTTCTTAACCAAACAACAGCACAAAGAATTTTGAGCCATTTCCTTCAAAACCGTCAAGACAGAAAAAAGATCTGACACTTAATATGTGCTCGTGCAGAAGGATGAGGAATTTCACATCTGCCCAAAACCATCACATATAAAATACCACTCTCAGTCACTTAAGGGCCTGACTGTCTGGGCTGCACGTGATCCAGGTCTGGGACCTGCCTTCCCTGCCCTGCCCTGCCCTCCGCCCACCTTCCCCATCTCCCTTTAACTCCCCAAAAGCTGTATTCCTTGCCTCACACCTGCCCCAAAATAAACGCAGGGAGTGCAGGCCAGGCCCAAACAAAGAAAAACAGTTCATTCTGCCGTCGGGGAAATAACCAAGCCAGTTTGAGACAACTGGCAAATTATCAAGCTAGGGGTTACTGTGAGTCGTGAGCAGTCCAGAACCCACCAAGGCGCTTCAGCGCCACAGTCCCCCGCCCTCACCCCAGCCTTCCTGCCCGCATCGTCACTATGGTGTTGCCTGCCTTGTTCCATCTTCTGAAAACCACAGGGCGTGTCCCCGGGGAGGCGGTACTCACGTCATGAAGTGGGTAGGCAGCCTCGTAGACATTATTCGCGATCAGAGAGTTGATACCTACGGAAGAAAGTAAGGCGTTAATACCTTAACACTAGGGCAGGGTTTTCTCCACTTGACCTTGGTCTTCTGATACATACGAACCCCCAACCCCACCTCTCAGCTGAGCATCGCCGTCCTCTCCTCCAGATCCTCCCAGAGGAGAAGTTTCTGTCGCCTTAAGGTCTTAGGATAAGAACACTGCTTTTTTTTCATCTTCCAAATGCAAAGTTCTGTCTGAATACCCAATGTACTTCTCAAACGTCACCTTCGCCCTGTCCTCACACACCGAGACCCCTCCAGTCCCAGGGCCCTCAGCACCTCCAGGGCCACAATCATCTGCTGAGAATATCTGTGTTCAGCGACGGCAGAGGAAGGAGCAGACAGATCACCGTAAGCGTGACCAGGCAAAGGAGCCGTCGAGCATCCCCGCTCTCCCCTCCCGGCCCCCACGCTTCACCTGAACTCATTTCTGGTCCTGCCCGGTCCTTCTCAGGGCAGCGCTTATTACTGTTCGTGACTGACCTGCCTTGACTGTTAGACCCCTAAGCAGCCAGGCAGTGGTTCTCAAAGTGTGACCCGGGGAACCCAGGGGTGTCCTCGGGACCCTTTCAAGGGGTTCCTAAGGGCAAAGCTATTTTTAATAATTGCACTAAGACATCATTTGCTTTTTACTCTCCTATTTTCTCGGGGGTCTACAGTGGAGTTGGTGACGTGATGACACCACCCCCGACAGCTAACGGAACGTGGGCTTGTCTATCCTTGTGCTTTGAACTCTTCTCGGTTTTAACTGCTAATGCAATAAATATTGATCCATATAACCCACCTAGACAAAAGCCCTGTGGGCGCTCTCAATAACATTTGGGGTCCCAGGACCACAAAGTTTGAAAACCACACATGACAAAGGATTCTTTTTTTTTTTTTTTTTTTTTTGGTCTTTTTAGGGCAGCCCCACGGCATATGGAGTTTCCAGACTAGGGGTCAAATCGGAGCTACAGCTAGCAGCCTACACCACAGTCACAGCAATGCAGAATCCAAGCCGTGTCTGCGACCTACACCACAGCTCATGGCAATGCCGGATCCTTAACCCACTGAGCAAAGCCAGGGATCGAACCCGCATCCTCATGGATCCTAGTCGAGTTTGTTAAGTGCTGAGCCATGAAGGGAACTCCATGGATCCATTTTTTTTAATCCCAACAGTATTCCACAGCGCTGGCACACAGGTGACCCAACTCTGAGCTTCCCTGAGTCTCTGATTCCCACAGACTCGCCACAGAGGACCTTCCACGCAGCGCAGAAGCACGGTCATTTGTTTGTTTCACTCATGGTCTTGTTCAGAGACGATCAAGTGCTGTGTATTCTTTCTGACCCAGGACAGTCAGCCCTAGGTCGCCGGCTCCCAGATAGGAGGGTTTCTGTTGCAACAGCTCGTGGCACCAAGAAGCCTGCCACTCAGGGACACACATTCACTGGGAGAGGGGGTTCTGGTACAAGAAGATGTCCCTTGTCTCAAATAACACAGTTTCTGCACTGAGCCAGTCTTTTCAGAAGACAGTAGGGAGACGAGGAGAAAACTGGGTTTCAAGGGAAACTAGTAGGATGTCCGAATGCTACAGTTATCTATGTTCACAGGACTCTAGACAGAGGGAAGGGTTGGGGAACAAATCTAGACAACAGTTACTCATTTAAATGCATGGTTTTCCGCCTCCTGGGCCCAGGCGGTGCCCCACCACACATGTGGAGACCTCCGCGGCTCTCAAACAATCCTTTCCCCTCCACGAGCCTCTTCTTCCTGAAACTGTGCCCTTCCTGGCCTCGAATGCCAGAACGCGGGCCACGGGCTCCAGTGGAAGCAGAGGCCCTCCGGAGGTTGCAGGGGCACCGGCAGAAGCGGCCACTCTTCCAGGGGGTCGACAGCCCCGTGCTCCGGTGCTGCAGCGTTACCAAAGGGCCAATCTTTCCCTGATTTTAAGTTTTCTCCTTGGCACATAAAACATTAGAAACAACTATAAGGGACGGGGGTGCGGATGGGGGGTCATGCTCCGGGGACTGAACGAGCTGCAGATTTGTCTTTCTCACAAAACTGCAGTTTCACTCTGAATATCATTAATCAGTTCAAGAGCCACAACCGCAGCAATGTAAAGACACCCCACCACCGTCAAGGGGAGGGATCCCAAGTCAGAAGTGGGTGGGAGGCGGTTCAAAGCTTCAGAGGGACTGTAGACACGGACAGAGGCTGAAGCATCACAGCCGGGCAGGGCTCCAGCTAGGCCCGGCCCAGTCCCTGCACGCCCACCCGCTGGTTGCCATGGCGGCAGTGGAAGTCTACACCTGAAACCAGTCCCCAGACCGCATAAAAAAGCTAAGCAGGTGTCGCACCCTCCCACTCATTCTCAGCTCTGCTTGGCACAGGAGCCCAGGGTCTGCGAGCACCAGGCTGAAGGCATGAACTCCTGCATCCTGCCGCTAGAGCCTCAAAAATGATCTCGATTCTCTGGAGGCCTAAAGCTCTGCACCTCACTTCCCGTGGGAAATAAAGCCCCTTGGCACCGAATGCTCACGTCAATCCAGAGCATTGTCTGCTCCTTGTCCGGTGGCCTGGGAGGCTACCTGAGGCCAAGGAGACTGCCCCCCCCGCACTGGAGGTTCCCCCGGCAGCCACCTCATGGCTGGGGACATAGAAGGGATAACGGCTGTCGGCCAGGAGCGTAAGCAAGTTATCTCAGCAGCTCTTCCCATTTACGGCAGGCATCCACCTTCCTGCTCCTCCCACTGTCTGTCAGCCTACACTGCTGAAGGAACTTTAGCTGATTCATCTGCCTCCCGAGAGAGGAAGCCCAGACTAGGGGGTCCTCTGCCTCAGAGCCGGGATGATTCAGGTGATCAAACCCGAACTGTCCTAACCCAAGATCCAGAGCCCCAAGACATTGGAGCTGACTGGATCTCTGTCCTCATGGCTGTGGGCCCCCCGCCTTCTTCAGGTGACACCATCGGGCCAGCGGTCAGTGGCTGCTGGGTGGAGGGAGACGCTGGCACACAAAAGGAGGAAGAAGGGGGAGGGGGAGAGGCAAGCTGAAAAGGAACTATTCATCCTCAATTCCACCCAAGAATGGGAACTGCTTTGGCCTCTCACCCACAGACTTCAGACACCAAGAGTCTACCCTCAAACAAGCATGCAAATCGGTTTGAAAGAAGAAGAAAATAATCAAACGTGGTTTTTTTAAAAAAAAAAGTCTCTGCTTTGAAAACTGAAATTCTGAATTTTTTCCTTTCTTTTCAGCAAAAAGGGCTAATTGGTTCCATCGCACACCCTCCATCTGGCCACGACGGCGACGCTTTCTTCTTCAGGATGCCACCCGAAGTTCTTCTCCTCTAGACCCAGGGAGAGGGACAGATCCGGCCTTCTGTCCTCTTCCTTCCCAGGAGGGCGGTGGGGGGCAGAGACGAGGGGGGCACGCAGCGCACTTTTTCCTTTTCCCTCTCGCCCCAAAGAGTCATGGCGCCTTGGCTCACACCAAGCATGGCTCACTAAGGACCTCCTTACCGGTCCCCAAAGTCCCTTCAAGTCACCAGCTACTTCAACCCCGTGGCTTAGAGTCTAATCGCCGAGGGGAAAGGCTCACCTTCTCCCTGTGACGAGCACTGGCCACGGCTCTGCACAGCCTGACCCGGCAACAACGTCCCTCGGCATCCACAGCGTCAGGCCAGGGAACAGAGCGGGCCCCGGGACTGGTGCCTGAAAATGCACTCACAGTGCAAAACCTGCGGCTGGGCGTTTAGCTTCCAAGACAGGAAAGCCTCACCCAAAGCCCAGCTTACCGTCTGCCTCCCAGGAGAGTCCGTCAAATCCACAGGTGCCACCGGGTGATGGGGACTCGCGCTCTAGTCCCTCTGGGCCACAGTCGGAGGAAACTTTTTTCCACGGGGACAGGTACTTAGCAGGATGGGGCCGAAGCCCCGAAAACTCATTTGGTTTTGATTCCTCCCCCGCCGCCCCCAGAGCAGCGCCCAGTCTGCCCGGCTGGCGTTCCGCTTTCATCCCTCCACTCCGGCCGGACGTAAATCGAAACCAGAGCCCCCAGAAGGTGCATTTAACAGAGACTATATTTACCCATCACCAAATTGTCCTGACGTGCGCTTAATGACTTAAATGCCTTTAATCCCAAGCCTTTTCTTCTACCAAAATGTAAACCAGTTCAGCGGGATGAATGATAAACCAGATGTTTACAGCACACGATGTGGCCTGGCTTTGGTCAAAATAATTAAGACATTGTCTCCCAAGTAGGGAGGAGAGAAGCCTACATCTGTTTAAATGTTCTGACACCCAAATGTACTGTGAAAATGGGACGCCATCAGCTGTGATTTTCTGTCCATGAAAAGGGCAACATCTTCCATATGAAAGAACAAGAAAGGTGTCTGTCAAGGAGGCTTGGGCTTCTTTCTGCAGTAAAGTACACTTGAAAGGCATTCCAGGATGGGGTGAACTTGCAGGACCCTGATCTTGACCTTAGGGTAGGTTGATTAGGAGGTGTCGCGGGGCTGGATCCAGTCTGTGACGGCCCCCAGGATACCACCACCCTGCAGATCCCAGACTCGCTGGTACACCCGGTCTGGCCCTGGTGTGTGCGCCAGCCCACCATCCCCCGCTTCCAGGGCAAACACGAGGGGAAGGGTGAGCTGTCTCTCCAGAATAAATCCCCCAAATTAAAAGTGAGGCCGGGGAGTTCCCGTCGTGGCTCAATGGAAGTGAATCCAACTAGCATCTGTGAGGATCTGGGTTCGATCCCTGGCCTCACTTAGTGGGTCGGGGATCCAGCATTGCTGTGAGCTCTGGTGTAGGCCGGCAGCTGTAGCTCCGATTTGACCCCTAGTGTGGGAACGTACATATGTCGCGGGTGTGGCCCTAAAAAGCAATTAATTAATTAATTAAAAGTGAGACCATTACCAAATATCCATCCTTCTCCAAGGTCAGCACCCCCCTTTCTCTGCGTTCTTATGCTAATTTTTACCCTGCTGGCCCTCCTTTCATCCAAAAATTTAAAAAATAAAGAGAAAAGGAGACGGAAAGTCTAAGAGTCCCTACAGCTGGCTAGGACATTAAGAGGGACTGAACGCTAAATGTCTATAAAGCAGATGTCAGAAATCAACAACAAGGAGTTCCCGTCGTGGCTCAGTGGAAACGAATCCAACTAGGAACCATAAGGTTGCAGGTTCAATCCCTGGCCTCGCTCAGAGGGTTAAGGATCCGGCGTTGCCGTGAGCTGTGGTGTAGGTCGTAGACGCGGCTCGGATCCCGCGTTGCTGTGGCTGTGGCGTAGTCTGGCGGCTACAGCTCCGATTAGGCCCCTAGCCTGGGAACCTCCATATGCCACAGGCATGGCCCTAAAAAGCAAAAAAAAAATGAGAGAGAGAGAAATCAGCAAGGGAAAGTAAAGCCCTCAGAGAGAAGACCTGGTTGCATTTGGGACCTTCAGAAAAGCAACAGACAGATCCCCAGAAAGCAGCACGTGGACCACTCTTCATGCTCCCAGAGGTGAGCTGGCCCAGGAGCCTGTGGCAACCCAACCCATCCTCACCCTCGCCTCGTTTTAGAGTTTCTGGGAGCTGGTTAAAAAAGCGGATGTGGAGGCTGGCCCCGAGATGCAGATTCAGCAAGTCCAGGTGGGCTGTGAATGGCCGGGCCTTTCACTGTGACTGTCCATCCTCTCTGAGGCCCACGAACACCTCAGAGAGGTGCAGCCTCGAGTCCCGGCCACGGCTCTGGGTGCAGCGCCCTGGGCGCTTGGACAAAAGCCAGACCCTCTCCAGGCCTGGTTGACCCACAGGGAAATAAGACCACGTTGCTCCTTCAAATCAAAATCTAGGGAATGTCAGCACTTGAAGGAAGTGTCCACACAGGCCCCCAACCTTTGTGTTAAAAGGGGAGACATAGATGGGGGGACGGAACTCAACCAAAGTCTATCCATCCAGTGCCAGCTGGAACTGGCACCTCTCCAGCCTATCCCCTCTCTGTCCCTTCTAGAAAAACAACCTGCCCCTCCCCCGTCATGATGTGAATGGGCTGCTGTGCTCCTGGGGTGGGCAGGTCAGAGGGTGGCAGGAGGCTGCTCCCTCCAGCGCTGCCTCCTCTGCCCAGCGCTGTCCATCACGCCAGGAACCCCTCTCCCGCCTCCTGGGTCCAGAGACGGTATCGGCTCTCCTGCTCCTAATCCCAGGTCACCATGCTATCTGGCGTCCCCAGCTCCCTGCCTACACCCTGCAATTGCTCTTGCTATCAATCTTCCTGCCTCGAATGACCCTAACTGGAGTGTGTTCTTTGCTTCTGTTGGGATCCTAACTGATTCTCTGAAGAGGTTCCCACTGCGTCATTCGTATTCCTTGCTTTCCTTGCAGGTACCTCTCTGGCCAGGCAGCCATGCGGCTTATTTACTCTTCTCGAATGTCACCTCAACATAAGTCCAGGGCAGGGATCTGTGTCTGTCTGGCTCACTCCTCTAGGCCCCAGCTCTAGGACATGACAGATACAGAGAACACGAATCAACATTTATGGAATGAATGGATGTCACAGTGGGAAGACCTCAGCTTCCACCCTCGCAGGAAAAACTTTCCCAGTAACTGCATCCATCCACTAATTAAGTAAAAGTGCCCTGAAGAGGAGCTGAGCAACTCAGACTTCAATCTGGCTGCAAACTTCTAAGCCTGGGCTCCATCATCAATCTCTCTGCTGTGAAAGCAGTTAATATCTGTTGAACCGACTCCGTACGGTGGTTTTAAAAGATCAAATGAGATAAAGACGGGCGAGTGCTTTGCAAAACACACAACGACACACGTGCAAAGGGTCCTTATTATCCTGCTGGCAGGGAGACCTGTGTACAGAGATCTCTCACCCGGTTATCTTGGCTCTCACAACAGAGAACCCAGAAGAAAAAGCGTGTGTGTCTCACGCAGCCCATTCCTTAAGGGAGGGTACCCGACCGCTGCAGAATCCTCCAGAACCTCTGTCAGGGCTTTTTCGCTTTCTTTTTACCCCAAATTCTAATGAGTTTGTTTTTCTGTGTCCCGAATAGCAAAGCGAAACTGGAACTAGCAAAACTCAAGAGAGAGAGGTTACCAGAGCTGAGAAAGCAAAACATTGGAGCGTGGGGGCCAATCAGCCCTCATGATACCGAATAATCCTTGAGGAAAACAGAAATGACCCTTTGCTCTTAGGGATGATCCTGAATCCTGCAGAAGAGCTTACAAACGCCTCTGCGGGGAGAAGATATGTCGGCACATCCTCCACAAGAAAGCAGGGAATTGTTTGAGAAATTTCAGAAAAATTTCTATACCAAAAGATGCTGCTGACGATGTCAAGGGCTAAGCCGCGACGTTCCCCTCTCTCTTTGGCTCAAGGTCAAGTCTGCAGCCCAAGTGCAGAAACTAGAGGGCCGTATGGTTTGAATATTTGGAGTCTATTTTTTTCCTCCTAGTTACGACATTCTATTTCAATTTGCGCTCTTCCTGGTTCTGATTTTTCAATTTATTATTTATATTATGCTGTTTTATTGTTTTTCTTGTAAGCCACCTCAAAAGTTCTATGGAACAAGACAGGAATATAAATAAATCGATACCTACAACTTGTAAACAGCTTCATGCTTTGCAAAAGTAGGCACTGAAAAAAAAAAAATGTATTATCTACCGGGAAGAAAGTAATAAGGCTGGAAGAATGGATGTATTTCTGAATTATTAGTATCTTTAGTTTCATTTTTCCTTCTATTTCTAATCTTTATCAACTTTTCCATCTTCTAATGTCCACTGTAATTGAGGACAATGGGAAAGGGGATAAAGCTGGGTAAACTGGTCACAAAAGTAATAACTATACAAAAGGTTAATTCCAGAATTCCCGTAATGGTGCAGCGAAAATGAATCTGACTAGGAACCATGAGGTTGCGGGTTTGGTCCCTGGCCTCACTCAGTGGGTTAAGGATGCGGCGTGGCTGTGAGCTGTTGTGTAGGTTGCAGACACGGCTCAGATCCCCTGTTGCTGTGGCTGTGGCTGTGGCGTAGGCCGGCAGCTGTAGCTCCTGTTAGACCCCTAGCCTGGGAACCTCCATATGCCGTGGGTGCGGCCCTAAACAAACACACACACACACACACACACACACAGAAGTAATTCTGAGGATAAAGGATCAAGGAAAATTCCTTGGAAAACAATTCCAAGCACAATCCTGTTCTTCCTTTTTCTTTCTGCTTTATGAGGCAACGCTCCTCTGGAGGAAATCTAAGTCAGCTCCAGCCCATTTGTGCTTCTCTATAAAACCAGAGAGAAGGGCAATAAAATCAAAATTCACCCATGCCTCAAAGGTCCCTATGATCCTGCGGCCAGACAATGTTATCACATTCCTCCTTCTTTCTGATCTTCTAAGGAAGACGGTAAGTTTGGCCAAAAAACTTGAAGAGTCCTTGGTTTTTCCCAGGCAGAGGTCAAACAGCCTGAAAACTGGCTGTCGGCATTCTCCTCTGCGGGGAGGCAGATCTCACGCGGCCCCTGTCATGAGCTAGTAAGTCATCAGGGACTACAGCGGGACCATCGGCCCTGTAAAGACCCGGCCCACCTGCACCCCCAGTTCGCTGCATCCCAACGGCAGTGGAGACAGGACCGGAGCAAGGGGACCCAGTGTGTCAGTCCGTGACCGTGGGCAAGCTGCTCATCCTCTCTGTGACCGCGGTAACTGCAGATGATAATTCCTGACACATGTACTTTTCCTGGGAGCCATGAAGCGAAGAGCAGGCAGGCAAGGTGGTGGTTGCTGGTGCTGCCTCTGCCCTCTGTCTGTCTCTAGTATCTCACAATTATCTTTTCACACGTCCGTCTGCATGGCTAAACTAAGAGCCCCATGAGGACAGGAATTACGTCCAATTCATCTCGTCTCTCCGAGCCTATCCCATCATTTGACACACTAGCAAGCGCTAAATGTTTTCTGAATGTCAAAAGAGAAAGAAACTTTTGAAAACTACTCAACGATAACAAAATCCTTAAGATGTGACATCACACACACACACAAAAAAAAGCCCAGATCCTCAGAGGGAAAACAAAACAAAACAGAAAACGTCTGTGTTAGAGCAGAGGGTCTCTAATGACCTTTCCACATTTTGGAGGCTGTCCCTCGACATAAACTTTACTTTCTAAAGGACTTTCCTGTTGATGAAACTAACTACCAGTTTCCTATGTAATCTTTACCGAAAAGAAAAAACTCTGCAAGATAGATAAGTAACCATCCCCACTTTACATAAAAGGGAAAAGAGAGCTTGAGAGAGGTTAGGACACTGGCCCACGAACACATGTCGTCAGGGACTCACCAGCAAGTGCTGAAAAACTAGCGGGCTGGGCATGTTTAATTAATTCACTAACCAAATCAACTGAGTGGAATGTGCAGGGCAGACAGCCAGGTGCACTGGGGCATAAACGATGATTCAGACACAACTCAGGGACTGGCCTGGGAGTCTAAGCCACAGACATAGAATTAGCACCAAGAAAAGACACTGCAGAGTTCCCATTGTGGCTCAATGGGTTAAGGACCTGACATAGTGTCTGTGAGGATGTGGATTCACTCCCTGGCCTCGCTCAGTGGGTTAAGGATCCGGCGTTGCCGTGAGCTGTGGTGTAGGTCACAGATGCGGCTCAGATCCCCAGTGCTGTGGCTGTGGCGTAGGCCCTGCAGCTGCAGCTCTGGTTCGACCCATGGCCTAGGAACTCCCATATGCTGCAGATGCGGCCCTAAAAAAAAAAAATTGAAAGAAGAAAAGACACTGAGCTTAATGGCACTGATGGCTTGATGGCCTCTGAGGAGAGGGCATTAAGGGAGAACCTGGGTGGCAGAGATGTTTGGTCTGGGGATGGGCCTGGATGAGACGTGGGGAAGGACAGCCAGGCAGAGAGAACAGCCAGAACAAAAACCCAGAGGGCGGTAACCACATTAACAGGGAGAGAAGGAGAGAGGGGGAGAGAGGAACGAGGTGGCAATGGACGTACTGAGACGCTGATTTTCAGGTCCAGGTGAGTGTGGTCCCCGAGGGAGAGACAGGACGGACTGCTGGGAGGTCAGCACCACCTCCCTGGATGCCAGAGGATGAAGGCTCAGTGAGAAGGTTCGGGAGGATGCAGAAGGATGAAGACGGGAGAAAAGGCCATGAGACATGGGCAGTACTAGGTCACCTGTGACACCTGAGGGATGAGTTCTGATCCAGCCGAGGGGCGTGTGAGAAGATAAAAGGCAGATGAACAGAACTGAGAAGCGAACTGGACTACAAGTGAGGGCAAATTCCAGAACTTTGACGGAGGCCACGAGAAGATACGAAATCCATCCTAAGACCCCTTGACTCCCCTGGTGGTCCCCAGTCACAAGTGCTCAAAAGGGCGGCCTTCGCTCGGTCCCATGGCATTCAGGCCTAATGCATTCCCATCGCTCACTCGTCAGCTCTGCGCTCTAGACAAACATCGCAGAGAAGATTTGATTTTTTTTTTTAAATTCCAGAGATACTTAAAACTTTGGCAGCGCTGTTCACAATAACCAAGACAGGGAAAGAGCCTACATGTCCACCGACAGGATTAAGAAGATGTGGTACATATACACAATGAGTACTACTCAGCCATTAAAAAAGCATGAAATAATGCCATTCGCAGTAACATGGATGGAGCCAGAAGCTACCATACTAAGTGATATAAGTCAGAAAGAGAAAGACAAATACCACAGGATATCACTTACATGTAGAATCTAAAATACGGCACGAAGGAACTTATCTACAGGACAGAAATGGGCCCACAGACACAGAGAACAGGCCTGTGATTGTCACATCAAGGGGGAGGGGGAGGGAGGAGGATGGACGGGGAGTTTGGGGTTGGCAGATGCGAACTATTACGTTTAGGGTGGATGAGCGCTGAGGTCCTACCGTACAGCACGGGGAACTGTATCCAGTCTCCTGGGATAGACCATGATGGAAGATAATATTTTTTAAAAAGGGTGGATATCTATGTATGACTGAGTCACTTTGCCATATGACATAAATGGGCACAGCGTTATAAATCAACTATAATTTTAAAAATTAAAAAAAAAAAACTTTGTACTCAGACGACTGCATCAAAACAGAGTTATATACGATCGCCCCCTTGAGAGGTTCGTCTCCGCTCTAAAGGTGCCGTCACTGTGCAGGTTCCTCCTGTCCCCTCCCCCGGCCCATGCAAACTCCTGCATCCACTGCTCCTGCCGCCATCCGCGTACTGTTCCTCAGCTTGACCGCCCACTTTATTCCCCAGACTTGCCCCTAAATGACTCTTTTCAACTCAAAGCGGCCTCAAACGCCAAAGGTGTGCCACCTCAGAGCACGTCCCAGTTCCGGGAAGCAAGTTTCTGAAGCTGTTCTGAGTGATGAGTGACGGCAGCCCCTTCAGAAAGAGAGTGACGGTGGTGGCAGGACGCCGTGTGCACCTGAGCTCACGGCTGACCTCTGCCGTCACCGGTGTCTTCTCCACAACCTGTCAGCACCAGGCTGCTTGCCTTATACCACAAGTGCCCAGAGGCTGAGGGTCCTGCTTCAAAGACAAATGCCCCCAGGTTCAAAAAAGGAAGCACAAGGCAAACGGGTTCAGCCAAACATAGTGACAAGGGCGCTGGACTCAGAAGAGGCACCTTCAGACTAACTTGCCCTTTCTGGGGGTCTGTTTCTTCACACATCAAGTGAGGGCCTCTAAGCTACCTTTCTTCTTAAAAAACAATCAAGTAAAAACCTGCCGGGATCTGGGTGGTGGTTAAACTCTTTTGGAGACTGGGGAACAGAGAGGAGCTGAACAGATCAAGTGCAAGGTGTCCGCGCTGGTTCAGGGAAGGAGAGAAAAGACAAAGAGAGCAGGAGTGAAGGTTGGGGAGCAGCCCAACCCGATGAGAAAGGGGGCTCCCTCTCCTCCCCGGGAGGCGGGGTACTGCTTCTGCCTCCGCGCAGACTGTGAAGGGACAGGCCTGGCTCCCCATCAGCACCGCCCGAGGCGGGAGGGTCCTTACCCATCGAATTGTTGGCTCGAGAGCAGGTCGTGCGCTTCAGGATCTCATGAACCTAGAATGAGGACAGGACAACAGCAGGGCCGTGAGTGCCTGGGCCACGGACGTCCCCAGCCTCACGGTGGTGGTGGTGGCGGCGGGGTGAGCCAGATGGCGGGCAGTGCAGAGCTCAGGGACTACGGGTCAAAGCCATTCACAGGTGAGGGCTTTGAGGAAGCAAAACATCCGACCCCTCACACACTCCCCCTTCGCCCCGCCCTGCGAAATGAAGAACAGGCTATAAACTGATTGCAGTTATGGGAGGGAAGGGGAGCCCAGACCCACAGGCCTCTGGAGGGTCGGGAGGAAGAGGAAAAGGAAGGTGACGAGGAGTGGGGACCCCCTTCCACCACCATCAGCCCCCTGGGGAGCCATGAAAGTGCTCTGTCACCTGGAAAGGGCCTCCCTGCACCCTGGTCCTTGGTGTTATCGCTTCTCTGTTTTCTCCCCTAAGTTCCCATCTTGCCTCCCAAGTCAGGGTAGGTCCCACGTGTCACGAGGACTCCACGTCCCGGATGCTGCCCAACGACCACTGCACATTAACGGGCCCACAAGCCCCTGATGGGGGGTGCTGAGGGCATCCCAGCCGAAGAAGCGGAACTCGGGGGGCAGGGGGCGCGGGGCAGTGCGTAAACCTGCTGGCCGACTAGTGCCCTCCAAGGGGTCCCAAGCCCGCGCCCAGCTCTAAGGAGACGCAGTGAGTAGTCCGCCCGGGAACTCACAGCTGGGCTGCCCAGACGCCCCCAGAGAAGAGGGTACAGGGAGATGTTTACAGATGTGGGCGAGGCTCCCGCACCGAAGTCCTCAGACCAAAGTCTGAGACAAAACTCAAGGCTCTTTTCTCCCCATGTCGGAGCGTGGGGTGCCCTGGGGAGAGGGCAGGAGGGGGAGGAGGAAGCTTCCAAGATGAGAAAAGATGTGTGACTCCATCATCCTTCATGCCCCCACGCCCCAGCCACAGACCTAGAAGGGGTGGTAAATAAATAACTGCCAGCAGAGTGGAGCCCAAGAACGCTGTACTCACTTAGGATGCCGTGCAGTATTCAACAGCAATAATAATCAAAAACAGCATTTATATGGCTATTATTTTACAAGCACTCTGCAATCATCAAGTAATTTCCACAACACCCTATAACGCCCCGCAGACGGACCCAGGCACTGGGGAGAGTTAAATAGCTTGTAACAGCATCAGCTGAAACAATGAGACGATGCCCTTTTTTTTTTTTCTTAAGAAGATAAAAGAAATCATGTGCCCACTTTAAATCTTCCTGCCTGTCCTGCAAGCAGGTCAGAGCGTGACCTGGAAACGCTCTGCGGCTTCCTGCCATCACCGCTTCCTTCCTGCCCTTCCAGTCGCCCTGCTGACTTGCTTGGAAGTCCCTCGAGGCACCTGACCCTTATTCTTCCTCCTGCTGACTTCTCTTCTAGGGATGCTTGGGAACACTCTGCCATGTTTCCACTGTGGTCTGCGTACCCTGGACCCCTCTTTCTCAGCTCCGTCCACGGGCTGGATGCTCTCCAGGCGGGCGGGGATAAACAGATCAGTGAGCAGAGCTGCCCTACAGCTCAGACTGGGGCCCGCCAGGCACAAGCCATACGCAGATTTCATAAGAACGCACCAGACCGCAAAATTCAAAACCTTGACTTCAAAAGGCAAAAGGTCACTAGAAGAATGACTGCAGTCATGCACGTTGGCTTCCTCCTGCCCGGGCTGGGAACTGTGTTCTGGGACCAAGTGGCCAGCTCCAGCCTTCCCTGCAACATCAACGCCCAGGGCTCCTCTGGGAAATGAAAGGAAGGCACCCAGCCGTCCGGCAACAAATGAGCCTCCATTCAGACCCAAAAGATCTGCCTGAATTTTTTCAATTCGTTGCATCTCAGAACCTCTGTATCCTCAACTCTCAAGCAAAGGGGTTACCTGATGAGCCACAAGTCCCCACCAGCGCCCACATTCCCTGATCTTGTGATTCCAAGAAGGGCCTGGGAGGAGACACCCCTTTCTATCCGAGAGTCAGGAGAGTGGCTGGCTAGTGGGATGGGAAGCATCTGGATGACCCTCCTAGTTGCTAGGCGACTCCAAGCAAAGCGCGATGGGACGCCCTTACCAGCCCCTCCCCAACCCACCGCCCCGGCTACTTACAATGCGGCTGCGGGTGGCATTATCAAAGAAGGTGTCCTTGTCCTGAATGTTGTACCTGAGACACCGAGAGAGCAGACGGTCAGCTCATTTCATGACCCTTGTCCTGGAGCCACTGTCACCCCAGACTCAGAGGAAACCTCTAGAAAGCAGCACACGAAGATGTGTAACACACACACTCACACACACTCACACACTCACACACACATACAATGTTTATGCTCTTTTGGACCCAGTCTCATCCCATGATTTCCTGGGAGCAGAGCGGGGAGTGGAGGTTGAATCAATCCCCAATGGCCACAGATTTGATCAATATGGCGATGGAAGGAAACCTCCAAAAAACCCAGAAGGATGGGGTTTGAAGAGCCTCTCAGTTGGTGAGTCAGAATGCTTTCATGCTGAGCCCAAAACTCCACAAGGACAAAAGCTCCTTTGTTTGGGACCTTGCTCTATGTATCTCTTCATATGGCTGTTGATTCATACCCTTCAATATGCTTTACAACAAACAGATAATCGAGCAAGTATACACTGGTTTCCTGAGTTCTGTGAGCTGCTCCAGCAAATTAATCCAACTCAAGGTGGGGGTGCGGGGGAGGCGTGGGAACCTCTGATTTGTAGCGAGTTGGTCAGAAGCACAGGGAACAACCTGGACTTGCTCAGGCATCTGAGGCGGAGGGCAGCCTTGCGACACTGAGCCCCTAGCCTGGGAACCCGATGCTATTTCCAGGTAATAGTGTCTGAAGTAAATTGAGTTGTAGGACATGCAGCTGGTATCAGAGAATTTCTTGGTGGTGCAGGAAAACCCCACACACACATTAGAACTGGTGACCAGAATGGGTATGAGGATCGTTAGGGGGTGGGGATTCTCTGAAGGAGCATATACGTGTGTGCAGAATTGTTATCTAACCTGGCAACAACGGGCAGGAGATGGTACCCAGTAGGAGGTGGTACCCAGTGAATGAAAAAAACACAGCCCATCGACGCCACCTCCTCCAAAGGGACAGATCCTACAGCTTCTCTGCCTTCCTAAGCCCCTTCCCTTCCCTCTCATCACTCCTGAAAGTCTCTGATTTTCTCGCTGGCTCCTAAAACAGAATTAGTGCTTGGCTTCTTCACCGCCCACTTCCCACCCGTGACTGCCCCTTCCAAAGGCTTCCCAAACGGCATATCCCTAGACGAGATCTTATCCCTCTCCTGGTGGGGGGCGGGGGGTGCAGGGAGGTGGGGGTTCTCAGAATCAGTGAGGGCACGAGCAGGCAGCTGAGGAGACAGGAATCCAGCTTTATCCGCCGTCTCTCCGGTTTATCACAGCAGGCGGTAACCCTCTCAGACTGGGAACTGGGCAGAGTGGTGCGCCCCCCCCGAAGGTCAACAGGTATCTGACCCAAGAGGTCCTGGTTGTCCCACTCCCTGCTTCTCCATCGCTCACGGAAATGATTGAAATGGCAGGTTTCCCCAGAAGCTGCTGGGTGAATAGGCAGGAGCTATTTGAGATCAGCTCGTTCAGGGAAGGGCGTTCAGAGGCAGGTGCAGAGCTTGAGGGCGCTTCCCCTCCAGCCTCGCAGCCCCCGCCCGGGGTGAGCCAAGGCACCAGTGGCGCTGGATGGCCCTCCCCATCCTCCCTTGCAGCCCTCCCCCCCGCAGCGCCGATACTCACAGGTACATTTTCTCCCTGGAGAACGGGTAGGAGAGGTTTTTCATCCTGCTGTTACTGTGCTCCGGGACCCGGGGCTTCAGGGGCGAGCTCAGCTTCTGCAGAATCTTGTTGAACGTCTTGGCGATGCTGCCTTCTGACTTGATCTCATACATCTAGGAAAAGGCAAAGCCACCGGTGTGAAGAGGAGGCCACGCCCCACACTCAGGGGAGAAGGACTCACAGCCAGAGCCGCGCGCGCGGGGCTCGGATCCAGCAGCAGGGTCCTTCCCTTCCTCCGTCGCTTTCTCAAGGTTGTGAACCCCTCCAATTATTTGTGCAAATGGGGGTGGCCCATGTAGAGAAACCAGTGAGGAGCCCAAACTTCCGTATGGCTTTGGTATATCATCAGAGAAGACTTACTGTGCGACACTCACCGTGTCATTGCACGTTACACAGATGAGTTCCAAGGGACACCGCAACCCAGCCAGGTAGGTAATATTATTCTCCTATTATACTGAGGAAATTAAGGCTCAGAAAGGGGAGATGAGTCGACAAAGGGCATGCAGGATGTTACCAGGTGACTGCTTGGATTTAACTTGTGTCAACCCCACTCAAAGTCTACAACCAGACCATGCCCCTAAGTGATCATCCAGCCTCACCTCTCTTGTGTTCCTCTTAGGAAATATCTAATAAATGAGTCTGCCTTCAAAGTATTAAACGCCTACTGAGCACCTGCCCCGAGTAAAGCAGAGTTAGAACCAAGATAATCACCAGTATTTAAAGTGCCCACGGGAATTCCCGTCGTGGCGCAGCGGAAACAAATCCGACTAGGAACCACGCGATTGCGGGTTCGATCCCTGGCCTTGCTCAGTGGGTTAAGGATCCGGCGTTGCTGTGAGCTGGTGTAGGTCGCAGACTCGGCTTGGACCCTGAGTTGCTGTGGCTGTGGCATAGGTTGGCGGCTGTAGCTCAGATTCGAGCCCTAGCCTGGGAACTTCCATATGCCACAGGTGCGGCCCTAAAAAAAGGCAATAATAATAATAATAATAATAATAATAATAATAAGGCACCCACAGGTTTTCACAGTGAACAGAATGCTTCTGCACATGTTCGAGCTTCCGGTCTTTCTAATTCACAGATGTTGTCACTGAGACACGGAGGTGGTAATGCTCTTAGCAAAGCTGTCGTGGATTAATAGTGGCCACATTTTTTAACACAGGTTCTCCTTTCAAGAGTGGCATCTCTGTTCCCATCCCCTTATAGTCTGGGCGGGCTGCCTGACCAGCACAGCGGGAGCGTCACTCTGCCAGTCCCATCCTTCAAGAAGATGGGCAGCTTCCGTCTGGGTTGGCCTGGGTGTCTGGCAGCTCCATGCTGCACGGAGGAAGTTCATGGAGATACGCTGAGAACGCTCAGAAAGGGAAGACGACGAGGCTGAGCCCAGCTTTCCGGCGGCCCCGCCAAGCATCAGGCATGCCGGGGACCCTCCTGTCCAGCCCAGCCCTGAGCAGAATGCCACCAAGTGACCCCTCCAACACTGCATGGAGCAGAAAAATCACCCCAGCCCAGGTCTGCTCAAGTTACCGAGGAAAAATATAGAATAGAATGACCGCGTCTTAAAAGACTGAGTTGGGGCCAGTTTGTCCCGCTGCAGCGGCTACCTGGAACCAGAGCCACACCCAGGCCTTCCCACTTGAAAACCTGCGTCTCCTCCACCACAAAAGCCTCAAGACGCTTATATCTAGAGAGGCAGGAAGACACGTTCGAAACATGTGTGAGATAGAGGAAGATAAATGCCACTAAAGACACACAAAACGCTCCGAGGGCTCCAAGAAAGGAGACAGCGCATCCAGCTGAAGAATAAGAAAAGTGACTCACAGAGGGAGCAGCATTTCTCTTGCACTTGAACAGAGAGGTAACTTCCTTTTACTGTCTTTTCGTTCTTTGGTACCATAACGATAACTTGCTGAGACGGGGAGAACTTCCCCAGTCTAACAACTGAAACCTCAGCACGGTTTATTCATCTCTTGGAATAGATTTTTCTACGCATTTTAATTAAATTTCAACTACAAAACTAACACAGTTCTAGTAAACAAAGAAACCAAACCCAGGAACGTCCAGTGACTAAAGTTGGCAGCTTCCTCTCACTGCCAACTCCCTCCCAGACTCCTCTGCAGAGGAGATCTCTGTTAAACAACCCGGAGGGAGTTCCCATTGTGGCTCAGCGAGTTAAGAACCTGGCTACTCTCCATGAGGACACGGGTTTGATCCCTGGCCCCGCTTAGTGGGTTAAGGATCCGCTGTTGCTGTGAGATGTGGCTCAGATCTGGTGTTGCTGTAGCTTTGGCTGCAGTGTAGGCCAGCAGCCGTAGCTCCCATTCAACCCCAAGCACGGAAACTTCCATATGCCACAGGTGTGGCTCTAAAAAAAAACAAAAGGAAAAAAATAAAAACTTGGAGTATGTTTTATACTGACTCTCCATACATATATAACTGAATCCCTTTCTAAACACACCTGTGCTCATATTTCACATATTATTCTACAGTTAGCTTTTTCCATTCAGCATTATATCCCAGGTCCATATCTTTCTAGATCATTCCATGTAGCGCTATCTTTATGAACGCCTATTACACGGTAGATACAAATGCTAATTTGCTTAGTCATTTCTCTAGTGATGAGCGTTGATTTTAGCCTCTCTACAGGCTTTATCTTCTCCAATCATACTTCTATTAACATTAATAGAACAAGGCTTGAGCAGATATGGGCAAAGACCTTCCAAGCAAACACAAAAGTAGAAAAGCTCAAGCCAGATGTAAGAGGGGTTAAATGGCCTGGTTTCTTTGGCGTTCGGCGTTCTGATGGGGCAGTAGAGCTGATTAAGGCAGAAAGGCACGTGGAGATCAGTGCACGGCGATCCAGCTGAGCAAGGCAAGACCAAGTCTGCAAACGTTGTGAACAGAGACAACATCTGAGCCATGAATCAAGAAAAAAATCCAGTGGAATTGTGCAGGAAGAAGAAGGAGCCAGCCTTCTGAAACGAGGGGACCATTTACTTCTAGGAATACGGACCATTTCATATGCATCTCCTATACGCCCGGCCCTCGATGAACCTCACTCCTAATCGTAAAAATGTGCTGCAAAACCAAGGGGGTTAAGAATCTCGGTCAAGAGCACAAACAGTGTCCACCACATCATAAATGCTGGAGCATCTGACCCTTCGGGCAGAGCCTGGGACCCTGACTGTTGCACTCCACCCCTTCCTTGGCTGAAACACGAGTGATGGTTGGGAAAAGTAGTGCTCAACCTACACAACGGCCTCCCGTCGTGAAGCTCTCGACACGCCTGCCAAGTCCCTCCTCCGCGGGGATTGGTCACCGTGATGCAAAACGACACGCCTGCCAAGTCCCTCCTCCGCGGGGACTGGTCACCGTGATGCAAAACGCTCACCTCTGGGGCAGGAAGGAAGATGACCCCCTCACCCCATCCCAACATGTCACAGAGGTCATCTAGGGTTCCGACAGGGCACATGTCCTGCCCTGTGACCGCAGTGTACTCAGCATGCCTGTCGCTGCGCATCTTTAAATGGCACGCGCGCGGCCATTCACATTTCAGGGCAGGACGGAAGCCGATGTGTGTTCCCGATGCCTGGGAACGACCAGCCTGCACCGACCGAGGATATTTCTTCTTTGTCCACTTTTCTCCACGTCCAGCTCTGGTTTCCTAGCCTAAGGAGCCTTTGACCACAGCAATAACTGGCCTCCCACCTCTCTGGCCTAAGGCTGCCAGAGTTAACACACAAGCATGCACTATGCCTGGCTAAATGTGAATCTCAGGTAAACAATGAATTTCAATTTTGAATGAAACAATTTTTTTTAACGTAAGCATAAGCCATGCAAAATTTGGGGCATACATATACTAAAAATCTACTTATACAAGAACAACAATCATTTTCTTGGATAAGTATGCCCTAAGCAGTATTTAGGACATACTTACACTTTTAAAAAAGGAATTCATTGTTTATTTGAAATTTGATGTTAACTAGGCAGCCTGGATTTTCTCTGGCAACCCTCCTCTCGTCCACCACTAATTCAGTCTCCACCTCGGAGCCAGAGTGATGTTTCTGGAGCAAAAGTCTATTCATGTCCCCTCCCTGCAAAAAGCTCTTCAACTGTTACCCACTGCTCTTAAGATAAATACCAAAATTCTGAACACAGCCAGTGGGGCCGTGTAGACATCTCTGCATTTTCCTGGCCCCATGGTCCCTGCTCACTGCACCCAAGCGCAGGCCCCCTGACTTTTTTTCTCTTCTCTTCTCTTTTTTCTTCCCTTCCTTCCTTCCTCCATCCCTCCCTTCCTTCCTTCCTTCCTTCGTGTGTCCCTCTATCTCTCTCTCTCTCTCTCTCTCTCTCTCTCTCTCTCTCTCTCTCTCTCTCTCTCTCTACCTCTCTTTTTTTTCTTGTTTTTTAGGGCAGCATCTGTGGCATATGGAGGTTCCCAGGCTACGGGTCAAAACAGAGCTGCAGCTGCCGGCCTAAGTCATAACCACAGCAACACAGGATGCAAGCCGCATCTGTGACCTACACCACAGCTCACAGCAATGCCAGATCCTTAACCTACTGAGCAAGGCCAGGGATCGATCTGCATCCTCGTGGATCCTAGTTGGCTTCTTATTACTGAGCCATGAAGGGAACGCGCCCCCCTGCAATTTTTTTTTTTAGCATTCTACACCCTAGTCTCCTCCCTCCCCATTCACACCTAAGGTCTCACTCAATTGTCACTTCTTAGGGGAAGTCTTTCTTTGCTTCCAGACAAGGTCAGGCCCCATCTTCAAGGCATTTCAAGGGCCACAATTTCTCTCTTTCACAGCACATATCACAGCTGTGATTTTTACACTTATTCAAGTGATTATCAGATTCATGTCCAGCTGCCTCACTGTCACCATCTCCACGAGGGCAGGATACTGTCTAAATGACCCCCTCTCTTTGCACGACCTGATGATCAGTCTCTGGGGAAGCCGTGTGGATGATGGCAGCTGCCGCCACTGGAGGAGCCCAGGCTGGGGACAGAACAGCCACAAGCTAACAGTCCTTGCTAGAAAGAAGCCAGCCTGGAGAATAAAGCCAAGGCCCAAAGCCACTGGCCAGCTGCAAGGTTCCCAACCTGTCCCCGCCGGCCACACAGGTGCCAGGGCCCCCACCCCAGCCCCCGAGGCCCAGAGAGCCTGCATTCAGTTGGTGAGGACTTATAACCCAGCAGTGGCCTCAGGGCCTTGTCCTGGCAGGAGGTGAGCTGAGAACCACCACACTCTTCTTGAGTCCCCTCTGGGCAGTGGATAGGGCAGAGCCCACTGGAGAATTGGGCTAAAGGGACTGGGGTCTGTGGCATATCTTTGGAGGTACCAGGAGACACGGTGACAGTTCCCTGATGGGGCAGGAGTGCTCCAAGCCTCTGAAAATAATAAAATATCATCATGTAACGCCAGGAAAAATGTGGATCATGCAGAAGGCCAGAATCCCACCAGAACCCTCAAGGCCACCCCCACCCCACAGCCCTGACGGAGACCCTACACCTGTGCCCAGGCGTGTGTGACACCGTGGCCCGCTCCCCAGGCCACAGGGGCTTTTAGGACGAAGGACCTGCTTCCTGCCTCTATGCCTCTGCACGTGTTGTACCTGTTTCTAGAACTTCTCCCCTCCCCCTCCACTGGATTACTTCACCAGACCCAAGTACCAGCCTTCCCAGGAAACTGCCTTGAGCCTCTCACCTCCTCTTGTGCTTCCTCAGCATCCTATGAAATAACACCTGTGTCATTAAGTTTGCCACGCTCTTGGTCCACATTCTGTCTCCCCAACAGACCGTGGGCATCTGAAGAGCAGGGAGCACTCCCTGCACGCCTGGCACACCAGAGGAGCACAATAATGTCTACTGAGTGAATGACCCGGGTCCTCGCTCGTCCTTGCTGACGCTAATGAGCTGTGTGACTTTGGGCAGGTCACTCTCCCTCTCAGGTTCTTCATCTGTAAAAAGAGAACTGGGCAACTTCCACTTCCCACTATGATGGAGGAACAGGGACCAGAGTTCCTCACCTGAGCCAACCAAAACACCCAGACCAAAAACGTGAAATGTTGGTGGCTGTGGTCTGAAAGTCTGTGTCTCCACGAAATTCATATCCTGAAATCCTAACACCCAATGTGATGATTACTGGAAGGTGGGGCCTTTGGGAGCTGATGAGGTCATGAGAGTGGTGCTCTCATGAACGGGATTGGTGCCTTTACGTTTGTTTGGGGTTTTTTGTGTGTGTGTCTTCTTTTTTAGGGCCACACCCACGGCATGTGGAGGTTCCCAGGCTAGGGGTTGAATCGGAGCTGCAGCTGCCAGCCTACACCAAGCCACAGCAAAGCATGATCCAAGCCGCATCCGCAAACTACACCACAGCTCACAGCGACGCCAGATCCTTAACCCACTGAGCAAGGCCAGGGATTGAACCTGCATCCTCATGGCTACTAGTCAGATTCGTTTCCGCTGAGCCACGACAGGAACTCCGGGACTGGTGCCCTTATAAAAGAGACCTCACCAAGCTCCCTCGCCCCTTCCATGTGTGAGGACACAGCGAGAAAGTGCCAGCTGTGAGCCAGCAAGGGGGCTCTCGCCCAACCATGCTGGTACCCTGCTCTCAGACGTCCAGCCTCCAGAACAGTGAGAAGTGAAGCGCTGTCGCTTACAAGCCCCTGGTCTGCGGACAAACTGAGAAGGCGGTTTTCAAGACTCTGGATGTCACGGAGCGACAAGTTCCTGTGAGACATGAAACAAGCAAGGTGAGTCCTGGGCTCTCCCCAGCTCACGGCCCTGAGAGAGGCTCCAGGCCATGGGGCCGGACGAGGAACCAGGTGGAGCCCAGCACACCACCTGCGCTGAGAAGAACTGAGGCCACTCAAGCTCCCTGGACAGTGTACCTGGGGAAGGCAGCATCACCCAGAATCCTCACAAGGTCCCCTTAAGCACCTGGCAGCACAGTCCTGAGGAAGCTGGCACTGGCGAGGAGCCATCGGCAAGGATGGGAACAGTCCATCTTCTCACCAGCCGGCCCGGAAAAGCACCAGGCTCGGGGCGGTGGGCAGAGCCCCGGGGCCGCTCAGCCGTGGGGATAACTAGCCCGAGGCCGAGCTGCTCTAGACCCACGTCCCCAACCATGAAAGAAAAGAACCTGCCTAAATGGCTTTTCAAGGACTGTCCAAGTCTAAATTTCTATGGCTTTAGACATTTAATGAAAAATTCTCAGCACAAGCACGGCCAGGCGCTCCCCGGTGCCAGGCGCTGAGTGCGGGGTGAGTGTGCCAAGTGCCGCAGAAACACTGCCATGAGGACGAGCCCTCCACACACAGGGCACTCGGCAGAATGCCCGGCCCCCGGATCGCACAGGCCCCGTGTCACCAAGGGTCCATGAAGACTCCGCATGCTGGGCCTGCCCAGTAGATGGGACACTGAGACTCAGCGGGGCAGGGAAATAACTGCCAGTATCAGGGGTGAAACCTGGCCCCGGGACTCAGGTTTCCCAGCTCCCCCAACCCAGGCTCAAACCTTTGATCTCTGGCAGGTCCCCGTGGTCCCTGAAAAGGAAGCGGGCTGGAGTTCCCTCTCAGCCCCACCACGCCTGGCCGCCTGGGCTCCTCTCTTACATGCTTCAGGGTTCCGGGGGAGGCACCCCAACCCTCTTTATTATTATTAGTACAATCGGCAGCCGCGTCGTTATTACTGTTATTCTTGGACGTCGGAGAATTAGGAACAGCCCCCGAAAGGACAGGACACATGTTGACCAGCTGTTCCCCATTACGCCCTCCCTGGGTACATGATACGCCTTTCATGTGCTTAAAATCATAAATAATTTTTAAAGTATGTTGCTCTTATTTTTTATTCCAGGGCTCAAATGTGGTTCTCATAAAAGCCTGCTTTGGCCTCACTGTCGCAGGCTAAGAGGTTTACTGAGATTCCTTCTTTTCTTACTTCTTCCCCCCACGGTCTCCCTCAGCCTCCCCCACCCCCCTCCCCACTCCCAGCCCCCACCCCCAGAGGGGCACAGCCCAGCGATCTGAGGGCTAACTGGTTTCCTTCCTGCATTGGAATCAGGTTTCTTCCCAGGATGCAAGGAGCCAAGGCTATCGGACCCGTCTATCGTGGATATACAGGTTGTTCTTTCCGTTCTGCAGGTCAAGACACTGAGGCACAGAAAGCTTTACTCACGTGCCCAGTGTCACATAAGCACTGGGAAATCCAAAGACTCCAGCGTCAAAGGACAAGCACAGTGATGTGAGACAGAAACAACAGCATCTTGATTCCCCATGAGCCCTTATCCGTGGTGATCCAAGTGGACCTCTTTCTGCAACTGGCAGGAAAGGTCAGTGAAAGAGCCGCGCCCAGGCATAGGTAGTCTGGGAGTTCCCAGTTCGGGGCAGTGGGTTAGGGATCCGGCAATGTCTCTGCAGCGGCTCGGTCCGCTGCTGAGGTACGGGTTCGATCCCAGCCCCACAGAGTGGGTTAAGGATCGGCGTTGCCACGGCTGTGGCATAGGTTGCAGCTGCAGCCTGGATATGATCCCAGTCCAGGGAATTCCATAGGCCATTGGTGCAGGAAAAAAAAAGAGAAAGACAGCTCAGCTGCAAGCAAGTGCATCTGCTTCCACCCCACGGCTAACAGACACTGATCCAGCTGTCTGCCTCTTTCAGTGTCCCTGTGCTTTCCTCTGCTCTGGTCACTGGATAACCAAGGGTCACTGGGCTGAAGAGTATCAGCATACCTACTACCCACCTTTCATCCCAAAAGGCTCAGACACACAGGGATGCCAAACGGTGTGGGAGGCGGCACCGCAAGCTGGACCAGGGGGGATGCCTCTGGATTAAAGAAGTTCAGAGTTCCCTGGCAGCCTAGTGGGCTAAGGATTTGAAGTTGTCACTGCTGTGGCAAGGGTTTGTTCCCCAGCCTGAGAACTTCCACATGCTGTGGGTGTGGCCAAAAATAAAATAAAATAATACAATTTTTAAAAAAGAAGTTATGAGCGAGGGAAGCTAACAGATGTAGCACAAAGTGTCTACTATTCTCAAGTCCTGCTGAGAGGGACCAGAGGGAGTGGCACAGGCAGACTCGCTCCCACTGAACCTAGATCGGTTACCCTCGAGCAAGTGTCAAACCACCCACCAATCCCACTGCACACAGCACAGGAGCTCAAGACCAGCTGCGTCCTAGAGCCCCAAAACAAGCTCTGTGCTCACCCAGAAAAGAAGCTCGTGGGCCTCTCCCCCCAGGTCAGTCCCCTGCCTGCAGCCTTGCCGAATGCAGACAGATGTTTACAAAGCGCACGTTCTCTGAGGTCTAACTCTGGATCCACTCACGGTTTTTAATTCTCTTTCAGGATGTCCTCTACCCCTGAATGACTGTTTGCTGACTTGAAAAATGTGGGAGAAAATCCACGCTATTGACGTGGTTGTCAAGGCCCTTCTGAGCCACGCCGCCTACCACCCACCGCCCCCGGGCTCCGTGCTGCACAGCCCCTGACCTCCTCCCAGTTCCCCGCACAGGCACAGCCTCAACCTTGGGGCTGGCGGGCATGTCCTCCCCTCTTCTGGGAAGGTTCCCGCCTGCCCACTCCACCTGGCAAACTCCTATCCAGTCCTCAGGTCTCAGCTCAAATGGCCCTTTCCTTCACCCTGCCTCCCTCCCCGTCTAAATATGTTTCCTCTGGTCAACCCTCTGTGCACTCTGCTCTTTCCCTTCTGCTGGTGCCTCCGAGCTCATTAACCAGCTGTTTCATCCTCCCCTCACCGAAGCCCCATAGAGTCAGGACCAGTTGTGGTCCACCAATGAATCACCAGCCATCAGCACAGCATCTCATATACAGTGATACTCAATAGCCAGTCAATGCGCAGGTGTGTGGGTGGATGGGTGGCTGGATGGATGGTGGATGGATAGATGGTGGATGGATGGTGGATGGATGATGGATGGTGGATGGTGGATGGATGGTGGATGGATGGTGGATGGAAGATGGATGGTGGATGGATGGTGGATGGTGGATGGATGGTGGATAGAAGATGGATGGTGGATGGATGGTGGATGGAAGATGGATGGTGGATGGATGGTGGATGGATGGTGGATGGAAGATGGATGGTGGGTGGATGGTTGATGGATGGTGGATGAATGATGGATGGTGGATGAATGATGGATGGTGAATGGGTGGATGGTGGATGGAGGGAGGGAGGGGGGAAGGAGGGAAGGAGAGATAAGGAGGTGGATGGATGGATGGATGGATGGTTGGAAAATGTGATCTTTCAAAGCTCTACAACCCTGATACATAGTCCAGCCCCATTCGAGGTATGATTAGAGTCTTCCTAAACATTTTTGGTGACTGAACGGGTTATTACGGACCCAGACCAGGGATGGCTGCTGTGGTACAGGTACCACTGTGCTGCCTCCTGCACCCCTGCAGACAGCCCTGAGGGACCACAGCACTCCTTCTCGATGCCTTCAGGTGGAGCCTCAGAAAGCATCTCGGCAT
This sequence comes from Catagonus wagneri, assembly GCA_004024745.2. Classification (NCBI taxonomy): domain Eukaryota; kingdom Metazoa; phylum Chordata; class Mammalia; order Artiodactyla; family Tayassuidae; genus Catagonus; species Catagonus wagneri. Next base: position 2,239,833 of record PVHT021183648.1, read on the forward strand.
CAGTCTCCAGCAAGCCACCTGTGGATCAGGTCTGGTCCATGTGACCCATATTCTCATTTGTGAACAAATACTGACTTAGTGCCTGCCGTATGCCAGGCCCTGTCCTGGGTCCACCAACAGGACAAAACAAAATTCCCACCTCAGGGAGCTCCCGGCACAGACAGTGAGGATACAGGTACTAAAACAAAGGTACAAACATGCTACTCGGTACCAAGTAGTGCTGAGTGTTAGAACAAACAAGGGAAAGGGCTGGAGAGAGAAAGGGGCCACTGCACACAGGGTGGTCCGGGATGTCTTCTGAGGAGGAGACATTGGGGCAGAGACCCCAGTGAAGTGGGGCAGAGAGTCCTGAGGGTACCTGGGGTCTCCGGACAGAGGGAAGGGCAAGCAAAAGGCCCCGAGAGGGAAACAGGCCTGGCATTTCGGAGGATCCATGCGGCTGGGACAAAGTGAGCAAGCGGGAAGTGGCAGAAGGTTAATTTGCGGCTTTTTTTTTTTTTAAGGGCCACACTTGGGGCATATGGAAGTTCCCAGGCTAGGGGTCTAATCAGAGCTGTTAGCTACTGGCCTGCACCACAGCCACAGCAACGCAGGATCCGAGCCGTATCTGCGACCTACACCACAGCTCACAGCAACACCGGATCCTCAACCCACCGAGGAAGGACAGGGATCGAACCCGCAACCTCATGGTTCCCAGTTGGATTCGATAACCGCTGCGCCACCACGGGAACTCCCCACTTTGCAGCCTTGCAGAGGCACTGTCATTCCTGTCCCTTCTCTGAGCAACAGCCCTTTCGTGTCCACGGCAGGAGCCACATGACACCTTCAGGTTCCAGGGCGTCCCCCACAGAACGGCTCTCATCCATGGTGGCGCTGTGATTGTGCACCCCGTCCCCATCCCCAGGGCCCTCATCCGTGGTGTACGAGGTAAAGGCATCCCAACCACCTGGGCGTGGGGGGTCGGGTGGCCGATCTGCACCTCCGCTGATTTCTGTGATGTAAATATGTCTGTTGTGGTCAATTTCAACCATCACAGGGGTAACAACCAACGCGCAAAATTTCTGAAAATGTCTCAGATCGCAAGAGCCGTTATAAACCAGTCACTGGCCCCAGTTCTTACCACGTAGGAAGAGGTCCGCCCAGGCGCCCCAGAGGCCAGAAGCGCCCCCGCCACCTTCCTCCTCCTTGGCCTCTCTCCTGCCATGGGCCCCCTCCCGTCCATGCACATGAGCAGCCGTGGCCAAGCCCGACCCCTGCTCCCGCGTCTCCTGCTGGGAAACTGACCACATATCCCAGTTATTCAGAACTTTCCTGGTTTACTGCTGCTGTCCAGGCCTAACTACCAGTAGCTCTTTCAGTCTTGGAAGAGCTCCGCACTGGGTGATAAATTCCATCCACCGCCCTCTGCTCTCAGCCCCACCAGCCTGGGGTTCAGAGTCCGGGTCCCAGCCAGCCTGTCTGGCGCGTGCCAACCCCGCTCCACTGGACACGAGGCTTTCAAAAAGAAAACTACCACTTCGCTTTTAATTTTTTTCTACCACAAGTCAAAAATCCACTTAACTTGAAAAAAATTCAATTTCACTTCCCATTACACGTTCATATGTTTGGCTTCCCTGTTTCTGAGCCCTGAGTCAGGCCTGTCTGCTCACAGCCCGCACTGGGTCTGCCAGGCCTGCGGTCTTCCCAGGCCTGCGTGAATGCCCAGAGAGCGGCCACAAGCCATCTCAGGTTCTGCGCTGAAACCACAGCATGGAGGTGGCACTGGTTACTTTGCTCTGAATTTTTTGAAGATGAGATGCATTACAGAAAACAAAAAAGAACAAGTCAAAGCATTCTGCACTCTTTCCAGCCTATTTAAATCACAATCAAAGAGCACGCACTAAATAAGCCGTAAAGATATCAAATATAAACCCGAGCCTCTCAGCTATGCCGCTATTAAAACAAATGCTTGGAAACAGGCAGTGACAAGGCGAGGCCCCACACACAGCCAGCCGGTGTGAACAGCCACAGCTCTGGTTCACTCAAAAACCACCAGTGAAAGAGTTCCCATTGCGGCTCAGAAGGTTAAGAACCCAAATAGTATCCATGGGGATGTGGGTTTGATCCCTGTCCTTGCTCAGTGGGTTAAGGATCCGACATTGCCACAGCTGTGATGTAGGTCACAGATGTGGCTTGGATCCTACATTGCTGTGGCTGTGGTGTAGGCCTGCAGCTCTGATCCAACCCCTTAGTCTGGGAACTTCCATATGCTGCAGGTGCGGCCCTAAAAAACCAAAAAAAAAAAAAAAAAAAAAAAAAAAACCCAATGATAATAATCAAATATAATCTGTCCTGAAAAGCATCTTGAAGGTTGACTAGATAGTGACCCTTCTCCTATCACCAAGGATCTACAAGATCTCCATTCCTAATAAAGCTCATGGGGTTTCTCCTGCTTTTTACTGTCTGGCCACCAGGGAGGAGCCATGAAACTATCAAAATAGCCCCAACAAGGAATTAAATCACCACTTGATGAAGGAAGGAGACGGTCAAGGTGAAAAGGGAAAAGAGTGCGACTGTTCCTGAGTTTTTCAAGAGCCGTATTACAGCTGTGAGCTGAAACAGCCTACTACTGTCCTGTGGACCACAGCCCCAAAATCCGGGGCTAGGGGAGCAAGAACTGTGTGGCATCAACTTGCATTTACTGAGCATCTATCCTTATCTAGGACACGCTAGAGATTGCAGGGACTACATAGGAAACAGTCTCTAGTTCCTGCTCGTAGGAGTAAGGCACCCAAAGCAATTAAAGAAAAACTCTGAAGCAATTAAAGAAAAACTAACAGGTAAGAAAAATACTGACTATAGGTTGGCTAAGAGTCCAGAAAGGGCGTGATCAGTTTAGCTAAAGGAATAAAGGAGGGTCAGGATGGGAAGACCATTCTAGGACCGGAGGCAAATACTTAAAGCATCTGAAAAAGCTCAAGCCCTGGAAGAAGGGGTAAAGCACCCTCCTCTGGACGAGAATCTAAAACCAGGGAGCTCAGGGCAGACTCCACAGAGAGGCATGTTTGGAGGAAAGCAGCTCAGCAGGTGCAGAATTCGGAGAAAAGCTGGTGATGTTATCAGGTTCAGGGACAATGGGCAACCTGGATGAGGACTTGGCACCCACAGGCTAAGTGTACTACCTCACTGAAAACACAGCTCAGAGAGGCAGCGACGCAGGACATTTTTACTTTTCGATATTTGGACATCATCAGAGTGTGAATGACTCCAACAGCATAAAGGGGGGACAGAATTAACAGATTCACAAGTTGTCATTTGCCTTGCATGTGGGCCGCAGCATTTTAGAGTCATGACAGAGAACACAAGTCCAAGCTCCTTCCTTTACAGATGAGAAAGCTATAATCTTGGACATGATCTCATCCGCAGCAAAGGCAGATAAACATTTTCATGTGTTGCCTCTCCCTGTCTGGGATTATTTAGTCCAGAATGGAAGTTCTCAGAGCACATTCTGCAGACCATTGGTTCCCCAAGATATTCACAGGCATACCACAGGAAAGGAACTATTTCCTTTACTGCAGGGCTCTTCAGAACTTTTAATGGGCTAGATAAATTTTAACGTTTAGTGTTTCCTAGAGTTTCTTAGACCACAGCAATTTTTTAAAACAAAAGACTATCGTTCTACAGCATACACTTTGGGAAATGTTGTTCTAGACCAAGCCGCCTCCAGCCCAGTTATGGATCCTTCGATAAAGTGAAAGATAGAAGTACGGCTTTGGAGTCGGATGAAATGAGTTTGAGTCCTGGATGTATCTCCTTCAAGCTGTGTGACCTTAGTTAAGTTTGTTAACCTCTCTGAGACTCAGTTTCCTCATCTATAAAATGAAGCTAAAGCTAATAAGTACCTCATATTATTGTTGGGAGGGTAAAAACAAATAATAAAAGGTTCTTACCAAAGCGCACAGCACACAGGAAGCATTAGCTATATTTGACTCAATTAATTTAATTATGTATTTATCAACTCATATCTACAAGCTGTTTTTTTTTAAGATTTTTTTTTTTTTGTCTTTTCGGGGCCACATGCGTGGCATATGGAAGTTCCTGGGATAATTGGAGCTAACTGGTCAAATTGAAGCTGCAGCTCCCGATCTGCACCACAGCCACAGCAACGTGGGATCCAAGCTGCATCTGCGACCTACACCACAGTTCACGGCAACCGCCTGATCCTTAACCCACTGTGTTAAGGAGGCCAGGGATTGAACCCGAATCTCTCATGGATACTAGTCAGGTCCGTTACCTCTGAGCCACGATGGGAATTCCAAGATACTTTGTTTTGATTGACATCATTGAGAATGGTTTTATGAACCTTTCTCCTCCAAGTCAAATGTGAGAATTATGAAATGTGGTCAAGCTTTAAAACATGTCAAAATCTTTATTTATAGATACCCCTTACCAAGGCAGAAGCTTTCACTTAAATCAACAGTCGTTCTTAGAAATAGAACTATAAATGGAAAAACAACTGTCAAAGGGAAGAGACAGCTCTTTATAGCCCCAGTGAGTGTCCTTCCACCATCTGTGCTAAGCTGAGCCTCTCCTAGACTCTCCAGGGTCACCAAAGCAGGGTGGAATTTGAGGCAGATGAAGCCATCAAAGGAGATGGGGGAGGATGCTTGTACAAAGGTGCCTCCAGACAAGCCCAAAACCCAGCATCGAGAAGTGAACAAGCCTATTTCAAGCAATCTGAGAAGATGCAAAGTGAATTCGTGGAATGCAGAGCAAGCCAATGAGCCTCCCAGAGAACCAGGTCCAGAACTGTCTGCTTATCAATCCTGCCCAGAGGAAGAGCGAGTGGTTTCCTGAGGGTGCCTAACAAACTGGGTGGCTGGAACCCCTCTCACAGGTGTGAAAGCCGCAATCCGAAAGCAGGATGTCAGCAGCACTACGCTCCCTCTGCAGGCTCTGAGGGCAAAGGCCTCCTTGCCTCTTCCAGCCTTTGACGGCCCCAGGCGTTCGTCTGCTTGGGGTCATGTCAATTCAGTATCTGTCTTCATGTGGCCTGCTCCCACCGCATCTGTGGACCTCCCCTCTCTTCCTCTTGTAATAACAACTGTCACTGGATTTGAGCCTGCCCTAAGTCCAGGGTGATCTCTCCCTGAGACCCCTAACTAATTACGTCTGCAAAGACCCTTTTCCAAATAAGATCAAGTACGCAAATTCCAGAGTTAAGACTTAGAAACATCTTTTTTGGACAATGCTATTCAACGCACTACAAAGAGGACCACAGACCTTAAAAGTACGAGCCTTTTGGAGTTCCCACTGTGGCTCAGTGGGTTAAGAATCCAACTGCTGCAGCTCGGGTTTCAGCAGAGGCACAGGTTCAATCCCCGGCTCTGTGCAGTGGGTTAAAAGACCCAGTGTTACGGAGTTCCCGTCGTGGTGCAGTGGAACCAAATCCAACTAGGAACCATGAGGTTGTGGGTTCGATCCCTGGCCTCGATCAGTGAGTTAAGGATCCGGCGTTGCCATGAGCTGTGGTGTAGGTTGCAGACATGGCTCAGATCTGGCATTGCTGTTGCTGTGGCTGGCAGCTGTAGCTCCAGTTAGACCCCTACCTGGGAACCTCCACATGCTGCGGGTGAGGCCCTAAAAAAGGCAAAAGACAAAAAAAGAAAAAAAAATCCAGTGTGGCCAAAGCTGTGGCTCAGATTCATTGCCAGGCCTGGGAACTTCCACATGTTGCAGGTGCAGCCACAAAAAGAAAAAAAAAAAGTTCAAGCCTTGTGATGGTTAATTTCACATGTCGACTTGACCAGGCCATGGGGATGCCTAGATATTTGGTTGAATTTCATCCTGGATCTGTCTGTTACGGTGTTTTCGGATGACAGTAACATCTGAATGGGTGAACTGCATGTGCTATGGGTGGGCCTCCTCTTATCAGGTGAAGGAATGGAACAAAAAGCCTGACCCTCTTGCAAGTAAGAGGGGGCTCCTTCTGCCTGCCTGCTGACCTGGGACAGAACCTTCTCCTGCCTTCAGGTTCAAAATGAAACAGGGGCTCTCTGTGGGCCTCGAGCCTGCCGGCATTTGGACTAAACTTCCACCGTCACCTCTCCTGGGGGTCCAGCCTGCCAACTGCTCACCTTGGGACTTCCCAGTCTGTACACTCTCCTGGGCCAGGTCCTCATAATAAATATACAGATAAAATATATGCGCACATGCATTTCCTGTTAGTTCTGTTTCTCTAGAGAAACCTTACAAATCCAAGCTTCAGCTCTGGGTAACTGAGAAGGAAGAGGGCATCTGGTCACGGCCTGGGTGACCACCCCCTGAAGCTGGGTGGGCACCGTGAGCCACGAGGGGGGTCCTTCTCTGGAGCTTTGGGAAAAGCCACGGTTACCAGACCAGAATCTCTAGAGAGGCAGTAAGAGGTGTCTGAGAACAACTTCCAATAATTTACAAAGCTTAATGCCATTAGGGAGCTCTCGTTGTGGCTCAGTGGTAACGCACCCGACTAGTATCCGTGAGGATGTGGGTTCTGTCCCCGGCCTTGCTCAGTGGGTTAAGGATCCAGAGTTGCTGTGAGCTGTGGTGTAGGTCAGCAGCTGTAGCTCTGATTCAACCCCTAGCCTGGGAACTGCCATACACCGCAGGTGTGGCCCTAAAAAACAAAACAAAGCAAAACAAAAAAAAAGCTTAATGGCACTAATATTTTCCTCCTAAGGGGCCACATAGGCTGACTAAAATGTCATGTTTCTTCGCTTTGTAACTGGAAATTACATGAGTTCAACGTGGTAACACTGATTTTCTCACATTCATCCGAAAATTCTTGACAGCACTTTTATGTTTTCAGTTAATGAAAATGAGAAGATGAATTATTCCTTATTAAACGCAGTTTAGTAGATTTTTTAAAAATTTCAAAACATGAATTCCACAGACAGAATTAAAGTTTGAATGGCATTTCTGCTCAAAGCTTTTATCTTGGAATCCAGTTAGCGTGTCAGAAATTTACCTAGATGGGAGTTCCCATCATGGCGCAGCAGAAATGAATCCAACTAGGAACCCTGAGGTTGCGGGTTCAATCCCTGGCCTCGCTCAGTGGGTTAAGGATCCGGCGTTGCCGTGAGCCGTGGTGTAGGTCACAGGCGCAGCTCAGATCCGAAGTTGCTGTGGCTGTGGCGTAGGCCAGCAGCAAGAGCTCTGATTGGACCCCTAGCCAGAACTTTCATATGCTGTGGGTGCAGCTCTAAAAAGCAAAAAAAAAAAAAAGAAAAACAGAAAGAAATTTAACTAGATTAGCTGGTAGTACAACCCTCCCTGAACGAAAGTTCAACATTACGTCCTCAGTTTTCATCCAGAATGTATTTCATCCATAAAATTGTGCTCTAGCAGCAGGAAAGTTGCCTCCTCTGACCAGATGCTTATTTCTGCAGATTATGGAAGCTGTAGTCCTTTCTGCCTTGGCTACCAGGAAGCTCCAAATGAATTCGTCTCACCTGCAACCATCACCCTTATTTTTTATTTCTACGATCATTATTTCCCCTGCGCTTGCCAACTTGCCCCCAAATGACATGATCCTTTTTTTATTTGTCCTCTTTAAAAAATGAGCCATTTGTACTTAAGTTTTTGGTTGTAACCTATCTAAAGTCCTGTTTGGGGGAAATAGGCTAACCTATGAATCAAATAAGCCAGATTCGTGGAGGCTGAGCCAGTAGAGGACCTAAAGGGCTCCCGTCGTCCCCCGGCTGTCTGCCGTGAGATGGGCGCCTTGGAGCCCTCCGTCCTGCGCTGTGGGGCCCTGAGCGGTCTTCCTGCTGGCTGTCGCGGTGACTGCATCGCAGACCCCGTAGCACTTGGAGCCATCATGCTTACAGACGCCCCAAGGACCCAAGCTCTAGGAAACAGAACTCCCAGCACACAGTCCAGGGGCCATCTGTTCCTGCCTCTCCAGCAAAGCCACGTCTGGACCGCTGGCTGCCTTGGCAGATTTAAAGAACTGGGCCCAACCCTGCAGACGCCGGCTGTGAAGGGAGCTGGCAGGAAGGAGCAGGCCGGCTGTGCTGCCAGCTGTGTGTCCTGCACACATCACATACGAATGACGATACCAATGACAGTAATAATACAGGTTATGCCTCTGCACGAGGCATCTAAACACACTGTCTCTGCCCCGTACACTAGCCCTCCACGACACTCATCTCCCCATTTGGGAGATGAGGGGCGCTCTGGACCTCCTTTCCTGAAAAGATACGTCTGGCTGGAAGGGAACAGCTTCTACGTGCATGCAAAGAACTCATAAAGTCCTTACTGGCTCCTGGGAACGGCAAAAGGGACTCCTGCAGTGTCAGCCACTCTATCCGCAAAGCCATGACAGCTTCAACAGACTGGACAAAAGCCCCAATCTTCACCCACCCCGGGCATGTCCCGTCTTCAGAATTTAGTGGACTCTGGCTGGGTTCACATTCTTCCATTAATATATTGACAAGAATGGACTCCATCACCACGCCCTTATCCATTCCCACCTTCTCTCTCCTAGAGGATGCACTTGAAAAATAAATGAACTTCAGGGGTGAGAACGGCAGGGGGCTTGTTCACATATGTAAAGAAAAGTGAATGGGAGGGTTCCTAGGTGGCCCAGAGGGTTCAGGATTTGTCATCGTCATGGCAGCAGCTCATTGTCATGATCCCTGGCCCAGGAACTTCCAGGTGCCACACACACACCCCCAAAAAAGTGAGTAATAAACAAAGATATTGGCCACAGTCTAGAAGGGCCACCTTAGTAATGAGCAAAGGTGACAAAGCACCGATTTCAAACCTTCCCAGGCTGCTCGGGGCCAAAGGCCAGGCATTCCCACCCTTCCTGTGCATGGCTGCTGAGTGTCCCTCACAAAACACTGGCTCTTCTGTTGTTGTTTTTGGAAAACAAGTGCTTCCTTCCAAGACCCCCCTCCCAGTTAATATCTGTGCTCAGGACTGTGTGTCCCTGGACGCAGTACTCTGGGTTTGTCCAGGTTTGAGATCTCCTCCCAGTCTCTCTGGACCTTGCTGAGTTATGACCCAAACGTCCACCGGCCTCCACCGGCCTGAAGGAGGCTCAGTGACCCCACCCCTTGCCTCAGGCTCCCTCCACTCTCCCTCTGCCACCACGACTGGGCTCACTGCAAATGTAGTTTATCTTCATTGTAGTCACTTCCCACGCCCATTAAAAAGAGGGGGAGGAGTTCCCATCATAGCTCAGTGGATTAAGAACCCAACTAGTATCTATGAGGGCGCCTGTTCTATCCCTGGCCTCGCTCAGTGGGTTAAGCATCCAGTGTTGCCGTGAACTGCAGTATAGGTCACAGATGCGGCTCAGATCCCACGTTGCTGTGGCTGTAGTGTAGGCCAGCAGCGGCAGCTCCCATTCGATCCCTAGCCTAGGAACTCCCATGTGCCACAGGTGTGGCCCTAAAAAGACAAAAAAAAAAAAAAAGGGAGGAAATGCCCCTGGACTCAGCACTAGCCCTCCCTGCACAGACGGCCCTGTCTGGTCCTCACCCCGACGCTCCATTCCCATCGCGGGAACTGGGTTTGACCCCCACCCCACCCCCAGAACTGAATCAAGTTCTCAGATTAATCTTTACAAGCTTATGCATCTCACACAGCACAGCAAGTCAGATCCTCCTTCCGTGGTCAAGTACAAGCCACTGCATTCTGTAACTACAAACAAGTTCTGGGGCCCTGTGGCCGAGCCTACAGAAGCATGCTGGAACAGTCCACCTGCGTGGAGTCTGGGGCCTAGACGCTGCGGCGTAGAGTTCTTTCTGTGACACCTGAAGCCTTGTCAGAGCCACCACCTGCTGTGCTCTCCCCAGACGCCTGAGCTGCCCTATGCCCAGACAGAACCTGTGCCGTGCTAATTTGCTGCCACTGGACACGGTGTTTAATTAGTGCTGGGGTGGCTGGGTATGTGCCTTCTGCCTGATGTGCCCTTTGGCTGTAAAAGTGACTGGGACACTAGGAATTGAGATTACACCTAAAAACACCTGAGAACACAGAGACGACCATAACCTCCTGTGCTTCCACAGCACTGGTTAAGAAATGGGTTCTTGGAGTTCCCGCTGTGCCTCAGTGGGTTAAGAACCTGACTAGTATCCATGACCATGCAGGTTCGATTCCTGGCCTCACAAGCTGCAGTGTAGGTTGCAGACGAGGTTCAGATCCTGTGCTGCTGTAGCTGTGCTGTAGGCTGACAGCTGCAGCTCCGATTTGAACCCTCGCCTGGGAACGTGTCACAGGTGCAGTCTGCCCCCCCAAGAAAGACCAAAAAAATATGGAGAAAAAGAAAAAGAAAAGAAAAGGAAGGAAGGGAACACAGGGATGGCTATGTCGCAATGCGTCCTTGTCCTAATCACCTCATCTACAATTTCAATGGCGGGTACCGCCTAAGCTATTCAGGTCCGTTCCAATAGGCTATGGACTCTGATATGTCCCAGAGGTTTGAGCCTGTAAAAGGACAAATGGAGACCAGAGGGGCCAGAAGCCAGCACTACTTGGAGGCTGAGGCTGGAAATGAGACGGAGGCTGGGGGAGAGAGATGCATGGTCAGAGGTTCAAAGAACTTGAATAGAGAGGGAGGCTGGGAGCCGGCACCAGGAGAGAGATGGAAGGGATGGGGGAGAAGGGACGGATGGAAGGCCGGCAAGGAAGGGAGGAGAAGGACGCCGGCTTCTGCCGGGTCTCAGGGTCTCCTCCCGCTAAGAGGGTGGTCCCAAGGGAGAGAAGCAACGGCGTGGGCATCAATGTGTGCTCGCCTTCTTTCCAAGGATCAGCCAGCAGAGATAAAAAGCACAGGAAGCAAGATGCAAACAGAAGAGATGAACAGAACCTTAGCTATTCAGGTAAACCAGAGAAAGGAGGGAGAAAAAATATATTTATATATGTATATTAGAAGACGACAGAAGAAAGGGAAGTGAAAGGCTGGCTAGGTTAGGGCCCCACCAGAGGGAAGCAGGTACTTCTGTCCGTGGCTGACCTGGGTCATGTTGCCAGCAGACAGGGTGCTGTCACTGGAGGAGGGACAGAGGTCCAGAGCCAAGATGGTGGCTGCACTTGAGGACGGCGGTATTGGGAGTGAGAGGTGGAAAACCGAGAGACGGAGAGCAGGGCAGTGTAGCTGAAGGGGAGGAGGCCACGGGGTGTCCTCGTGAAACCAAGATGATCAGGTGCGTGACCCCAAACCAGGTACCTTTTATTGGCCACGTATTTGTAGCGAATGTTGGTGCCCATGTTCGTTCATTGTCCACCTGCCGTGAGTGTATTAGCCGCCTTAATAAACCCATAAGCACGGAGCCCACAGACTTCAGCCTTCTTGAGCAAGGGGTTAGGACGGGGCATCACACAGGATGGTATTTGATGAGTGATTTTTTTTTTCTTTCTAAGGCTGAACCCGCAGCATATGGAGGTTCCCAGGCTCGAGGTAGAAGCAGAGCTGCAGCCGCCGGCCTACGCCGCAGTCACAGCAACATGGGATCCAAGCCGCGTCTGCAACCTACACCACAGCTCACAGAAATGCTGGATCTTTAACCCACTGAATGAGGCCAGGGACCGAACCCACATCCTCATGGCCACTACGTGGGATTCTTAACCTACTGAGCCACAGTGGGAACTCCTTGATAAGTGACTTTTGATGGGGATAGGCGATCCACTGGTAGTGAAGATGGTGTGAACATGGCCAACAATGCTCATCGAATTGTTTTGTGAACGACAGCCATGCCACTGATAGCGGAGATGGTGATGAGAAGGCAGGGATGACAGCGGCTGTGCAGAGAGCAATAAACAGGAAGTTCTGTTAATGACAGCGAGGGCAGACACTATGAAAGTGGCAGTTAGAGGGATGAGGTCGTGATCTCTCAAAGCCAGGTCACCATTAGTGAAATAAACTATGGGGTATGCGTGCGTGCGTGCGTGCGTGTGTGTGTGTGTGAGACAGAGGCAGACGGGGACAGAGAGATCACCCAGAGACCACTCATGGTTAAACTAGATTATCACCTGCCCCAGGGCCCTTTCTAGAGACACCACAGATGGTCAAAGTCACTAACAAACCCTTTCTCCTCAAATATCTAGTTTAAAAAAAAAAAAGAGAGAGAGAGAAATTCTGTGGAAGCACTTCCTTTCTCTGTGGAGGTATTTGCTGGACTTTTTTTATGCAAGGAAACTGTCACCTAGGAATTCCCTGGGGAAATTTTTACATTATACGTAGACTATAGTGGCTGACAAGGGCTTCAAAAATTATCGAAACCGTGTGGCTTTCAACCCAGATGTGCATCAAAACCCTCTGGGAATTTTGTTTTTTCACAACACTGATGCCGGTACCAGCCAACTAAATCGAAGACACAGGTGGGCCCCAGACACAAACATTGTGAAAACATTCCTTAGATGACTTTGATCAAGCCGCATGAGAAAGAACCTTCTGTTGTACACAAGAGACAAGTGAAACCCACGCTCGCACAACAGAGCCACAGTCAGAAGGGATGCCTTGAGAGTTCCCGTCATGGCTCAGCAGTAACGAGCCTGACTAGTAACCATAAGGACACGGGTTCAGTCCCTCTCCTTGCTCAGTGGGTTAAGGATCCAGCGCTGCCTCAAGCTGCGGTGTAGATCACAGACATGGCCGGGATCTGGCATTGCTGTGGCTGTGGCGTAGGCCAGTGGCTACGGCTCCAATTGGAGCCCTAGCCTGGGAGTTCCATATGCCACGGGTGTGGCCCTAATAAGAAATAAAAAGAAGAAGAAGCTGGACCCGGGCATCATTTGGCTTCTCATGGAGCACACCCCTGCCGTGCTCGGAGGTGACAGCATCTCCCAAGCCTGGCCCCTCTGGCCCATCTCTTCCTTCTCTCACCCACATCACTGTCCCAAACTTAGGGTCTCCGGAGAGGCAAGTGTGATTTCAACTTCACAAAACATACATCCCACCCGACCCTGCCCCATCGCTCTCATCCACCCAGCCCTCAGGCGGTGCCAGACCCAGGAGAAACATGCTCATACTTTCTTGGTGGGAACTTTGATCTTCAAGAATTCCGCCTCTCTGGCCAGCACCTGCCACGGGGCGTGGATCCGGACAAAGACGGAGCCCTGGCTTTTACTCTGTAGGGGACAAAGAAGACATAGAAACACTTATAAGGACATGGTTTAAATTCCTGGATCCCCAACTCTCCCAAAGGAGAAGCCCAGATCTCTTTTTCCTTCAGTTTCTGGCTTTTGTTCTCTTCATTTATTTATTTTTGGCTGCACCTGCAGCCTGCAGAGGTTCCTGGCCCAGGGGTTGAACCTGAACCATGGCAGTGACAACGCCAGATCCTTAACCCACTGAGCCACCAGGGAACTCCTGGTTAGTGCTCTCTTTAAACTTCACCAGGGGTCAGTCCCTTCCCACTCATGCCGCACTCACCATTTCTGGTCCAAAAACGCTCTCATTAAAAGTGGAGAAGGGGGAGTTCCCATTGTGGCTCAGCAAATTAAGTGCCTGACTAGTATCCATGAGAATGGGGGCTTGATCTCTGGCCTTGCTCAGTGGGTAAAGGATCTGGCATTGCCATGAACTGTGGTGTAGGTCGCAGACACAGCTCAGATCCCATGTTGCTGTGGCTGTGGTGTAGACTGGCAGCTGCAGCTCCAATTTAACCCCTAGCCTGAGAACTAGCAGATGTGCCTCCACCCAAAAAAAAGGTGAAGAAGGGGTCCTAATGAGTGATCCCTGGAGATTTGGTGGCTTCAGAGGAAAAGGAGAGTCATAACAATTGCGTTCAGAGATTTGAAATGTAAGCAGTTACAATTTTCACAGAAATTTCATGTACTCTTTTTAAAATTGAAACACAACAACATTGTGTTAGTTTCAGGTATACAGCACACTGATTCACTATTTTGGCGTATTATAGTCCCTTAGAGGTTATTACAAGAAAATGGGTGAAATTCCATGTGCTCTACAGTAAATTCTCATTCTCTGCTCTATAGAAAGTAATCACAGGAGTTAGTTAAGGGGTTCCCATTGTAGCGCAGCAAAAATGAATCTGACTAGTACCCATGAGGATGTGGGTTTGATCTCAGGCCTCACTCAGTGGGATGAGGATCCGGCTTCGCCGTGAGCTGTGGTGTAGGTCACTGACGCAGCTCTGATCCAGCATGGCTGTGGCTGTGGCGTAGGCTGGTGGCTGCAGCTCCGATTGGACCTCTAGCCTGGGAACCTCCATATGCTGTGGGTGTGGCCCTAAAAGGAGAAAAATAAAAAATAAAAATAAAGAGCCGAGAGCACAAGCAGGGTACCATGCATGTTCCTGCACCCGAAGGGGTGGGCAGACCACCTAAGCTATCCCTCTGACCCGACCCCTCAACCTGCTCCACACAAGGGACCAGCTCAGCACCCGCTCCGGGAGCGAGCGGACAAGCTGACGTCTTTGTTCCTCCCACTGCTGCAGCAGGGGTCCCCGTAAAGCCTTGCCTGAATTTCTCATCTGGCCTCTTATCAATTTCTATTGATTAAGGCAGGCCGGGAACCCAGGTCGGTAACACAGAGTTGACAAACCCCCAAAAATAATAACAACTGCCGTGACGCAACTTCACTATGAACCCAGCACCGGGCCCGAGCTGGGAGCTTGTGTACTTTGGCTCGTAGAGGATTCAGAGCCAGGCTGTGAGATGGGTACCATCCCCTCTCTATTTTGCTGTTGAGGAAGTCAAGGCAGGGGGAATTCAAATTATTCTGCCCAAAGCTACGCAGACAATATCATTTTTAGAAAGTACTCAAGTCCAGGCCGTCTGTGCTCCATCGGCTGGTTTTCTCCTCTCATCAGACAGACAGGACACTCACTGCGCAGAGTTTAAAAAGGCAACCAAGGGTTGCGACAGAACATAACAACGCATTTTTAGACGAAAATTGCATCAAGGGAATGGACAGAATCTACGAGGCAGTCCTAAGACGAAGCACTCAGCCTTGGCGCTCCCAAGCGGACACAGTTCTCACAAAACCCTGGAAGTGGCTTCTGGGGAGAAATTTCCCCAGGTCCACCCACGGCTACTAGACAGAGTCATCAATCACTCGCTGCTACTTCTAGCTGTAACTTAAGCTTTCCTAATTTAGTGAAAATAAAGAGTTAGAAGAGAAACCATCTGTGAGGCTGACCTGCAGCCCCCACTCTCCATCATGACCCCAGAAACGATGTTTTTGGTGAAAGACAGCAAACTGTATCATCGCTCTCATGACTATTAATGACTTCTGAATACTCAATTTCATCTTCATTTTTCAGTTGTGATGAATTCCTTTTTTTAACTTTATGTAGAATTGGTGCCTCAAGTGTGTACCAAATGTCCATTAAGTGGCTGCAGATGTTCAACATTTGAGGGAGGGTTGGGAGGGCCAGGGTCAAATCCTGTGGCCTTGAAGGCAGAAGGCTGGCACTCCCCTGGCAGCCACTCTCCTTTTCCTTATTTTTCAACTAGGCATATGGCCTTTCCAAATGAAGGCTGCATCTCCCATCAAGTTAGGTGTAACCATAGCAAGAATTCCTGGCCAGTGTGGTACAGGTGGAGGTGTGAGGCAGCTCCTGGCAACACCGTCCCACCCCCAGCAAAGACGCAAGTGAGTGACTTCTGCCCCTTCGTGCTCTTCCTTACCCCTGGTCTATAGCCTGGAACACGGAGATATGCATTTTAGGCCTCAAGGTCAAAGTCAAGGCCAGAAACAGCAAAGCATCAAGAGGGAAGTTGGGTCCTGACTTCATGAAATGTCACAGCTGCCCTGGGTTGATTTTTACATGAATGGTTAAACCCCGCCTTGCTTATTAGCCCCTGTGATTTCAGAGGCTCAGTCCACTACAATCCAACCGTATATTAACTGATGCAAAATTGTTTCCCAAGATGGAGGCAAGAGTTTCGTCTAGCAAAGCACACTGCTGCTTCTCCACCCTCCTCAAATGGAACTTGTTTCAAAGGAAAATAAAAGTCAGACGCCATTGTACAGTGCTAACATTTAGTCCTCATGTTTCTTTCGTGCCGTGCAGCATCGTCACCTTCTCAGGAAAAGGATCACAACCAGCAAGCGGAGGTGAAATATTAGCTGGAGTGACCAGCTATGTCTCCCAGGGAAAACAAAATAAAACAAAACAAAACAACACTTGAAAATCCCTGAATAGGAGTTCCCTTCGTGGCTCAGTGGTTAACGAATCCGACTAAGAACCATGAGGTTGCGGGTTTGATCCCTGGCCTTGCTTAGTTGGTTAAAGATCCGGCGTTGCCGTGAGCTGTGGTGAAGGTTGCAGACGCGGTTCGGATCCTGCGTTGCTGTGGCTGTTGCATAGGCCGGCAGCTACAGCTCCTGTTAGACCCCTAGCCTGGGAACCTCCATATGCCGTGGGTGCGGCTCTACATAAAGGCAAAAAGACAATAAATAAATAAATAAATAAATAAATAAATAAATAAATAAATAAAATAAAATAAAATAACACCTAAAAAAAAAAAAAAAATCCCTGAATAGAATCATCACCAAATGCGGAAGCTCTTTTTACTAACCCGGGCAACAAAATTTGGAGATTAACACAGACTGAGCATAAAGAAAAAGTACCCTCAATCGGGATTCCTTTAGGCACAGGAAAGATGCAGAAAGAGTGTGGGCTTTGAATTCAAATAGAATTACGATCCGGATCCTGGAGTTTACAGCTGCAGGACATTGGGCAAGTCACTTAAGCCAGAGAGCTTCAGTTTCTTCATCTGAGTAAGGGGGACGAGAAGCAGTGCAGGGCCGCTGAGACAATTAGAGATACAGACTGAGAGGTTTCTGAGGTGATGCTTGAACACGTGGACCGTTCCCCAGACATGAGCCACTGCAGTGCTGGGGATTTGCTCCACTCAACTGAAATGACAGCTTCTTGACTGTAGGGGCGGTATCTGACACTTCCTTTGTGTCGCCCGAGCAGCTGGCACAGGGCTGGACACAGAGTAGGTCCTTACAGAATTCCTGCCACTGAGAGAAAAGACTTGGGGGAAAGCCTACCTGTCAGGTTAGAAGCCAGGTTGTCTACTGCCTCGAATTTTGCTGCCTACATGACTCGCAAAACATCCCATGGACCCCAGCGGAATCCACGGGCTCAAAGTATTACTCATCTCCAGAATTTGAGGACTGGGTCAGAAAGCATTACTTCCTAAAACCAACACAAACTGTAACCTGAAGTATAAGAGATAAGCCATCAGAGCACATAATCCACCCTCAAGAGAGATCCCTCCGTGGCACAGTGGCTACAGCGACCACAGCAGCTCAGGTCTCTGCGGAGGCGCAGGTTGGACCCCTGGCCCAGTGCAGTGGGTTAAAGGATCCCGCGTTGCCGCAGCTACCGCACAGGTCGCGGCTGTGGCTCGATTCAATCCCTGGCCCAGGAACTGCCATTTGCCACAGGTGCAGCCATAAAATTAAAAAAAAAAAAAAAAAAGACTTCATAAATAAGTAATTAGGGTTTTGGAGGGGCTCCCAAGTCTCATCAGGCAAATAAATTTAAGTTCCTGTTAAACGAGCTGAGACATACAATTTGGTTCGGGTCATTCATCAGAAGAAGGAGAACCGGCGCACAACTGTTTCGCCAGGAAAGCACCACCGCCTCCATCCTGGGGATGCAACCCGTCCAGTGGGAAGAGGCGCAAAACGTGAGCCAGCAGGAACACTGCTCCCGCTCAGGTCCCACGTCTCATCAGACTATGCAACTCTTTTCACCGTGATTCCATTTTCACCAAACCCTGCAACTTGTGTTTCCCAGATTCTGAGTGTCAGGAAGCAGCATCCAAGAAGGGCTGTCAGTGCTCTGGTCAGAGGGACTGGGCCATCCTCAGCCAGAACCTGACTCTCAGCTTCTTCAGCCTCTTTCTTTCTTTTTTTTTTTGGCCACGCCTGAGAGAAGTGGAAGTTCCTGGAACTGCCATATGCTGCAGATGTGGCCATAAAAGGAAAACATAATAGTAAAGTCGACCCAGCAGCATACCTGACACACGCACTTTCTCTGAGGCACTAGCTCCTCCCGTCCTCCCTGGACTCCAGCCACACAGCCCTTCTCATTGGTTTCCAGTTGGTCCAGCCGCTTTCCCATTTCAGAACCTCCTCAGGGCAGCCTTTCCTGGGCCCTAAACGTCCTGCGGTGACCCTCTCACCTGCATAGCTCCCATCCCCCTTCGTTCCCGTCGCTGACCTCTTCTGAGGTCACCGTGAGCAGGTGTCTAATGCCCGTCTTCCTGGCCAGACGCTAAGCTCCACTCCGACAAAGACTATGTACACCCTGCTTATCGCTTTGTCCTCAGCAGCCACCGTGGCATCCAGCATCTAGTAAACGCTCAGTAAGTACGTCTTACAAATTCCATTCACTCACACACCTCCTTGGTTCTCTCTGGACACTGTGACCAACTTCTAAAAACTGGCCGCTGGGGCCCAGAAAGTAAGTGGTGGCCTTTGGCCAACAGAATTTAAATCTAGTTCCATTCTGAGAGAGTAATTCCATGCCCTCCAGTGGCACCTCTGAGTCTGCCTTCCGAGGACAACTAAAGTTACTCAAGCTTCCGCCCGATCAGGAGCATTACAAAGACCTCGTGGAGGGCATGTCCACTCCTCCCTCAGTAGTCCCAGGTCCTCGCTGCACTCGAGGTCCCTACACCCGTCCCTAGAGGTCTAACGCAGCGGCATTAACTCAGTGATGCTCACAAAACACAGTCTGACCTGAACTAGAGCCGGATATACCCAGGGCCCCTCTGCCCTATAGGCTGGTAAGTGAGGATGCTGTGGCATGAAGGATAAGAATCCGGAAGCACTAAGAAATAAAGGACACTTCAAAGGTAGAAGCCTTTGGTCTCTTTGCTTGCCAGGCATCACATCCGTGGTACCACTCCACATCCCTGGGTTCGCGCCTCCAGGTGGGGCCAGCTGACGGACGCGGTGCACTTCAGAAGGAGCTGATCTGGCCAAAGGACTGTGGGGCCGGAGAGCCCTCCTGCGACGTATTTTTCTCAAGGAGCAAAAGAGACCTGGAGCTTGGGAGGCTGAGCTGCTGGGGTGTGGGAACACAGCTAGTTAGTAGCAGAGCCAGGAACGGAGTCGGGGTCTCCGGACACCAGGGTCCACCCCGCAGAGCCCGTGCAGCACAGCGTCATCAGCACTGGTGGAGGGATTTCCCATACTGTTTATGTCTTGTTGTTTTCCAAAGACTGCATGTGCCTCCACAGGACCGCATCCTCCTCTGGAGAGACCAGAGTGAATGGGAGGCAGCCCAGCCAAACGCTGGAAACTGATGCTCCACAAGCCTCCTTGCCACGCAGCCCTGCCAAGCCCCCTGGCCGTGGACCCCAGATGCCTGAGTGTGCTCTGGGCCCAGCCCTGCTCCATGCCGGGAACGCCGGCTGCCACGCATCTCGGCCGGGGAGCGGGGCTGCCAGAGGCAGGGTGGGGAGGTGAGCGTGGAGGTGATGCAGAGGACAGAGGGCGGAGGACGTCTCTTGGACGTCACCAGCCTAGGTCACCTTGGATCCGAGAAGACTAAGGGCGTGTGGTCCCACAAGGAGGATGCGAGGAGCTCCAGGGACATCCTCGTTCCCAGATTGCTGTGGGTGACGTCCACGTGGCTGGTGGAGTTACACAGGACGGTGCTGAGACTGCGGCCAGGGCAGCCATCGGCACGGACTAAGGAGCAGTGGAGTGCAGCCTGGAGAGCGGGAAGCGAGAGGGACCTCACAGCCGCTTCACTGAGGAACACCTGGTCGCCTGCATCATCATTGAGAGCCACATCTTAACTCTCAGGAACTTTCCAACCTATCATCCGGGAGCGGGCTCTGCCTGGCCTCCCAGAGACACAGTGACTTGGAATTAAGCTCAGGGAAGAGAACCGTGACCGGAGGAGGAAAGGTAAAAAAACCTTGCTTTCCCTGGAGGCCCCTACTCAATCTCCTCTCCAACCCTCCCCTCCCCGGGCCGAGGTGCAGATGGCTCAGCGGTCAGCAAAGACGGAGGGCAGGGCCAAAGGCCCACTGAACCCTGTCCCAGGGACCCCACCCCCAGCCCCGCCAAATACGAGCAAGACTGCTCTTATAAGAAAGGCTGCACCCAGTCCCCAAGCAAAGGTGGGGACAGCCCAGCCAGGGTCCCACAGAGACGGAAACTCGGCCACCCATGTGGTAACTCTCTCAAAGCAAACAGCCATCGCCGAACGTTCCTGGAAGGTGGGGGCAGCATTCTGGGCTCGGAGGGTCCCTTGGGTCAGCCACCAAAATGGAGAGGGGCCCAGAAGAGACTCTCTCTGGACCCAGTACCATGGTTTTCAATCTGTGCATGCGCATCACGGTACTCCAGCCAGAAACCACCCCGAAAACCTCTGCTCAAGCCCAGATGAAGGTGAACTGAAGAGGAAGAAACCCAGGAAAACCAAGGAGTCAGACCCTCTTTTCTTTTGTTAATTTCTTGAGAATTCAGTATAACCACAGCAATTTTAATATTGCCTTCGAAAGCAATACAAGCAACACAACAAATAGCAGAATGATTTAACTAGCACACGTTTAAGTAAGTTCCTGCCAGCTCTTAGTAGTAGTTCATTTACACCAAGGGCTGGGAGAGCCAGATCGCTACCTAGACCCTGAGCTGCAGGGGCTCCCAGGGCAGCCCAGCCCCTGGGCCTGGGGAGACAGCAGTAGAGTGGGATGAAGTGCTCCCTGGGCTTCTTCTAAAGGGTTCGCTTCAAAACCCACAGAAGAAACAGGTGGAAACCTTCACCACTGTCATGGGACAGACAGGTCACGGGAGAGCCACGAGTACTACGGTCTGAGGACCGGGTCGTGGGCCCCAGCTCTGTCCCTTACCAGCTGAACCACTTTTGACAGCTCACCCAAGCTCTTGAAACTCAGAGGCAATGTTCAAATAATTAATAGTAATACCAGCCAGAGGAGAGAAGGAGGCACTTAGAAGGAATCTTTCAGCAGTGCTAGACATGTTCATTGTCCTGATTATGATGATGGCTTCATGGGTTTGTACATGTGCCCAAACTCAACAGATTAGGTACTTTAATCTTTTGTTTGTTTTTGCGGTTTTTGGGTTTTTTTTGTTCAGTTTTGATTTTTTTGCTTTTTAGAGCTGCATCCACGGCATATACAGGTTCCCAGGCTAGGGGTCAAATAGGAGCTACAGCTGCCAGTCTATATCACAGCCACAGCAATACAGGATCTGAGCCACATCTTCTACCTACACCACAGCTGACAATAATGCCAGATCCTTAACCCACTGAGCAAGGCCGGGAATCGAACCCGCAACCTCATCGTTCCTAGCTGGATTCGTTAACCACTGAGCCACGATGGGAACTCCCCATTAAAGGTTTAGGAGAATGTCTCTCTTGAGAATCTGCAATGCAGAAAGTCACGGGGGGGACAGAATCCAGGGGCCAGAGACACAGTCTCTACCCCAAATAGGATAAAAATCCATAAGCCCTGAAGTTGCTGGCAGAAAGGATGGGGCCTCTCCCAAAAGCAGGCTTGAGGCACATGGGCCCAGCCTCAATCACAGGGGAAGCGGTCACAGAGGAACTGGAGCAAAGACCAGAGGAAAACACTGCCCCTTCCCACTCGTCACAGTAAAACTATTTTGGACAGTCAACATCCCGCAAGTGGGATCAGATGCTGCAGACGCTAGTGCTCAGCCGCCACCTGCACGGCCAGGACACAGCGAGCATGTCAGCGCCCAGAGGGACGGAAGACCGTGCAGAGCAGGGGCAGGGCGTCCCCGAGATGGGAGGCTGATACTCAGACAAAGGCTGATTGACAGGTCCTGGTTTGGTTTGGACAGCCCCAGTTTCCTTCTTCCGTCTCATCATTCTATCCCGAGTAACGTTTTAGTATTCCCCAGAATGTCCCAGACTGAGTAATAAATCAGAGTCACCCTCTAATCAGCAATGAGCACCACTGAATCCAACAGCCACCAAACCCTGGGGCGGGAATGCCCAGGATCTCCTTCCTGGCCTGTACTCCTTTGGCCCGTATGATAAATGTCCCACTAGGAAGCATTTCCAAGGCATTTAAAAGCCCATCAAATTACCTCTAAAAATACCCACAATCTCTCATATTCCTAACTCAAAACTCATGTGGTGTTTTGGATTTTGATGCTTTTCTTCCCTCCTTGAGACCCTTCTATAAAACCTTCATGTTACCGGTGATTAACTACCCGCCTCCAAAAGACGTGCCCTCGCCTTCTCTGACCAGTGACTCACTTCTCCCCGAAGGGAGATCTCCTCTGTTTCCGACGAGTCACTCATCCCATCATATTTCAATTCAACAAGTATTTACTGGGCAACAGCCACGTGACCAGCAACGTGCTAAGAGTTAAGGACACACAGAAGAAATATAAGCCATCATACCGTCATTCAGCTTCCAGTCTCTTTGGAAACCAGATAGATGATGCCTAACACACAAGACAGATGAGTAACATCATGATAGGGTGAACAAGGTCCAGTCGACAGCACGACAAATGAATGCTTGTCTGCCGTCTCTTCTCTCACTCATCAATAATTGCCAATTTTGCTCCCAGAGAAATATGCCTCTTGGTTCTCAGCCATTACATTTTTGGTAGAATTGACCCCACCACCAACTCCAGAGATGAGCTCAATTAGCTTTAGCCAATTGGCATATCCATCCCTCTGGCCATAATGTTTGTAATGTAATCAGAACCAGTAATATGTGATGACATGTGGGCCAGGGTTTCAGGACAAAGCAGCGTTCTCTTTCTGCCAGAACGCTGGGGAGAACAGCGGCAGTCAAGGGAAGGCCTGGGTCAGCCAAGGAACCACTGAGTTAACAGAGGATGGGGTGAACGCTGAGAAAGGCCGAGCAGAAAGATGGGGAAATAGGGGGTCTTTGAGGAGAACTGTTTGAGCTGCTGGATCAGCGCTCACCACTTTACCCACTTTATGGGCTGATGACATGAGCTTACAAATTCCCTTTGTGGTTTAAACCAGTTGAGTTGGGTTTTCTGTCGAATCAACTGAGAGTTCTCAAGAGTATGAGGAACCAGAGGGTGGAGTTCCCGTGTGGCGCAATAGGATCTGCAGCATCATGGGAGCACTGGGACAAAGGTCCCATCCCTGGCCCGGCACAGTGGGTTAAGGACCTGGCACTGCTGCAGCTGCAGCTTAGGTCACAACTGCAGCTCGGATCTGATCCCTGGCCCAGGAACTCCATATGCCGCAGAGCAGCCAAAAAGAGAGGAACCAGTGGGAGAGCTGCCCCTGGGCTGGAGGAGCTAGAAAGGAGCCCTGGAGAAGAGGAAAGCTGAGCAGTACTTCCACAAGGTGATGGGATTTGCATATGCAAACGATGTGGGTGGTGCCAAAACGACTGGGATCAGCCTGCTGGGAGCAGAGTGACAGCTGGGGAGCTGAGGGCTGGGATGCGCCGTGCTGGCCACACCACCACTATGTTGCTGTTGCCCATGAAGCTCACCATAGTGACCTTGATGGGTCAGGCCCGTGTGTTCACCTGGAATTATTATGTCTTCAACCCGATAAAGAGAGCCTCCCACCTCAGGGAACCCCGAGGCAATGCCTTCCTCCTCCCTCTTCTCAATGGAGCTCAAGTTGGAAATCACTTCCCATTTTCCTGCGAGATCAAGAAGTGCAGCAGACAGAGCAGTGGTCCATCTGCTCTGCAGTTGGTCTAGGCCGCGGTCAACAGAATAAAGGAGAAGCCTCCCCTGTGCATCTGTGGCTTCCTCCAAGCCCACGGAGGGAGGTTCACTGAAGGCACAGCTCAGACTCTTCCTTCTGGGGGGTCATTAATCCTCGATAATGGAGATCTTATATAAGGAGTCAGACTTGGAACAAGAACAAGGAAGCTGTAACATCTTCTAATTGCAAGCTTTCTTCAGCAAAGAACCTTTTCTTCCAGCCCAGTGCTGCCCGGGGCCACCCTCGATGACCTCTGGAGGCCAGAGCCCCACCTGCTCACCCCTACCTGGCCCCAAGGGGATCTCTGTGTCTCCGTGACACAGACCACAGGAGTGGGACCACCCCCTTTGGAAACAGGTGGGAGATTTTTTTTTTTTTGTCACGGTGACCGGGGAGATCACTACCATTTAGTGGATGGAGGAGAGGGTGACGAACATGCTTCGGGGTACAGGAAAGCCCCACAAAAGGGAAAACGACCCTTCCTGAAACATACGGGGCTCCGTCCAGCGTCGTTGCCCCAGGGCTCAGAGAGCAGCCCACCAATGGGCAGACCTGACCCCAAAGCTGAAGCTGGCAGCCATCACACTGGTCCCCTCCCCCTTCAGATTCAGGCTTGAGAGATATTAAGGTAGAGCTTAAAGAAGTTGGTTTAGGAGTGAAGGCTATTAAATTCACCAAAATCTAGGTCTTGGCCTGAGAGAGATGAACTGACGAAGGACGCTCAGGAAAAGACCCATCCAAGGTGATGGGAAAAAAAAGAGAAGCTGATCATTTTGTGGACTTTGAAAAATATCCAGAATTAGCCCACCTGCCAAGGATAACTAGAATGGACTGCAGGCCCGAAGGTGAAGGACAGAGGGCACTAAAGGAAGCGTTCAGAGAGGTTCAGCTGAACCCCACTCCCCACCCCACTCTGCCTTTTACTCCTGGGCTGAGCAACGAGACCCAGTTCCCTTTTTGATCCAACAAAAAAATAATAATCCCAGGAGTTTCAGTCATAGCTCAGCAAGTTAAGAGCATGACTAGCATCCATGAGGATGCGGGTTCGACCCCTGGCCCCGCTCGGCGAGTTAAGGATCCAGCATTGCCATGAGCTGTGGTGTAGGTCGCAGATGCAGCTCAGATCCCAAGTTGCTGTGGCTGTGGCGTAGGCGGCCAGCTGCAGTTCCAAATCGAGACCTAGCACAAGAACTTCCATAAACCGTGGGTGCAGCCCAGAAAGGAAGGAAGGAAGGAAGGAAGGAAGGAAGGAAGGAAGGAAGGAAGGAAGGAAGGAAAGAAAGAAAGAAAGAAAGAAAGAAAGAAAGAAAGAAAGAAAGAAAGAAAGAAAGAAAGAAAGAAAGGGAGAAAGAGAGACAGAGAAAGAAAACATAAGGATCGGGAAGCAAGAGCGAGCTCCCAGCGTGCTTGTGAAGATCAGCAGAAAGAAGAGAACGGCACCTCCAACGATGCCTGGCACAGCATAAGCAGGTGCTCTCGGTCAATGAGAACTGGATTCAGTGCGTGGCGTCCTCCGGCCAGAGGAATTTGAATTGAGGGGGTTTGTGCAATCCAGTTTCCAGCATCCTCCCTTCTTTCCCAGAAAAGCCTGGCTCTCGGGGCATTTCTTCTCTATATGAGGCAAGAGCCCAGTTTGGATCACGTCCCATCTAGGCAGCCAGAACAGGCTTTTCCAAGGCAAATCTCTGCACACACGCCGTGCGGAGCCAGCCCTGCCAGAGGCCACCTGTCCCTCCCCACAGCCCCTACTCTGGAAGAAAAGGGCCATCAACCACACTAATTAAATCTGCAGACAATAACAAACTGGGCGGTGCTGCAAACAGCACCAGAGAGGATGGGGAAATAAACGAGAAGGGACCTGGGGAGTTTAGAAAATATGGGACAGGAAATAACAAAATGAGATTCAATGCAGAAGAATGCGAGTAACTTTAACTGGGGGGAATAATCAGAAACATGGGCCCTGGCAGGGGGAGGAGCAAGCAGGAAGCTGGGAGAAGGCTGAGGAGGTGAGGCTGAGGGTGGGAGGGTGGCAGGTGGCAAGCGGGGTAACGCGTAGCTGCAGCAAGCAGGGCTCCAAGCCTAGAGCTGAGACCAGATGGGGTGTGGTCGGCTGAGGCCGATGGGCCCCGAGCCCAGGTGGCAGGACCCAACA
Source organism: Catagonus wagneri (assembly GCA_004024745.2). Taxonomy (NCBI): domain Eukaryota; kingdom Metazoa; phylum Chordata; class Mammalia; order Artiodactyla; family Tayassuidae; genus Catagonus; species Catagonus wagneri. The sequence goes on from PVHT021183648.1 coordinate 2,265,657, forward strand.
GCCCTCTCCAAGGCGAGCGTCCACTCACACCTCCTCCAAGAAGCCCTCCCAGACTCCTCACTTGTCCCTCATCTGTCACAAGCAGCCCTGTGTCTGATGGCTAGGCATCCTTTCCATGTCTGACTCCCATGTCCCAACCAAACGCTCAGCTCCCGGGAGGCAACACCCCAGCCCCTTCGTTCACTGGCTTCCTCCCAGCATCACTGAAGGGCCAAGCCCGAGGGAGATTTCCTTCAGAAAGGAAGGCCCATTATCATCTCCAACAACTGAGAAGCTAGGCGGGGCCGGGGGTGGTGTGGTCTGTCTCCTGGGTCCAGGTTACTTCTGCAGCTTCTCCATCCTCATCTCTATGCCCTCGGTGCCAGTGCGATGCTTAGTGAACAGTGCCCGATGCACACTGCCTGTTTAACCCTTCAGATCAGAACGCAAACTAGAGGTCACTCAGGGTCCTGGGGGAAAGAGGACAAACGACGCATCCAGGGAACCCTCGTGTGCCCCCTAATGCGATGGTGACTCTTCTGAAGTAGCCACGATTCGCAGAGTGGCCTCTCCAAGGTTCTGTGGTTGCCTTGAGGCACCTGCCCCCTTTCAAATGAAACCTTTATAACCAATAACCATGATCAGTAACAACCGGGAGAAGGTATAACCGGTTCTCAGGGAGGCAGGTAAGGCTGGCCCTGCAGAGAACTAACTGCTGCTGGAGGCCACGGTCAAGTTAAGCTCCCAAAGAGAAGGACAGGAGCCCCTCTAAACCCAAGAATTCCAAGAACGTGTTCTCATTGCTTGGTGCTTTAAAGGATGAAAAAAGCAAGCACTGAACACTTGCTCTGAAGCTGAGCCTCCTTCAGCATCAGGAGCAACAGGAAGGGATGTCAACTCCAAACACACCAAACAATCTCCCTCGAGAAGCTGGTGACAAGTGATTTTTTCAAATGCCTTCTATGCTTAGCAGGTTCCTTAGAACCTAAGCCCGCAGGAAAACCCACTGCTCTGAGAGGTCCCTGGATCGAGAGCCCACACCCTTTCCTGCTCCTCTGGAGACACACTAGCCCAGGGCTGCTCGGTCCCAGGGGCAGCGAGAGAGACAAGGGCCAAGTTGATGAGATACAGAGACGCTGTGTGATTGGACACTAATAACTAAAATAATAATAATAACAGAGCTGGCCCGGGGCCAGCTCCCCACGCTAGTGTTTATCCTAACCAAGGGGGCCATGTGCATTTGTGCAGGTCACACACTGCACAAAGATGCTACAGTAAGGGGGCGCCAACCACAGAGACGATATCTCAGAGTTGGACTATTTACTATGTCAACTTCTGACGATGGTAGTAAAGTCTTGATTAAACAAAATCATCATATTAAGACAGTTTTGCAAAAATGGAGGTAAAGTTTCATGAGGAAGAGAGACTTTTTCTAACTGGCACAAAGATCCCATACGGGCTGGCTATGGCCCCAGTCTTAACCCTGGATGCTGATTCCCCAGGAAGACAGCCAGAGAGAGAGGGCAGCAGCACTCAGCGTCCCTTCTATGGCCCCAAATCAAAACCTGCTCTCAAGAATATAATCTGAAAAAGTCATCTACGGGGGCTGGAAATGACTAGCCGGCCAAAGCAGAATTCCTCCAGGGACATCTATATTCTCTTCAAGATCAAGTAAAATGATGACTTCTCTCTTTCTTTCTTTCCCTTTTTTTTTTTTTTTTTTTTTTTTTGCACCTGTGGCACATGGAGGTTCCCAGGCTAGGGGTCCAATCGGAGTTGTAGCTGCCGGCCTACGCCACAGCCACAGCAACACGGGATCTGAGCCACGTCTGTGACCTACACCACAGCTCATGGCAACACCGGATCCTTAACCCACTGAGCGAGGCCAGGGATCAAACCCAAATCCTCATGGATATTAGTTGGGTTCATCACCACTGTGCCAAAAGGGCAGCTCCTAAATGATGATTTCTTAAAACCTGGCCCCTGTCTTGTTCATCAAGCAGCTGGGCACCCAGCACAGTGCGCGAAGTGGAGAAAGCACTGCACACAGGCCACCAGGACTGACGGAACTGCAGTAACCTTCGGGGACAGTGGGAGAACCCAGTCCCCGAAGGTCCCAGCCCACTCGGAGCCCACGCATCCCACTTAGAAGCCTTCACGAGCCTTGCACACAGGAAGTGCTCAGGAAGCCACGTGAATGTTTCTGAGACCAGAAAAACGTGGAGATGGACCATCTTCTAAGCTCTTTGTATTCCTCCTGCGACCAAGGGACTCAGGCAGTCCAGGAATTAGTCCCAGGACGTCAGGCAGCTCTAACCAGGTCCAGGTAAATAAGCTGAGAGAACAATGTGTTTTCAGCTCTCCGCCTCCCGGCACCCAGCTGTTCATGTTCCAGGCCCCTCCCTGCCTCTGCGCTGCTCTGGCGGTCAGTGCCCTGGGCGCTCCTAAGGGCTGACTGGCCCACATCACTGAATCCACATCCTCTCCAGCTAACGGAGGTCCCGGGGTGTCCCCAGGAAGCTCAGAGTCTAACCTCAGGTTCCCTCACTAGGGGACTTCCAGGTGGTGAGTCTGTCTGTCTTGACAAGGCCACCCTTCTGCAGCATTAGAGGTCAAAGAAGGTCGGATCCCACCAGCCGAACCGCGGCAGGGCTTTGAATGCTTTATCCTGCCAGTGACTCACAGCAGACCTCAGCCCACAAGGAGGCTGAGTGGGGACAGAGTGACGGTCCAAGGGCTTTTTTTTTTTTTTTTTTGTCTTTTTGGGGCCACACCCGAGGCACAGGGAGGTTCCCAGTCTAGGGGTCGAATTGGAGCTACAGCTTCCGGCCTACGCCACAGCCACAGCAACACCAGATCCAAGCCTCATATGCGACCTACACCACAGCTCTCAGCAACACCGGATCCTTAACCCACTGAGCAAGGCCAGGGATCGAACCTGCATCTTTATGGTTCCTAGTCGGATTCATTTCCACCACGCCACGATGGGAACTCCCCAAGGGTCTTTCTAAAGAGGCTCAAATCACACCATCTGGGTGATGGCTACACAACTTCGTGAGTGTACTCAAAACCACCGGACTGTACATTTTGCTCTTTTTTTTTTTTTTTGGCTTTTTAGCATATGGAAGTTCCCAGGCTAGAAATCCAATTGTAGCTTCAGCTGCTGGCCTATGCCACAGCCACAGCAATCAGGGATCCAAGCCACAACTGCAATCTACACCACAACTCATGGCAATTCTGGGTACTTAAACCACTGAGCGAGGCCAGGGATCGAACCCGCATCCTCAGGGTTCCTAGTTGGGTTTGATACCACTGAGCCACGATGTGAACTCCCAGACTGTATACTTTAGAAGGGTGGATTTTATGGTATAAGAACTACATCTCAATTTATTTAGAATCCTGCTACCTAAACCTCCATTTCTGCCCACTAAGAGGGCCAGCCATGCCAGAGCTTGGGACAAGCTTCCTAAATAATCTTTTTCCTGGGAAATGGATGCTCTCCTGGTCTGGGAGGAAGCAGCTATAATGAAAAGAAACAAGCTCAGGAACTGACATCTCTACGATGTTGTATAACCTCGGATGACCTTGGTGGCTATGTAACTTCTCTGGGCGCTGGTCCACAGAATGGAGGAGAGGCTGTCCTTCATGGGGCCACAGGGACGAGCGAGTGTGGACGCCCTGTCCACAGCGCCCCCACGGCAGCTGGACATCCTTGTATTTCCTTTGGTGACAGGATGCTGTTTGCACAGGGAGCCTTTTTTTTTTTCTTCAATATTTGGTAACCTGGGCTGGACAGCAAGGCTCTTATAAGTGACACATTTCCACATTACTATAAAGAAATGAGACCAGGAACAGGGGCGAAAGAGACAAGAGACGGGGTGAGGACTGAGCGGGAGGCCCTGAGGGGTCAGAACTGAGTAAATTATGCCCAGAGGTGCCTGAAGGTACTCTCTTTCTTTCTCACCTTCACAAGCGATACCTGGTGTCCCCAGCTCTTGAACTTGGGCCTGTGTTATTCTCCGGCTCTCCTGTTAGGCCAGCTAAGCCTCTGACTCTGGACCACTCTGGGGTTGCCATGCAGATGGCAGGCCAATCCGGGACTCTGAGGGCAAATGCCACCCTCACCTTGCTCTGCGTCCCTGGCTCACTGAGAGCTTGGGCTTTGGGCCCGGCCCGCTGGAGGAAGCCAAGGAGTCGGCTCGAAGCGCGCAGGAGGCTGGGACGGGAGGAGCCCGCCCTCTGGTCGGGAGCTGGGCTGGAGCGTCCTCTCTGCCTGCACTTCTGGCCTTTCCGTCAACGCCTCGGGACAAATGAGGTGTTTCTGTCCATCACTGAAGATGCATGGGTCCTGACTGCATCCGCCCTGAGCTGACGGGGCCGCGTGGGAGACGGTCGGCATTTAAAGAAGCTCCTTGCTCAGGGGTAGTGAAGCATTTTGGAAGAAAGCTCTGCAGGTGACCAGAGCGTGTGTGACCACCTGCCCCGGGGGCTGTGCAGCAGGTCAGGGCTCAGTGACAGCCTCGCAACCCCCAGGACACCAGCCACAGGGCAGTGACATTGCCCTAACCCCACCTCAACCAAGGAATACCCAGAAGCCTGCCCCCTCACCCCGAGAAGGCCAGGGTGGGGGTGCTCAGAGCCCAGCGCTTTCCCCCATCCACGGACAACGAGGGACTCAGAGAGCGGAATGAGACACAGACCCTGCCCTCAGGCAGCTTACAGACTGGGGAGCCCCCCCAAGATGCTCAGAAAAAAGACCGGGGTTCTGGGGGCTGCAGAACATTTTAAAAGGCCAGTGGGGGAGGCTGTTGGGAAGGAGCCATGCGTCCCAGCCCTTCCCCCTAAAAGTCTGGTCACAGGGTCAGCGTTCCAGGGCTCAGCTCACCGACTGGATGAGCTCAGAGAAGGGGCCTCCCTCTGTCACTTCACTTACGCGGCCAAGGGTGGGAGCAGATGAGCAGTGAGGACCCTGCAACTTCAGGTGTTGCTTCTGTGATGCCTGACATTGAATCCACACCATCCCTGTCCCAGCAGGCTCCAGGGCTTGCTCGGCCCCTGGCCTTGGCCTCTCCCATTCTGGGTAATTCCGTGCGCCTGTGAAAGTGGACCCACAAGGGCCCAGCTTCCTCCCGGCCCCTCAGGCCCTCTGCCGCCAGCTGGGCTTCCCGACACCAGCTTCCCCATCAGGCCTCACCCGTCTCCACGGCCCTCGCTCCGCCAGTTTCTCCAGGTCATCTTTCTCTGAATTCCATGTGTTAGCTGCACACACAAAACTCCAGAGAGCCCCTGAGAACTGGATCCCTGTCTGTTTTTCCTTCAGACCTCTGGCCTGCTTTACCTAGGATGGGGTCAGCAAGCTACTGCTACAAAAAGGCCGATGGTGAACAGTATAGGCTCCACTGGCTACAGGGCCCCTGTTGTAGTCACTCAACTGCTGAAGCGTAAAAATCCAGACAGTACATTTTAGTTTCCAAGTTTCCAGTACGATTCTATTTCCCAGAGTAAGTGGTGGGCTGGGTTTGGCCTGCACGCCCTCATACGCCAACCTTGATGTAGGGCAGACCTCATGGACGGTCACACCTCCACCTGGCCCTGCTTTTATCACCATGATATGGTTCCATAACTGTCTGCTCTACTGGATGGTGAGCTTCTTTTTATCCGCCCCCCCCTCCCCTTTTAGAGCCACAGCAGCCCTGTGTTTTTTTAGCACATGGAGGTTCCCAGGCTAGGGGTCAAATCGGAGCTGCAACTGCCGGCCTACGCCACAGCCACAGCAACGCCAGATCTAAGCCACATCTGCAACCTACGCTGCAGTCTGCAGCAACGCCAGATCCTTAACCACTGAGCGAGGCCAGGGATCGAACCCACATCCTCATAGATACCAGTTGGGTTCTTAACCTGCTGAGCCATGGTGGGAACTCCTGATGGTGAGCTTCTTGAAGGCTGGCTCTGTGTCTTTCCACTCTGGAGCCCCAACCTAATGCTGTGCCTTGTATATAGGAGGCGTCCAATAAACGCTTCTTCTTACTAATGCTCTGACCTGATGGCACGTTTCCCATCGCATGGCCTAGGGAGATCACCACAAGATAGCAAGAGGCAGGGCGGCCCCACCGGGAGGATGGCCCAGGGCCAAAATCCAGCCACACAAGCTAGTACGTACCTGCCAGAGAACGCGGGGGAGGCGGGCTGGCCTGCGGCCTCAGAACCGCTCTTGGCGGGAACTCCGTTCCGCTACATCAAAGGGTGCATCTCCTGATCAAAAGTTTGGACCAGACACTCCACCTCCCGGACCCTTCCTCCACCCCCTCCCACACGAACTACCCCCGTCTGATAGCCCTCCGGGGACCAGATCAACCGCGGAGGACAGACATCTGCGGGCGATCCCAGTGCCTTTCATCTGAACCTGCAGCCGACGCCGAGGGTCGAGTCCAGCACATCCATCACGCTGCCGGCAAGGGAGCATCCAGACACACCAGGCCTCCAGACCCTCAGCCCCCATGATGCAGTGTGCTGATCCCCGTCCTAAGAGCATCCCATGGAGACAGAGAGGCTGTGATTGGCTCAACATCACCACAGTGAGCAGCAGGACCAGGCCCGGGGCCTCAGCATGACACAGCCTCTGCGCAAAGCCAATGGGACTGAAGCCACATCTAGAAGGACACAGAGGAAGCTTTCTCTGTTCTCTACTCTCATGAATGCCCTTCACGGGACCGACAAATCAGAGCCCGTTCAGGGGAGAGAAACAAGGAAAGTAAGAGAACTCGAAGCCACATGGGATGGAAAATGGATGAAAGCATGTGATTAGAGAGAGATCCAGGGCCGGGGTGTGGGTGAGGCTCCATGGCGTCCGGCTTGGGCAGGGCTGGGGCCAGCTGCAGATGAAATCAGGGCCCCTCTCTGTCCACTATCTGTCCACGGCCCAAACCAGGTAGACTCATGTTGTAAAATATGATCAGGTCCTTGGATAATAATAATAATTTTAATCATACTGCCTGCTTTTTGGAATGACAGTAAATAAACACTCTTCCATCGATTCCCTTTTTTTTTTTTAATGGCTGCCCCCACATCATATGGAAGTTCACGGGCTAGGGATCAAATCTGAGATGCAACAGCAACCTACACCACTGCTATGCAACGCCAGGACCTTTAACCCACTGCGCTGGGCTTAGGAATCGAACCCATGCCTCCACGATGACTTGAGCCGCTGTAATTGGATTCTTGACCCACTGTGCCACAAAGGGAACTCCAATTCCCATTTTAGAGTAAAGCACCAATGCTTATAATAACGGGTTGAAAAGTGTTGCCCCAAAATTCACCTTCACGTGGGAAGCCTTGAATGCGACCTTATCTGGAAAGGGGGCCCTTGCAGATATAACCAGTTATGATGCAGTCATACTGGAGTAGGGTGGGGCCCAAGGCCAATGACTGGTGTCCTTATAACAAGAGGAAAGGATGCACAGGGAAGAAGGCATATGGAGACAGAGGCAGAGAGGGAGCGATGCGGCCACAAACCAAGGACCAGCACAGACTGGGGATCATCAGAGGCTGGAAGAGAGCTGAGGAGCAGCCCCCCTCCCCAGGGCCTTGAGAAGTTACCATCCCTGCTGACATCTACCTGGCACACCCTGGCCTCCAGAACTGTGACAGAATAAATTCCTCTTGTTTTCAGCCCACATGTGTGAGGCTATATTTTGTGGCAACCTTAGAAAATGAATACAACTATTAACGAGAAACATGATTAGCCTGATCAATGTGGAGAAACAGAGTAATATGAAGCACAACTGCCTGGGTTCAAATCCCAGCCCCTCATTCACCAAGTGTGTGACCTTGAACAAGTTACTGGACTTTCCTACACCTCAGTTTCCCCTTCTACAAGGCAATAAAAGTATTTACCTCAAAAGACTGCAGTGCAGATTCAGTGTGTTAATACATGTAAAGCACAAAGAAGAGAGTTGGTATCAGGGGATGGACATCCTAAGCTTTATTTATCACAATTAGCTAAAGCAGACGGGAGAGTCTGGGTTTTGCAATTTATTACAATCACTACTATAACTGCAGTGAGCAGAAAATGTCTATCTATTAAATAAGGCACTATAGCAACCAGATTGTATTTGAGGTAGTTTTGCTCATTTTTCTTTTTTTTAGGGCTGCACCCGCAGCATATGGAGGTTCCCAGGATAGGGGTCGAATTGGAGCTGTAGCCACTGGCCTATGCCACAGCCACAGCCACAGCCACAGCAATGCAGGATCCAAGCCACGTCTGTGACCTACACCACAGCTCACAGCAATGCCATATCCTTAACCCACTGAGCAAAGCCAGGGATCGAACTCACATCCTCATGGATAATAGTTTGGTTCATAACCTGTTAAGCCACAATAGGAACGCCCTGCTCTGATTTTTATAAGAAGGGAAGCAATCGAGGCTCAGACTACCTTGTTCAGGATCACACAGTAAGGACGCAATCGAGGCCTACGCTCAGTCTGTGTGACCTGGGTGTGCATTTCTATAACACCATGCTGCCCCCTCTAGGGCAGGGACTAATTCTGTTCCCACTGTATTACCAGTCGGAGAAGGAGTGTGCCCCAACCCAAACATTTGATGAATTAATTAACGCACTAACTAGAATGACCTGGATATCGGCATGATTGACTTTCTCTTAAGCCCGGGCCTCACGGCACAGAAACAACTATCCACGATCCACAGAGCCCGACAGTGACCCCCAAGTAAGCCAAGTGATTTGTGGGAACATCACAATCCCTCACCAATTTGCACAGCATCCTATGTGCGCACGCAAGCTTGTGGAGGGCCTGTAGGGACACACAGTGTTTCTTCGCATCCTTCTCCATGGAAACGTGACCCAATATTAAATCTGTTTGCATCCCCTGCTCCCGGGGCGGGGCAAAGGGACGGAGGGAGCAACAGGGTCGGAGCTAAGGATCCAAGTGAAGCCAATTAATACTTTTTCCTTCAAATAATCAAAACATCAGATGAAACTGTAGGCAGAGAAATAGAGTTGACTGTACCCAAACAGGGGGAACAGAGCTCATTCCAGAAGGCCTCGTGTTTTCCTGGTGGGTTTCTGAAGAGGATGACGCAGATAAGCTACAAGAGGATGTCTAAGCAGACAAGTGGGAGAGTTATCTGGGGGGAGCGGGGAGAGGGATGGCCGTGAACAGCTCCTGAGCTTTGTCCGGGCAGAGACTGTGTGAAGCACTAGGGTTACGGGGACAGAAGACACCGCCCATCCCAGGAACTCACTGTCTAGTGGGGACACAGACGTGAAAACAAAGTGTTATGACAGGTGCAACGGAAGTGGGGAGGAAGAACCCAGGAGGTCAAGAAGACATCCCAGGAGAGAGGGGCCTGAGCTACAAACAGCACACGGAGGGAGGGAAGAGTGTTTCCCGGTGCGGGGAAGGGCATCGGTGAAGGCCCGGAGGCGGAGGCAGCATGGCAAGCAGTCTGGCAGGGCTGGAGCCTCAGGCGTGTGCCTGGGGCGAAGCCTGTGAGTGGAGAAAACGCAAAGATGCAGGCTGGAGTTAATCACAGAAACCGGCTGGACCGTGCTTCCGGGGTGTGAACTCCTCCCTGGGTGCTCAGAAGCCACTGAAAGATTTTCAACTAGGGATTGACGTGATCAGATTTGCATCTAGTCAGGTCAACCTGACACAGCACGCAGATGTCTTGAAGGGGGCAGATCTAGGGACCAGTTAAGAGACCCTACAATAATGCAAGGGGGGCTCGTGGCTGCTGCAACTAGGGTGGTGGCAATGGCGAAGGTGAGGTGAAAATAGACAGGAGACACGGGTCTGACTTAGATGTCAGTCACATGGACGTGACGGGAGGGAGAAGTCTAGGAGGCTTCCAGATTCTGGTGCAGATGAGAAGGAGAACGATTAGGACAATGCCCAAGACGTGGAATCATGAAGGTACAGGTTTGACAGAGAAGATGCTGAGTTCATTTATGAGCACGTTGAGTTTGAGATGCTTCCAGACATCCTGGCATTTGTGGGTGTAAGAGCTGGGAAATGCGCATGGCAGAAACGCAGGTTAAATAGGAGCATCTGAAGATCGTCATATGCCAGCAGATAATAACCAGACACTATGACATGGTAGAAATTGTCCAGAAAGACTGTGTAAGAAAGCTGAAGTCAGAATTCTGTGAACACTGATACACCAATGTAAGTAAGGGGGAAGGAAGCCACGAAGGATGCCCACAAGAGCAGAGGACATGCAGGGGCAGATCATGTCGCAGACTCTGGAAACCTTAGGATGAAAAACATCAAGTACTAAGAAGTGGTCCACTGTGTCAAATGCAAGAGAAAGATCAAGTGAAAAAGACAAAAAGGGGGGGGGGACTGGAATGGTCTTCTATTCTCACTAAATAGAAACACCAGAAGAAATTAATAGGGAGCATATCAGCATAATTCCTAGATTTTAGCAGTTATTTGATATATGGATGGATGGATGGATATATAGTTGGATGGATATATGGATGGATGAATATATGGCTGGATGGATATATAGATGATGGATATATAGTTGGATGGATATATGGATGGATGGATATATGGATGGATGGATATAAGGTTGGATGGATATATGGATGGATGGATATATGGATCAATGGATAGATAAGATATGCATGGATGGATGGGTGGATGGATGGATGGATGGATGGATATTAACTATCCCCAACTGAACCCACTGTCTGCATCACGGATTGTATTTGCAATGGTTCCATCCAGAGTGAAAGAGTTGGACAGAGTGAGAGTCCGGACCTCAGGGCATCCCTTCCAGGCTAAGTTATATAGTATTCTACCTACAGGAGAACTTTTTTCTCCAGGAAAAAAAAAAGACTTGTACAATCCACAGAATAACAAGAATAAAAGTCATAGCTCCTTTACCAAAAGGGTCTTTCAGAGGTCATTCCATCTATCCCCCTGCCTCTGGCAGTATGTCAACAGCAATTTTTAAAGCACACCCTCAGTAATGCAAAGAAGCCCACAAATGCATGCATCCAAATCAGACTTTCCAGAAGGAAGGGAGGAGTCAGTTTGCCTCTACCCTACCAGCTCTTGCATCTGGCGGGGGGAACGGAAAAACTCATCATCGGCATAGCTGCCGCCCCAGAGCCAACAGCAGGCCCACAGAGCCAAGTCTCTGTGAAATGCATCAGATCAAACTTGATGATCAATAATAAAATCAACAGCTTTCTCAAAGCCAGAGGGGTTGAAATTCAGAAAGAGCCAGCCTGCCATTTCTCCTGGGGCCACACAGCACAGGCAGTTCTGTGAGATTTATAGCTTTAACCAGTTCTCTAGATGGAGGGCAATTTACAGACAGCAAAGTTTTTGCCAAGATAAGAGGTCAGGGTCAGGGGACTAATGACATAACAACTAAAGCGGCTCGTGGATCCTTAGACCCCTCTGTCCCTCCAGCTCTAACGAGAGCAAGCCAAACCGCTTCCAAGGGTTAACCAAGCAAACCAGAAAATCCAACAGTCATACGGTTCAGCTAGAAGAATGTTCCTTTATTAAACAAACAATATGTCTGGAACACTTTTGGTCTCATTGTTCCATTCCAGGCTGAAGACTGGAGCTATAGAAATAAGCAAGCGATTTCAATACCGCTCATCCTAGGCTGACTCTACTGGCAAATACAGTCTTCCTGGCCAGGGCTGAGAACTGAATTAACTCTTTCTATTAGGGGCGAGGAGTGGGGAGGTGGAGTGGCTGAGGAAGGCCTAGAAAGAGATTTCAAAATGTAAACCACCACTGAAATAGGAAGGCTGAATGGCACTGAGAAAAAACGTGGTCTCTTTCTTCAAGGGTCTTTTTTTTTCTTTTTTTTTTTCAGTCTTCTTACGGCCGCACCTGTGGCATATGGAAGTGCCCAGGCTAGGGGCTGAATTAGAGCTGCAGTTGCCAGCCTACACCCACAGCCACAACGACATCAGATCTGAGCCGCATCTGCGACTTATGCTGCAACTGATGGCAACACTGGTCCTTAACCCACTGAGCAATGCCGAGGATTGAAGCCTCATCCACAGACACTATGTCGGGTCCTTAACCTGCTGAGCCACAATAAGAACTCCTCAAGGATCTTTAAGAAAGGGAATGAAAGCCACAGGCAAAAAAAAAAAAAAAACCTCTAGGTTCATAATGGAGTTTTAATAACTGCCATCCCAGTAGACCCAGACCTGTGTCTGGGGACCTGTCACTGAAGCCCATCACATCACATCTCAGATGGTCTGAAAGAAATAATGTCCCCCTCCAACCCAAGCTCCATCAGGGCCCCAGGTACACCATGTGGCAAATGGGAAATTCAAGTCTGCAGTGATTCCCTTGACTTAAAACCTTCTGCTCTGCTCTATCTTCTCCACCTCTTGGGGAAGAGAATTTGGAAAACCGTGGCCTTTAACGACACCTACAGACAGAAAAGCCAGGCTCTGCATGCCTCCCCACAGGCAGGGAGTAGGGACGGTGCCAGCTTCGGGTCCTGGCCCGCCGGCTGGACAGACGACCTTCGCAGCTTTGGTCAGACATCAGAGGGACCAGTGGCCAGAGGACCAGAGCCATGTGACAGGTCTTCTTTCCAAGGTTCAGAGGAAACCGACATCAAAGCCGGGACAGGCGTTAGCTGGGTGGTCTGAGGCAGGAGCAAAGGGCTGGAGAAGAGGGGAGCAGCCGGGGCGCCCACAACCCCACACAGAGCGGGCTTTGTTTTCCTGACTCAAAACCCAGCAGCAGACGAAAGCCCCCTGAAAAAAGGCCAGGGTCAAACTTGCTCACGCCAGGGTCAAGGGCACTGCCGAGTCCTCTCCCGGGAGGGCTGCCTGCCGGAGAGGGGAGGGCAGGAGGGCCCAAGAGGAGGAGAAGCAAGAAATCCTCAAGGGGAGGAGGTTAGGAGCCGGGTGCGGAGGCGGGAAAGCAGACAAGGTGTCTTGGACAGAGACGGCCCCTGGGGCTTTCCTGCTGGGGTTCCGCATGTGCCTCCATCCCAAGGGAGGTCAAACGCCCACTGCACACCCTGCTGGAAATCCGCGGGCCACTGGCCCACGCAGCTCTTCTAGCCTAAAATCCCACGGCGGCCAAGTCAGCCTTTCCCCGGCTGCCTGTCAGTCCCCAGCTTGGGGGTTGAAAACCGAGGTCAATTTCTCCCCGGGGCTCGGGCAGAGCACCTAGGCTGACTGCAGTAGAGCAGAGGGTCACCCAAGGAGGAGACGCCTGTCCCTCGGGGCGGGCCCAGCTCCTCTGTCGAGAACCAGAGCTGAGACGCCGTCTGCCCGGAGCTGACCGCTCTGCACAAACGCGCTCGGAAACGCCACTTAGCTGCCTGTTTACTGGGCATCCTGAGTAATTTCTCTTGCTCAGTCACTGATGCTGTCGGAGGGAAATGGCTCAAAAACTTGGGCGGGCTTGCACGCGTGTGTGCGTGTTTGGTGTCTGTGCGCCGTCGGGTCTCCCGCTGTCCTGCAAGACTCTTGCCCAGCTCAGAGGAGAGCGAAAGAGACCCAGGTCTTCTAGTCCCTGCTCTTCCACTGCCTGGAATCCAGGCCCTGGCAAGACTTGCCTTTCCAGGCCCGGGTTTCTCAGTGAAATCAGGAAAGAGGTGGGAAGAGATGACTGATGTCACAGGTAGCTTCTAGCCCTTGACATTTTCTGGGTTTACTTAAAGCACTTTAAATGGTGCCAAGCACTTATAATTAGTCATCTTCATAGCAAACGCTGATTGACCTTGGCCTTTTCCAGAATCAAAAGGTCTGAGCTCGGTAACACTGTGGCTGCACCCTGAGGTCTGGTTAAAGATGTCAGTGTCACGAAGATGAGATTACCCCCCAGGCTGGCGCTTTCTGCATTTCAACCCCTGGGTGGCAAGCTCTTCTCTAAACCTTCCCATCATTGTCTGCCTTAATTTCAGCACCAGAGTCAATAAGCATACATTATCGTCCCCATTTTACAAAGAAAGAAACAGAGGCACAGAAAAGTTTCAAAGGTGGCCCAAGGTCAGGCAGGTAGTGAAAAGTGGAGCAAGGAAGCCCGGTTGGCCACGCCTGGACCCTGACCACTGAATTCTGACATCACGCGGCTGCTCCTCCGGCAGGAAATCAAGGGCAGGGCATTTCGAATCTGGGCCTCTCACCTGCACGGTGCCAGGCAACACTAGATCACAGCCAGCGGGGGTGGGGATTCTAGCTGCTGCACAGGACCGTGTAAAATTCATGAGAGGATGAAATGACCAGCATCTGCTCAGAGCAACAGCTTCCGTTTCAGACGTGTCATCCTCACCTGTCCACCCGACCAGCCTCGTCTGCAGGCTGAAGCGACACCAAGGGCGAGCCTGAAAGCCTGTCCTTTTCCCGGGACTAGCCTGTCCGTCCACCTGCTGCAGCCGCCAACACCTCCCGGGGAAGGCGCAAGAGGGCAAGTGGCCCAAGGGCCTGGTCAGAACACCAGGGTTCCGAGGCTGGCTCTTCCCTGGCCCAGGACAGCCAGCCTTCCCACACCATTCCAGAGCTGGAGAGCAGGCAAGGGCAATGCCAACACCAGGAAACCGTTCCGGGGGCCGCAGAGCAGGTGCAAAGCCTGCTTCGAGAAGGTGCCTCGGAAAGAAACAGCAATTATTTGGGATCTTCTCAACCGTCCACCACCTAGGAAAACACGCTCGGCCTGGAGATTGCTCTCCATCATCTGGACAGAAAATGGACAAACGAAAACTGGGAGGAAGCCAGCAGGCAGGTCCACAAGGCCACTGTCTCTCCCCAGCACGGTGTGGAAAAAGGACCCACACAGCCCCAGGCCAGAGCTGCCAGTGACAAGTGGAAGGAGCCCCAAGGCACGGCTACCACCTTCCTAGCCACCACCACCAGAACTATGTTCAGAAACCTAGTTCTGGGAGTTCCCATTGTGGCCCAGCAGAAGTGAATCCAACTAGTGCCCGTGGGGATGTGGGTTCAAACCCTGGCCTCGCTTAGTGGGTCGGGGATCAAGCATTGCCATGATCTGGGGTGTAGGTCGCACACATGCCTTGGATCCCGCGTTGCTGTGGCTGTGGTGTAGGCTGGCAGCTGTAGCTCCAATTTGACCCCTAGCCTGGAACCTCCATATGCCGCGAGACAGGCCACAAAAAGGAAAAAAAAATAATCTGGTTCCGGAATTCCTGCCGTGGCTTAATGGTAACAAACCTGACTTGTAGAGGATTTGGATTCAATCCCTGGCCCTGCCAGTGGTTAAGGATCCGGTGTTGCCATGAGCTGTGGTGTAGGTCATAGACACAGTTCAGATCTGGCGCTGCTGTGGCTGTGGCGTAGGCTGGCAGCTGCAGCTCTGATTTAACCCCCACCCTGGGAACCTCCGTATGCCACAAGTGTGGCCCTAAAAATAAAAAAAAAATTTTTAAATCTGGTTCTGATTTGCTACGGCCTCCCATTCCTGATTCCACCAGAAAGCACCACATTCCTGCTCTACTATTTCATCTCCCTCTGGTCCAGCCTGCTCTGGCCTCATGTCAGATTAATATTCTTATTCCGTGAAGCCGTACGAAATTTCCTTTGGTGGGACTGACCTCTCCAGTTGGCCCTGGCTGCCTGCAAGCTGACACCGCCCATGGCAGCCACCACCCCTTCCCCACTCCTGGGGTCCGGAAGTGTAAACACTCAGGGTGGCCCCTGACTCATACAGAAACTTATTAGGAAGGAGTGAGGCTTTACAAGGTGTCAGAGCTTTCACCGAGCCCTCGGGTTGGATGAGATGATCTCAGGGTTTTGCAGAAAGATGGTAACTGAATGGAAAACGCACCAAAGACACAGACCAGACTTGGTCGGAGGTTCCTACTCACTCAGTAATGACCAAGGCCGGGCAAAGGGAGGCAACTGGAAGACGAAATGCAGAGGCGTTCCTATCTGAGGCTCAGAGGAAACAAATCTCACTAGTATCCATGAGGACACAGGTTCGATCCCCAGCCTGGCTCAGTGGGTTAAGGATCCGGCGTCGCTGTGAGCTGCGGTGTAGGTCACAGACGCGGCTCCAATCTGGCGTGGCTATGGCTGTGGCACAGGCCAGCAGCTACAGCTCCAATTCAACCCCTAGCCTGGGAACCTCCACATGCCATGGGTGAGGCCCTGAAAAAGAGACCAAAAAAAAAAAAGGGAATAAACGCAGAGATGGTAACAACCATAATTAATATTTAATGAGCAGCTTCTGGGCGTCAGGCACTGTATTAAGGGCTCTGAATACGTTATCACGTTTAACTCTCTCCTCAAACCCAGCAGGGAGACATGATTCTTTTTCCAAGTTTAGCAGATGAAAAAAAAAAAAAAGTTAGCCTGAGAAAGATCGGGGAACGTTCCCAGGGTATCCGTAAGTCAATGGATGCAGGCAGTAGGAATCCAGGGTCCAGATCCTTAACCTCTTAGCGACACTGTCAGTGTGGGCTAAGTACTCTGAACGTCCCTTCACACCACACAATCCTTAGCGAGTGACCAGAGAGATGATTCTGAGGACTGTCCACAGCTAATGAAGACCCCTGAGTAGCGCAGTCCTGCCTCCAACTGGTTCACGGCCCCTGACCCGAATCAACACATACTCAGGACAAAACATGGAACCTTCATCCATCAAGGCTAACTCCATGCAAAGCCAAAGCAAACTTCCTTTTGTCTCCTTCCTTCTGGCCCTTCCTTCTGGCCATTTGTGCCACTGCCTCTCTCCACAGCAGGGGAAACCAGAAGGGACAGCAGATCCTGTCCTCAGGGCTGCTCAGGAGAGCCCCAGAGTGGGCCACCAGGACTCTGAACAGAGTCCTGACCTGGGACTCAGAACCTGCAGGTTAGGATGACAGACAAGCCCTCGCAGGCCCTTCCCAGCCTGCACGTCTAAGCCGCCCCGACCCTCCCACGCAAGCTGAAAAGCAGAGAGGAAAAGCAGGGATTCAAATAGGCATTGTACCCCCACGTTCACGGCCACATCATTCACACCAGCTGGAAGTTGGAAGCAACTCAACTGTCTTTGATAGATGAATGAATAAATATAATTTTTTTTTGTCTTTTTTTCTTTTTTTAAGGGCTGCACCTGAGGCATGTGGAGATTCCCAGGCTAGGGGTCCAATCAGAGCTGTGCCGCCAGCCTACGCCACAGCCACAACAACGCGGGATCTAAGCCACGTCTGCAACCTACAACACAACTCAAGGCAACGCTGGATCCTTAACTCACTGAGCAAGGCCAGGGATCGAACCCCCATCCTCATGGATACTAGTTGGGTTCGTTAAGCACTGAGCCACGATGGGAACTCCAAATGAATGGAAAAATAAAATGGGCAGTACATACTCCATGGAATATTTAGCCTTAAAAAAGGAAAAGAATTCTGACCCCTACTACTACATGGATGAAATCTGAAGATATGATGCTCAGTGAAGTAAAAGGTCACAAAAGGACATATGTTGTACGATTCTATTTGTGTGAGGGGCCTAGAGTAGTCAACCTCCTAGAGACAGAAAACAGAATGAAGGCTGCCAGGGGCTGGGGTGAGATGAGGGGATGAGGGGTGGTTCATGGGGACGGAGTTTCAGTTGGGGAAGACGAAAAAGTTCTAGAGATGGGTGGTGGGGAAGGGCTGCTCAACAGTGTGTATGCACTTGACACCATCGAACTGTGCACTTGAAAATGGCTAGAATTGGGGAGTTCCCATTGTGGCTCAGCGGCAATGAACCCAACTAGTATCCCCGAGGGTGTGAGTTCCATCCCTGGCCTTACTCACTGGGTTAAGGATCTAGTGTTGATGTGAGCTGTGGTGTAGGTTGCAGATGTGGCTCAGATCTGGCGTTGCCGTGGCTGTGGCGAAGGCCGGCAGCTGTAGCTCAGATTAGACCCTTAGCCTGGGAACCTCCATATGCTGTGGGTGCAGCCCTAAAAAGCAAAAAAAAAAAAGGGGGGGGGGAGTTAGGTTTGACTCTTGAGGGAGGGGAAGCAGAAAAGAGTAATTGATAAAGTTCACAGAAGGAAAAGAGCTGCACTCATGAGCCTCGCACCCCAGTGAAATGTAATGATGGATTCACTGGAATATGGGAAAGTGAAAGGTAAATCTTCCAGTATTCAATTATTTAAGTAAGTAACCCTGCCCGACATAGCAGCTCCCTCAGTAAAAATGTATGATTCGAGGCAGATCACTCACAAAGGGGCCCTGAGAACCCACTGCCTCCCTGACGGGGATGTGGAAGCCCAGAACGGGTCCCAGTTCTCTGCAGACATTGCCTCCTGTGTCCAGCGGAATGAGGGGGCACTGTCCCAGGGGGCTCAAGGAACCACATCACTGGGCCTCAGCTGGTTTTTTCTTCAATCACTTAAGTCATTCAATGAACGTTTTATGGGTGCCTCTCTATGCCAAGCGCCCACTGAAGCGCTGGAAGGAAATGAGGAGGATAAAGAAGGGGCAGAGGAACTAACTTTTCTGAGCCCTTGCTAGGCACAGTCGAAGCTCTTCCCGAGCATTACCTTCTAGAACCTTCACAGAAGCTCTTTGGGGTAGGTACTGCTGATGTGTCCACTTTTTCGTTTTTCATGAAAATGCAAAGTCTTTTTTTTTTCTTTTTGCTTTTTAGGGCCGTACCCGTGGCATATGGAGGTTCCTAATCAGAGCTGTAGCCACCATCCAAGCTGTGTCTGCGACCTACACCACAGCTCACAGCAACGCCAGATCCTTAACCCACTGAGTGAGGCCAGGGATTGAACCTGCAACCTCATGGTTCCTAGTCAGATTCATTAACCACTGAGCCACGACCAGAACTCCAAAATGCAAAGTCTTAATGAGGGAGATAAAGAAAGCTTTTGGCTATTACTGAAACCAGGAAGTTGAAGCCAGGATTGTGTGGCCCCAAAGCACAAGTGCTCGCCCACTATTGTTCACTGCTCGTGCTAGAGAAGCAGAGGCTGGTTCCTCATGACCCCTGACCTTGAAGAGCATGCACGCGTCTGGGGAGAGAAGGACAAGTAAGCAATCTTTAGCAAGAAGAGACTTTGCTAACATCTGGGCCCGGGCACAAGTGCCCAGGATCTCAGGCAGGAGGACACAAGACAGCTCCAGATGGGACTTGCAAACTGGAAGGTAAGTGTCTTACAAGCGTCTGTATCTCCCTCCACAGACTGTAGCTCTCTTGGGAGCCAAGACTATGTCCCCTCTTCTCTGCAAAGCCCCCCGTGTCACACTGAGAGGGCTAGAGTTGGGGTGTTATGGCCACCAGATGGACAATCTAGTCCAGGAAGGAGCCCAAGTAGAGCAAACTGACAGAGGTCTAAATCCTTCTTTTAAAGAGGACAGTCTCTCTCCAAGATTTATAGAATTTCCCTTGGCAAAGTGCCCTTTCAAGGGTCTCTACTGCCTCCTGGTGGCCTGGAGGACTCATGGCAGCTGTGCAAATAATGCAGGCTCTTGGGGCTAAGAGTGCAGAAATAAAAGATAATCAGAGGCAATCTGTCTGTGGACAAGCAAACGCAGGTCCTTAGATGGAAAATAGGACTCATCAGGTATGTGCCTCCCCTAGTCTGTGGTCCCTGGAGCTTAAAATTCCACTCCCTTTTTTTTTTTTTTCTGCCCAGACATGTATCTTGAGAAAACCAGTTCTGCCCAGAGGTGATAATTCTCACCAGTACTGAGTCCTTGGCAGCTTGGAAAATTTCCCCCAGGGGCCTGGGGAAGGTGGCGAGGCCCCTTGTGGCTGCAGCTTTCATTCCTCTAGTGTGGCAGCTGCTCTGGGACGCAGGCAGCCTCGTGCCAGTCCACAGACCACAGCAGGATGTGCTTCAAGCTGGTTGCACTGAAACAGCACTGGGTGATGGAAGAGGACCTATCAGAAGGCTTTTGGGCCCCATCAGAAGAGGACCTGCCACCTACAGCCCAAGGCAGAGGCACACAAGTCAGAACCGTGCAACAGGCAGTTCTGTCTTTATACACAATTTACACCCTCGTGTAAAGCTGATTACTCTTGAACAGGATTTTACATATTAAAGTGTGAGACAGAAAGAACTCAACCCAACCATCACTTACCAAGACGTGTGCTGGGACTAGGGAGTGAGATTGAATTTTTTTCTAAAATTCTCATTTCTGTGATACCCTTTCAGATAATATCTACCTTTACTTTAAAACGAACATGAGGAGTTCCCACTGTGGCTCAACAGGCTAAGGATCCAGCATTGCTGCAGCTGTGGCGTAGGTTGCAGCCGTGCCTCAGATTCACTCCTTAGTCCGAGAACTTCCATATGCCACAGGTGCAGCCATGAAAAGTCTTGTACGTCTCTCTGAACGTGCCCCATATCCTGCCCTCTCATCATGGCCAGGCTGGCACAAGCAACTGGGGTTCTTCTTGTGCCGACCAGTTTTTCTTTGTTATTCTGAATTGATATGAAAATCTCATTCTTCTTATTGTCTCTCCTACATTCAAAGGCATATCCCACAAACAAAGAAATTCCAGAGTTACTAGAATTCCAGACTTACTTTTAAAAATTATATTTAAAGCAGGAATCTTAATAAAAGAAATTTCCCATCACAGCATTTCCACATGTTTTGAGTTCTCTATTTGTAAAGCACCAACCAGAGTTCCTATTTGGGCAAGTAATCTATAACAAACTCCACAATGCTTTATTTCCTTTGAAATCATTGCTAAACCAAAGGGTTTCCACTGTCCTTTCACCCTTAGCTTATTAAACAGTAAACCAGGAGTTCCCACTGTGGCTCAGTGGTAACGAACCCAACTAGTATCCATGAGGACACGGGTCTGATCCCTGGCCCTGCTCAGCAGGTTCAGGATCCGGCATTGCCCATGAGTTATGGTGTAAGTTCCAGACGTGGCTTGGATCTAGTATTGATATGGCTGTGGCATAGCCTGGGCAGCTATGGTTCTGATTCAGCCCCTTGCCTGGGAACTTCCATATGCTGTGGGTGCTGCCCATAAATAAACAAACAAACAAACAGTAAACCATCAGGCACTTAATCTTACTAAAATGAAGGAATTTGACTTACATTCTCCTCTGGATGAGGAGTTTCGCAGTCTTTACTTAAGAATAGATTATATCAGTGTTTCTCAAAATGTGGTTCTGGGACACGTAGCATCAGCAGCATTTAGGGATTTGTTAGGAATGTAAGTTCTCAGGCCCTACCTGAGACTCACTAAATCAGCAGTTCTCAGAATGAGGACCGGAAAGCTGTGTTTTCAACAAACCCTCGAGGAGGGATGACGATGGGCAAGATGAAGTAAGCACACTCCCTATGTCTTTTGTCCTGAAAGCAGCTACGAAACCTGAACAGACAGTGTAGAGCAACTATTAGAAAAGTAACACCGCTGAACCTCCAGAAAGACAGAAAAAATCGGTGCAGTGCAGGGAAAAAAAAAATTGAAAATATACTGAAAACTTCCTCCCAAATTTCGTGAAACATATAAACCTACAGATTCAAGAAGCTCAAAAAATCCCCAACAAAACAAACCCAAAGAAATCTATACTCAGATACATCATAACCAAACTGTTGAAAACTAAAGACAAAGAAAGTCTTGAAAGTAGACAAAAATAAACAGGAAATAATGACTTGAATGAGTACAGCCTTCTCACCAGGAACCACGGAGGCCAGAAGGCAGAACAGCCTTTGGAAAGAGCTAAAAGGAAGTAACTGCCAACCCAGAATTCTACATCATGTGAAAGCATCCTTCAGAAATAAAGGTAAAATAAAGGCTTCTCAGATGAATGAAAACTAAGATAATTTATTGCCAACAGACTCACTCTGAAAGAATTGCTAAAGGAAATTCCTCAGACAGAGGGAATTGATACAAAAAGGAAACTTAAAACATTAGGGATGGGAGTCCCATTGTGGCACAGTGGAAACAAATCCAACTAGGAACCATGACGTTGCAGGTTCGATCCCTGGCCTTGCTCAGTGGGTTAAGGATCCGGCGTTGCCGTGAGCTGTGGTGTAGGTCGCAGACGCGGCTTGGATTCCCCGTTGCTGTGGCTGTGGCGTAGGCCTGCAGCTACAGCTCCAATTGGACCTCTAACCTGGGAACCTCCATATGCTCCAAGTGCAGTCCTAAAAAGAAAAAGAAAAAAAAAGACTGGATTAAAAAATAATTCAGGAAGAGATCCACTAAGTGAAAAATTCCAACTGGGATAATGCATAATTTCAAAATCCAAAGAAAAGTGGAGAAATAAATTGGGGGGGGGCGCTCTCTTGCCATAAAGATGGCAATAAAAATGTTGGAAAAAAGTCATCTGGATAATAATGTCAAATGAAAAGAGAAGAGCCTAGAAATGAGACTTGAAGAAGCCCAACATTTGCACATCAGACAGCAGAGACTACCCCAAGAAGACCTAAAGGAGGGGCCAGAGCAGCAGGAGGAAAGCAGGAAAGTGTGCCATCGAGGAAGGCAGTGCCTCACACAGGAAGGGATGGTCAGCTGTGCTGAGTGGTGCCAAAAAGGTTAATTAAGAAAGCTGAGAACTGAACAATTTCTATTAGGTTCAGCACCAAGCTGAGGATACCTGTCACCTATCCAAGAGTGATGGGAACAGAAGGCAGTTTGACTAAGATTTAAAAATGGCTGGAGTTCCCTGGTGGCTCAGTGGGTTAAGAATCTGGTGCTAGAGTTCCCGCTGTGGCTCAATGGAAACGAACCAAACTAGGATCCATGAGGATGGCCTCGCTCCGTGGGTTAAGGATCTGGCATTGCCTCAAGCTTTGGTATATGTCACAGATGCAGCTTGGATCCCGAATTGCTGTGACTGTGGTGTAGGCTGGCAGCTGCAGCTCCAATTCGACCCCTAGCCTGAGAACTTCCACATGCAGTAGGAAAGGCCCTAAAAAGAATCTGGCCCTGTCACTGCTGTGGCTTGGGCTGCTGTGCAGCTGCGGCATGGGTTCGATCCCTGGCCCAGGAACTTCCTCAGGCCGTGGGAGCAGCCAAAAAGAAAAAAAGATGAAAGTTAAAATATCTTTGAAAGGGAGAGATGTTTATTATAAAATGCAGTATTTAAGATGACGAGGTATTAGCACAAGGGTAGCTGAACAGACCAATGGAATAAAAGAGTCCAGAAGCAGCCCCACACACTTGATTTATGACAGTTAACACTGCAGAGCTGAAGCATGGCTCTATCAACAATGCTGGGTCAATCAGCCATCCATATGGGGAAAAAATAATCCTGACTCATACCTCATGACACATACACATCCCAAAAATCAATTTTATGAGGATCATAGATCTAAATGTGAAAGATTAACCAATAAAGATAACGTTAAAGAATATACTTGTGAGTTGGTTGGATAGGTGGAGATTTCTTAAACAGAACACAAAAGGCACTAATCATAAAGAAAAAGATCAATGAATAGGACTAAAATAAAATTAAGAACCTCTAGCCACCAAAATACACAAAGAGTGAAAAGAAAAACCACAGAGTGGAAAGAAGAAACCACAGATATTCAACAGAAGACTGGTACCAAGTACATATGAAAAACTCTTTCAAATCAGTGAGGAAAAGGCAGCCAACCTATCTTTTCAAAACAGTCAAAAGACTTGAACAAGGACTTCACAAAAGAGGATATCCAAACAGCTGGGAAAAATATGAAAAGGTTTACGTCTCATCAGCCATCAGGGAATACAAAATAAAACACACGGAGATACCACGACACACATACCAGAATGGTTAAAATCTAAATGACTGACTGTACCAAGTGTGGACAAGTATGTGGAGAAACTGGAACTCTCAAACACTCACGGGGAAAATAAACTAGCACAACCCCTGCGGAAATTGATCAGCAGTATCTACGGAAGCTAAACTTACTCCTATCACAGGACCAGCAGTTCAACTAAATATTTACCCATAGGAAATACACTCGGAGTTCCCGTCGTGGCTCAGTGGTTAAGGAACCTGCTAGTATCCATGAGGACACAGGTTCAATCCCTGGCTCAGTGGCTCAGTGGGTTCAGGATCCGGCATTGCCATGAGCTGTGGTGTAGGCCGGCGGCTACAGCTACAATAATCAGACCCCTAGCCTGGGAATCTCCATATGCTGCGAGTGCAGTCCTAAAAAGACAAAAGGCCAAAAAAAAAAAAAAAAAAAATGCATTCACCAAAGACATGTAAAAAAAAAAGTCACAGTCACACTATTCATAACAGCCTAAAACAGGAAACAATCCTAATGTCCAACCACAACAGAATGCGTGAGTAAATCGTGGTACATTTAAAAAAAAAATGAAATAAATGCCGTTATAGTAGTGAATAAACCACCCACTACAGACAAAAACATAGATGCATTTCACACACTTGATGTTGAGCAAAGTTCCGAAAGAGACAAAACTCATGTGTGATGCTAGAAACAGAATAGCCATGACCTTTGGATGGCGGAGGCTTCTGGAGACTTGGCAAGGTTCTATTTCTTCAACTGGGTGGTGGTGACACAAGCGTATGCACTTAGTTACAACTCATCAAGGTGTACACTTAAAATTTGTGTGCTTTCCTGACATATGTTGTACTTCCACAAAAACACTTATTTTAAAAAAAAAAAAAAAAACCTGGCTGTGAAGAGGAAGAGAGGGCAGGTCATAACTGGAGGGATAGTAAGGCTAAGGAGGGGTTTCTCTAGGACAGAAAAAGAGATGAGCAGGCAAAACCAAAACCCGCCAGCCCGAGAAGCTTGCTGCCTGTCGCTAAGGTGAAGGAGACCCCCCCACCTCACCATCTGCCCCGCAGCGGCCACGCGGGAGGCGGGGGTGGAGGAGACCAACAGACTCATTGATTAAAACCACCCCCTTGACCCTGCTTCCAGCTGCGAAGGCCAGCAAATACCTCTTTGCTAGCCATTCCCGATGGCTTATCTGAGGTCTACAAGCTTCATTAAGAATTCAAACAACCATGAGGTTGCGGGTTCGATCCCTGGCCTCTCTCAGTGGGTTAAGGATCCGGCATTGCCATGAGCTGTGGTGTGGGTTGCAGATGCTGCTCGGATCCCGCGTTGCTGTGGCTGTGGTGTAGGCCGGCAGCTACAGCCTGTTAGACCCCTGCCGCGGGTGCGGCCCCAGATAAGGCAAAAAGACAAAAAAAAAAAAGGAATTCAAACAACTCAACCGAATAGCCAGACTGCATGGTTTCCATCTTTAGAGGAGGAAACAGGAGCACTATGTGGGTCAGCAGCTACTCCTCCCCACCCCCCAATATCACAGGGCCCCGCAGAGACCACGGATGCTGAGGCCCTCAGTCGGGAGAGACCACAGACCCCAGGGGAGGAAGGTGACAGCGCCGGGTCACAGGAAGTGCCTGGCTTTGATATGGAGTCCCAGCTGAATCTCCAAGAGCCTCAGTTTCTATAAAAGTGAGAAAAAGAATTTCCCAGTAACCACCCCGTCACAGTAATGCTGTTAAGAGAATATCTATCTGCCTGGCATGTAACCCGGTGACCACAAACGTTTGTTCTCTTTGTCCCTCTTGGAAGAGAGAGGCACATCTGTCCTGCAAAAAAGTTCCAGAAACCAGGGGCGTGAAGGTCCCTGGGATTCCAGACACGTGTTCCTCAGAGCCCGCGGCCCCCGGCGTGCGCTGCCAGTCTGCACGATCGCGACTCCCCTCTCCGCACGGAGGGAGCTCAGATCCTTCACAAGGGTTCCTGGGCTTCTTCACGGATTGGGTGTATGATGTCCCTTAACGGGGGAAGGGGTGCGAGCGGGGACGACACAGCAGCACAAGTGTGTGTGTGTGTTTCTCTTTCAAGCTGCAGCTGTTTATTTCCCCAGGTGAATTTTAAAAATCACTGCAAGTTCATCAGCATCTTCTGAGGAAACCTCCTAACTGGCAACATATTCGAAAACCTTGGCGGCCACGGTGGGGCAGGGAGGAGGAGAACCAGGCAGGTGGACAAGAAGAGAGAGGCGAGAATTTCGTTTTAACCGGTTCCCTCTGTCACTTGAGCTCTGACGTGCTCTCGGGAGCAGCGCCCAACTCACCGGCATCCGCACCCTTGTATTTCCACTGAATCATGGCAACCGGGAGACCTGGGAGGCTGGAGGGGTACCAGGGCCCCCACCCGGCCCCCTAGCTCTGGCTCCAGGTAAAGAGTGAGTGAAGTGCCGGCAAGACAGGGCTGTTCGACAGGGATCTGTTTCCGAGCCTCTCCTGGTCACTCACTTTCCACACCTAAGCCTCAGCACCCCTCCCTCCATGTGGCAGAGGATAGACGGACGGCTGAGAGCGCTCCTGAACTTCCAGGGGCCTCCCTCTGTAAACCCAGGCGAGCATGAAGGAGGCTCGGAGGTCCCTTCCAGCTCCGACTTTCTGAGTCATCAGGACTGACAATAAATAAGACAGGGGAAAACAAACTAAAATAAAATAAACTCCCTTTTCCAAAGGAACTGGGGAAGCATTTGCCACGCTCCCTTTGCATTTAACTGGTGGCCCCTGTCATCCTGGCCCCGCACCCTCCCATCCATGGCTCAATGCATCCTGTACTGAGTATTTAATTAGAACTGGTGGTGGCTACGTGGAAAAAGCCAAGGCCAAGAGGACAGGAAGGAGGGTCCTTGTTCTCAGGTCCGGAGACCACGGATGGCCGGACAGCTGGGAAGGGCTCGGTCACCCCCCTGCTGGCAGCACTCAACGGCTTTCTCTGCTCATCGGTTCAGATGCTCTCCTAGGGAGTCCTTGCCTTCACATTGGGTGGGGCCCCTCTCGGCAGGAGACCCGGCTCTCCCCACCCCACCCCTTCAGGGTTCCCTTTCGGAGGACTGGAAATCCTCGTTTTCACAAACCAGCGAGCCTGCAGCAGCGGCTGCAAAAGGGACCAGGAGATGTTAGCAAACCCAGGCAGGAAGTAACAACGAGCAGATTCAACCTGGAAAAATGCAGCCGTTGCATCTGGGGATAAATAATCAGAAACACAAATACTCAGGTGGGAGGGAGATGCCTGGAACAGGAAGCAGCCAGACAGCATTTGGACAGGAGCTTGCAATGTGATCTAGTGACAAAGAAATTGCTGGGGGATTCACGGGCTGGATGCACGGAGGTGCTACCCCAACAAGAACAAGGAAGGAACAGAGGTGGGGCCAAGCAGCTGTTCTCTGCCTCCCTAGAGCCACGAGTACGTGGACCGAAGGGTGGAGATGACAGCAAGAGAGGGTCAAATCAGACTCTGGAAAGAACCTTGTTGCTACAAAGCACAGAGCGAGATGATCCGAGGTGCTGAGAAGTCCCCGGGAAGACGTTTGGAGGACCAGGACACAAGAAGCCTGTCCCAGAGGCAGGGGCGTGGCCCAGATGGCCTGCAGACATCTCACGCAGCCCACCAGGGAACACCTGATTCTGCAGAAAACAGTGAGCTGACCTGCCTGTAGATGCCACAGGAGACAGGAGGTGGAGGAACACAAACCAATGCAAAACGCTGAAATTTAAGAGCTGGGGGGAGTCATGTGACCTGCCCTGTGCCTGAGACCAAGCTGGGAAAAGGGCTCCCGTCCACAGACGGCCAGGCTCCCGGCCCCGCAGGCTCCCAGGGAGGCGGCTTCCCCATCCTCCCCTTGGCTCCACTGCCAAGGACATGGGAGCCTCAGAACAAGGCTCCCGGGACAAATCCCCATGTATTTGAGACCCAGCGGGGCCAATCAAATGCATGCCATCTGATCTGTTCCTTCACCAGCTTATGGCTGCTCTGGAGGGAGTTAGGTTAGACCTCAAGAAGGACTTCCCTCTGGAGTTTGAGACAGTGCACAAGCAAGCAGAATAGGCAGTTTCTCTTCTCTCCTCCAGTAGGTTCGCAGGCTCGTCAGTGCTTAGGGTTATCGACTGCATGGCCCCTCTCACCAAAGCACAGGTACCGGTGTGTCACTCCGAACTTGAGAATTTAGAGAGCAGAACAAATAGGCTGATTGTGCACTTTTAAAAAAGAGCCCTCTGCAACAAGCTACAGACAGTCACACGCTTAAGATCTGATGAGGATTTTAAAAACAGCGTTTCAGTGTAGCAGGCCAGACTTGGAGCTCAGAGCAGGGTACACGGATGGATGGTCTAACCTTGCAAAGGTCCCTAGGATTCCCGGGGACCAGTCAGCCTCTGGTGAGGTACTTGATACCAGGTCTGAGCTCCTGAGTGAACTTTCTGGAGACTCCAGAAAGAAAAGAAAAAAGCTTGTTGAAGGGGAATTCTCCAGGGCATCTGGACAAGGGGCAGGTGTTAGGCTCCAATGTGAGTCCATGAAGCCAGGCCCAAAGAGGAACAGGGGAGTTCCCATCGTGGCACAGTGGAAACAAATCCAACTAGGAACTATGAGGTTGTGGGTTCGATCCCTGGCCTTGCTCAGTGAGTTAAGGAACGAGCATTGCCATGAGCTATGGTATAGGTCACAGAGGTGGCTCGGATCCCGAGTTGCTGTGTCTGTGGCATAGGCCAGCAGCTGTAGCTCCAATTCGACCCCTAGTCTGGGAACCTCCATATGCCGTGAGTGCAGCCCTAAAAAGAGAAAAGAAAGAAAGAAATAAGGAACAGCAATAATTAGGATGAGAGGGTACAGCTCACTTACAAACAGGCCAGCCTGAAGACCAGAGAGAGAAGTCTTTCAAGGATCTTTGGACCTTGAAGGAACCAGAAAGGCAGCTATGCTAAGCTTCTGACTTATGCCAGGTCATGCTCTAGACACTTTGACCTACGTTCTCTCACTTACATAGTTGTTTCCTTGGTAACTATCAAGTGCTCCAGATGGGTCCTTTTCCTTTAAAACAACTCAAACAGATCAGATGAGAAAACCCAAGTGACAGGTGACAGCATACCCTCTGCCCAAGGTTATGCATCCCTTAACGGCTGAGCTGGGATTCGAAGTTCATTTTACACCGGAACTTTCTTCTTTGGGAAACCTTCCAGCCCCACCCCTCCTGCTTCCAGCCTTGTCACAAGGCAGCTAGAGTGTATGCAGACACGCATGCAAAGAAT
Source organism: Catagonus wagneri (assembly GCA_004024745.2). Classification (NCBI taxonomy): domain Eukaryota; kingdom Metazoa; phylum Chordata; class Mammalia; order Artiodactyla; family Tayassuidae; genus Catagonus; species Catagonus wagneri. The sequence goes on from PVHT021183648.1 coordinate 2,294,577, forward strand.
GTGCAATTACCCAAACCAGTGGAGGTGAGCACCAATCAGCCCAGGAGGGGGTCGTGGTCTGCGTTTGGGGGAAGAAGATCCCAGCCTGAATGGTTCCCCTTGGCTCCGGCCAAGATTAATGGCTGAATTATCTTCCATTTCCTGAGCATCCTAACAGTAGGAGGGAATGACCCAGAACGCAAGAGGCCGTGAGCACATTAACTACTCAGCTTCCATGCCTGCCCACACATGGGGTGACCTGCACGTTTACAGGGTCACCCTGCAATGACCCTGAGAAGCTGTCTGCCTTCTGGTCCCTTCGCTGAACACTGATCCCCCCAAGTATGCAGACTGTGCCATCGTCTTCCCCTTCATCCCGGACCAGCCTGAGCCTCTGCACACAAGGGACTCTGCATCCCAAATGTTCCTGGCTGGCCAGGCATCAGGCTCCAATGTAAGCAGCTTATGAAGGGTGTGGGGGTGGGGTAAAGGAAGGAGGGAGGCCACAGACCTTGAAAAAGGAAAGGGTCCACACAGTGTGATTTCTAGAGCCCTGCCCCATTGCCTG
>PVHT021183648.1:2305518-2336115 GCA_004024745.2 Catagonus wagneri
CGCCGCATCCTTAACCAACTGAGCAAGGCCAGGGATCCAACTCACATCCTCATGGATACTAGTCGGGTTTTGTTACCACCAGGCCACAATGGGAACTTCCTCTAGCAAGGTCTTCAGATGAAATTCTCATTAAATGGCCAAACATAAGAAAACAGAGCACACTGTGATTTAGCCATCCGATAAATACCAAATAGTCTTCACAATATGAACATGGACCTTGTCAATACATGGAAATATGTACACAAAATCAAAGGTGAAACAGCATACAGAAGGTAGGGACCAACTCCCCTCCCTTCTAAAGCACGCGCAGAGAACTAGGGTCAAAATGAATTCCATTATACTTAATCAGAGTCTGGTGGATGCAAAGTTCTTTTCATTTGTAAGGTTAAGTCCATATTTTTTAATGGGCCTCTGATAGAAATCCATTTTCTCTCCATCTGTCTTAAAAATCAAAGTGAAACTAGAACCCAAAAGGCAGTCCAGCCCGGAGGCGTGAGGACAGCTGAGCAGATGGGGCCGCCAGGTGTAGCCAAACACTGTCCCCGCTCTGGTCAGGTGCCAGTTCCGGGCTGCTGCTCAAGTCCAGAGGCTGAGCATTATGATGCAAAGAAGAATTGTTCAGACCCCAACAGGCCCCAGAAAGTTGTTCAGAACCTCGGGGTCTCCAGTCTAACCAGTGTTTTGCACCAACATGGTATTGGGGGCCGGCGGGACACTGGCCCTGACAGAGGTGACAATTCATTCTCAACCTTGTGTGGCACATTGTTGGAGGCAACCTGGTGCTCATTATCATTAAGGGAGCGACTAGGTAAACTAATTCTCTGATCCATTAGGAAAAAAACGCACACAGAACGTGAGAGCCTCGGGAAATATAGTGCTGAGAAAAAAAAAGAAAGAAGCAGAATGGGTCATAAAATAGAGCGCCTCTACCTAAATTAAAAATGCATACAATTCAGAGAAACTGTCAGAGGAGTCTAAGGAGATATGACAGCTGAATAAAGTGTGGGATTCAGACTGGGATCCTGGAATAGAAAAAGGACAGTAGGTACAAATTAAGGAAATCTGAACAGAGTAGAGATTTTAGTTAACGACAGTGTAACAAGATTGGCTCATGTGACAACTGTACCATATTAATGTAGAGGTTAATTATAGAAGAAACCAGGTGTGTGCGTTAGGAGAACACTCTGTCCAATTTTTCTGTAAATTTAAAACTGTTCTAAACAATAAAGTCTATTTTTTAATAAAAAAATGCATAAAGCAAAAATGATACAATATATTACCCAGAAACACAAGGCTTTGGAATAATTGCTTGTAGAGGGAGCAGGCAGTGAGGCCAAGGGTATTTAAGTAAGTCACAAGAGGGTCCCTGCCTGTGCAGACCAATGACAATAATGCACCATGACTGCTACACCCAAGGCAGATGGAGGTTCCCAGGCTAAGGGTCGAATCGGAGCTACAGTTGCCAGCCCACGCCACAGCCACAGCAATGCGGGATCCAAGCCGCATCTGCAACCTGCACCATAGCTCATGGCAGCATGGGATCCTTAACCCACCGAGCAAGGCCAGGGATTGAACCAGCAACCTCATGGTTCCTAGTCGGATTCATTTCCGCTGTACCATGAAGGGAACTCCCATGACTGAGAACTGTAATTCACTCAGCTCTGCACCACAGGTGCCAAAGTAAATAATAATAATTAACTTTTAGAAAAGAGAGAAGAAAAAAAAAAGGCACTGCAGGACAGTGACTCTTGATGGCTACATGAGTCGTACAGGCCCTGATGACCAAAGGGACTTGGGGGAGGCTGAGTAGTTTGGAAAAGTCCAAGAAAGAAGAGTTAAGAGGCCTTGAAGCCGGAGGTGGGGGCTGGGAGAGGGCGCTTTTGGTGGTTATACACCAGGGACAACAGTCCGGGACACACTCCACGCCCCCAGTTCACACTAGTCAGTCCTAAGAGCTCTCTCTAGTGCCTCCTAATTTCCTAGCCAAAGCCAGGAAAATCCGATACCAACCAAGATGAAACAGGCTGGAGAGGCAGCAAAGATGGTGCCAACGCTAGCAGCAGCAGCAAGGGTTCCAAAGACGGTTCCATCTGAATTTCAGATCAATAATTTTTTAGTACAAGTCTCTCCCCCATTTTGCATGGGACGTACTTAGGCTAAAAAAAAATCATTTATTATTGATCTGAAATGCAAATTGAACTAGACATGATGAATTTTGATTTGCTAAATCGGGCAACAATAATAAAGAGTAGCAGCAGCACTGACTCACTGTTATTGCTTCTAGATACTTGACTTAGTTATCTTGTTTCACCTTCACCACAACCCAGTGAAAAAGAGATTGTTAATCCCTTTTGATAGACAAGGAAACTTTGATTCCAAAGGATTAAGTCACTCGCCCAAGGTCACGAGGCTAGCAGAGGCCAGGTCTGGCAGATGAACCTCTGTATTCAGATTCCAGATCCACTTCTGAAGCAAGATACTGTTTCCTCAGCAGCTGCACAGGGCCCAGGCCTCCAATCCCTGAGCCTCCCTGACTCCCTGACACCTGGAGAAGGTGGGCGGCCTGCAGCCTCCCACAGAGGTGGTGCCAAGACTCCCTTTGTGGCCCTCAAAACATGCCACTACCTGGAGAAACCTTCCCACCAGGCCCCAACCAGAGGCACCAAGTGAATTTCCAAAAGTGAGAGTCAGCACTCCCTCGGCAGGGAGCCCCAAGTCACCCTAAAAGAGGCACTGTCCTTGCACTGGTGGAAAGAATTACAAGAGAAGAGGCTCCTGGTTTCAGAGTCTGGATGAGCAGCACAGGTCAGCACAACAAGGGTCTGGGCCACATGCCATCCTGCCTGGGGACAGAAAAACGGAGGAATGACCGCTGAGGGTCCTTTCCAGTTGAGGGATGGCATTAATGTGACTCTTACAAAACAGGTTTCTGATGAGAATGTCCCACCACCCCTCAGCATAACACCCTTTTCAACTATCCTAATGAGTCTTTATGGAGCACCTCCTGTGTACCTGACATTGGGCTGGATGGTTTCACTGCCCCATCTAACGAGGGGGCGTGTAAAACTACAGTCCTGCAGATGAGGAGCCTGAGACTCAGGGAAGTCACTGATTGAGTCAGCTAACACTGGCGAAGCTCCTACTGTGTGCCAAACTCTGTCCTAGGTGCTGGGGATACAGCAGTGAAGCAAAGAAGACCCCTGACTTCATGGAGCCATTAGGGGCACAGATAAAAAACAAAGTAATCTACCACATGATTTCAGGTGCTAAGTATGATAAAGAAAAGTGAATCAGGGTGAAGGAACAGAGTGAAGGGAGTAGCGGCACTTTTATTTAAGACAGTCAGGGACCGTGTCTGGAAGGAGCTAACTGGAGCAGAGGCCTGAAGTGAGCGGCTGAGCATGCACCAGGCTGGGGAAGGGTGCCAGAGGCAGAAGGCACAAGCAGGACATCCAGTACAAAGGCCCTGAGGTGAAAGTGACCAGCTCACAGACAAGATAAGGCCAGTGGGCTGGAACCAGTGGGGGTTTGGGGGGTGGGAAGGGTAGGAGATGAAAGGGACGGCCAGGGCAGGTCATCTTTAAAGGATCCTGTGATATGAAGAAATAGAGAAGTGAACGAAGAACTGGATGGATGGATGGATGGATGTGCAGATAAATGGACTTCCTTAGGCTGGCTACTGATCAGAGGTCAGAATACTATATACAGCTCACGAGTTGATCAAATATGTCTGACATCCAGTTCCCAAATGCTCCAGACAAGTACATGCCTTGGTAATATAAGTCTCCTATACAAGAATTTTAACCCAAAGTTCAACAGGCAAACCAGATCTTGGTCCCTAGAAACCATTACCAAGGCCACAGGATGGCCAGCCAGGAAGAAACTGTCTTGCCTTCTACCTCTAACTAAGCCAGCTTCCATGGAACAGACGGGCACACCACTGCCGCCTGGGATCCCAAAACTCTTCCTCAAGCCCTTGAGCAAGAAAACCTCACTCCTCCTCCCCCCACCAAAAAAAGCAAGCAAGTGACACTGATCGCCAGGCGCCCAGCTCTGCCGGCCCAGCCCATCCGAACCCTCTGCACCGATGGGACCTCACCTCCAAGTCCTTCTCAAGCTCCAGCCCGGCCTCCATCAGGTTGTGCTCAAACTCCTCCCGCTGCTCCCTCCTCTGCTCCTCCAGGGCGTCGAGAGGCCCCAGCTCAATGTCACTGGGAGCCCCGGCGTGGTGGTCCTTGCCGGTCTCCCCATTGGAAACGATAGCCAGCGAGTGGCCAGGGGAGCCGTGGGCAGGGTGCGCCCCGCGTTTCCGGTAGTGGTATGCGAGCACGTAGTCGACCTTCCTCTGGTTGTCGTGGAAGTGCATGCGGCTCAGACGGGCCTCCGAGGACACTTGCTCGCTGGCATCCAGGTAGTTGTTGATGACCTGGCCAGAGAGGACGGGACACGGGGCTGCAAGGTCCAGTGAGGGAGGGGTGGGAGGCCTGGGATGCTGAGCTTGCGCTCTGGGCCCAGGAAGGTGGACTAGGAAGCTAGGCCCTCACCGCCCCCAGGGTGAAGACAGAGGGGCCCGAGTTCCCAGGCCTCCGCCTGGCAGCAGAGCCTCCAGCCCACACCCACCGGCGTCCAGCCCCGGCCTGGCGCCGCCCAGCAGCCCTGCGCCCACGCACACACGCACGCTCACGTACACGGATGCACACGCGCCACAGACCCCGCGCAAACCACCACCTGCCTCCGTGCACGGTGCCCCACGCCCACTCCCGCACGTGCGCACAGCCCAGTGCTCACCCCGCCTCCCTGCCGGCGCTCTCGCATGCTCTGTGCACACGCAGCACCCGAGCGCGCCCTGACACCCCCCCCCCCCCCCCGCGCCCCCGGGCTCGCACCACGACACCCCCACCTCTTTGCAGATCTGAATACTCACCGGCAGGTTCTCCGGATCCATTGGAACAAAGGCCGATTTCCAGCCGCCTGGCCACCCCCACCCCCACCGCACGGGGAATTACTGTCCACTCTGCCCTTCACAGCCCCACATCCTCCTTCTCCTCCTCCTCCTCGCCTTCTTCTCCTCTAGCCACTGGTGAGGACCCTGCCGGAGCTGAGGCAGTCCACTCCGTCCTCTCCTGAGATGGGAGGCTGAGAGAAGAGGAGAAAGAAGGAACGAGGCGGAGCGGGGGAGGGACCCGCCTCCCCCTTTGGGTGTTTCCCTGTTTATTACTGGTTTGGTACCCTGCTGCCTCGGCAGCCACCTGAGAGGTCACCTGGGCAACCAGATGAAGCGCCAGGCACAGGGGACAGCCTCAAAGGAGCCGCCACAGCAGAGGTCTGGTTCCTCCCACCTGTGGGAGGGGAGCCGGGGGCCTGCAGACCAACAGGTGGGGTCACCTGGCCTCTCACACCTCTGCCTCCCCTGTCCTCTGACCAGGGGACCTCAACACTGCTGGGACATTGTGCCACCGTGACCTGGAGGGAAAGGAGAAGAAAAGGCCCTAAAGAAAACCCCAGTCTCTCCCTCTCTCTCTCTGTCACACACACACAGACACACACACACACACACACACAGAGACACACACACCTGTCCCCCCAAATGCAGTAGAGGGTCCCTCATTCAAGAGGCTCCCTTGGGGGCCCCATCAGGGCCTCCCATCCGCCTACCCCAGTACTCACAGAGCTGTTGGGGGAGCTCCCACCACCAGGTGGCTGGCCAGAATCTCGAGGGGAGCTGCTCTGCAGACCCTGGGCTCGGGGACCTGGCACCTTGAGGTACTGCTGTCCATGTTTGGGGCCCTGGCCTCCTCGGGCCACTGCCCGTGGGCTCAGCCGACGTGGGGAGCCAGGGAGCAGTGGGATATCTGTGAGAGGGAAGGACAGAGCAGGGAAAAAAGCCTTAGGGGACAGCAGATGGGACGGAGAACACAGAAACTGAGGCACTGAGGGGGAACACCCAGGGTGACTTCCCAAAGCTGCCTCGTTGTCAGCCCTCACAGGCTCAGTTAGCAGGTTCACACTGGCCGTGGAGGGGAAGTGGGGTGGGGGTGGGGGTCTCGCTATTACACACACAGACACACACACACACACACACACACACATGCACGCACACATACCGACGGAGCCTGGAGCCACCAGTAGGAGCTCCTTCTGATGAGCGCTGTCATAATCTTGTATAATTCCCAGACAAGAGGACAGAGGTGGTGCCCAGGGGGAGGAGGGTGGGGCAATGCCTGGAAAGACACCTTGAATCAATGCCAAAGGCCAAGCCTCTAGGGTCCCTCCTGGGCAGCAAGACCAGTGGGCACCCTGGCAGCCCCCCCACACCCTTCAAAGAGAAAGCAATGACAGGACAAAAGAAGACTCAGGGCAGGGGTGACCTCTGGTAAAAGGGCCACCTCCAGGACCCTTGAAGAGTCCCCACATCGCTGCCAGCCCCACCAAGTCCTCATCGGTGCCCAGCTTCTCCCTGGTCCTCCTTAAGCAGCCCTTTAGGGCACGTGGGCAGAGGCCTCAGCTCTGCCATCACTGGCTCCGGGCCTGTTTCTCTGACTATAAAATGAGGGGAATCCACAACTTGCAGGACTGAAGTGAGAATGAGGATGAGAGCTACACAGGTAAGCGTGCGGGAGTCATTAGCCTACAGGTCTGCAATAGAAAGGTGGTTATTCTCATTGTTCTAGTTACGTTTTCATTCTCAACTCCATGTGAGCAGAAATCACACTTTACACATCCAGCTCAACCCTTAGCACCTGCTGAATGAATGAATGAATAAATGAATGAATGAATAAAAGGCAGCTCTTCCTTGTCTCTGAAACATTTTACTTATTAGATGTTTCCGAATTCTGTGAAACACTCTAGCAAATTAATTGAGCCTAAGGAGGACCTCCAGTCTACAGACAGTGGCTCTGAAGCACAGCTGACAATCTGGACTTGAGATTGGCATCAGAAGGGGGTACTGGATGGGGGGAGCCATGCAGGGCTGAACCTTTGGTGCTCTCTGCAGGGAGATAGTGTCAGCATTGAGTTAAATGGTAGGACACCCAGCTGATGTTGCAGAATTGCTTAGTGTGGGGAAAAACCTCACACACTGGCATTGGAAATGGAATTGCAGGGTGCCAGGTGGGTGGGGGGTTAGATGGGTTTTCACAAGGCCTGGACTAGAGCCTCCTCTCTCTACTCAACTCTTCCCCTGGGCGCTCGCATGCACACCTATGACTTTAATTATCACCTCTATGCTGAGAACTTTCAAATTTTAACCTTTCGCAATTACCATCCTCTCCCCTTTCTGCCTGGCATCTCCGCTTGGAAGTTTCAGAACCCCCTCAAGATTAACACGTCCGAAACTTGTGATCTTCTCCAAAACATGACACTTTATCAAGTGTGTCCATCGCTGTGAATGCTGCCACCGTCACTCAGTCTACAAACCAGCAATCTGTGGGCAGCCTTGACAGCTCCCTTCCCTCACACCTCATTTTCAATTTGTCCCCAGTGCTATGAATTTTGCCCCTGAAAGCTCTTCCAAATCTGTCTTTCACCACCTCCGTGACCACTGCCCTAGTCCAAGCTACCATCCTCACTCACCTGCTCCTACAGCAGCCCACCTCTGTCCTTGCTCCCCACAAGACAGCCAGAGGTTCCTCTCAAAATGCCACGGGGGAGTTCCCGTTGTGGCACAGTGGTTAATCCGACTAGGAACCATGAGGTTGCGGGTTCGATCCCTGGCCTTGCTCAGTGGGTTAATGGTCTGGCGTTGCTGTGAGCTGTGGTGCAGGTTATAGATGCAGCTCAGATCTGGAGTTGCTGTGATGTAGGTGTGGTGTAGGATGGCAGCCATAGCTCCGATTCAACCCCTAGCCTGGGAACCTCCACATGCCACGGGCGCAGCTCTAAAAAGAAAAAGAAAAAAAAAAAATCAAAATGCCAAGGGGCCAAGAGACACAGTCAAGAGAAAGGCAGTGCCAGGCTGGACTAAGAAAGCGCAGGAAGGGGGCACCCCAGGCACAGAGGTGGGCGAGGTGAGTCCTCAGGGCCCCAGGAGGTTTCCAGAACCTCTGAGAGAGACAGCGAGAGGAGGAAGTGTCCTGGGGGAGTCAGACTTCCAGGACGCCCCCTCGGAGTTTCCCTCCCCGCACCATTCCTGTCTCATTACTAACCACTGGCAGGTGAGTGTCAGATGCCCAGAAAAAGAGGGCAGCCCCTGTCACCAGTCTTCCACTGCTTCTCTCAAAATCAGACAGGCCAGGGCTGCCCCGAGGGCACAGAGCATCCGCATTCTCCCAGGCCAAGGACAGGACTCCAGGCTGGCGTGGTCCTCCGGACAGGCAGGCCCTCTTGGAGTCTCAGAGCAACCTGGGCACTTTAGATTTTTCTAAGGTCACCTGGACCCTCCCCAAGCATCCAGGGATTGATGGGTGGATTTCATTTCAGAGTCAACACTTACACTGAGGTCTCGGTCTGCTTTCCTGCATGAAATTGACCCAGGATAACAACCAACATCAGAGACTCCAAACTCAAAATTTGGACCCAATGGCCCTGCCAATCGCCCCACCCCTTGCCCCATAGGTCCTGCCAAACGTCTTTCTCAGAATCTGAATGGGGCCAAAGTGACAGGAGGACGACCACCCTCCAGTCCCCTCCCCACTAAAGGACCATGTGCAGATCTGCCTCCTCAACTCCGCTCATCTCACAGCCTTGGCTCCAAAAACAGCCCTCTCTCCCCCAATGCTCAAACACCCCTGATGTTGATTAGGCCACAGTCTGCAGCCCTGCCTTGACCCTGGCTAACTCCGAGCTACCTGGCCTTCCTGCCAGTAATCTTCTCCCTTCCTGACCCTCCGCTCACAGTGCAGCTGATATTACCATTTTGAAACAATGCAACCAAGTTACTCCTAATTCAGTGGCTTCCCACTCCTCTTAGGATGAAGACCAAATTGTCTAATAGGGCACACAGGACCTGTCATCATCCGAGCCCTGCCTGCCGGTCTGAACTGCTTCCTCCCCAGCACCCATCCAGGGCCTGTCTTCCCCCCGCCGGCCCCTCCCGCCCTGCACACACAGGTCATGCATGGCTCCAGGCCCAGCTGGCCATTGGAGGTGGGGGCAGCGTACATGCATAACCCTTCGCATCTCTTTTCACTCTAGAACCATCTGACTTCCCAGGCGCTGTATCAGACATTGGAAACACTAAGTCCCTCCTTCCCACCAGCCCTAGGTGCTCACAAGGAAGACAGGCTGGTAAGAAAATAGACTGATTAAGAGATAATTTCAGGAATAAGAGAAGAGCTAAAGTTGGAATATGAACAAGGACCAACAGCAGTGCTCTGCCTAAAGCTACCAGGAAAGGCTTCCCAGAGTATGTGACTTTCGAGATGCATCTAGAAAGGAGAAGGAGCATCTGCCAATGGGCACGGGAGGAGAGGAGATGCCGGGAGGAGAGGCAACCATGGGTATGGTCCCTTATAATCAGCCGCTGGTCTCGGCTGTTTCAGATCATACGCCTCCTGAGAGCCAGGACTGCATCCTTCCTCACGCTCCTTTCCACCCACATAGACCAGCAGGTGGCCAACTGTGTGGTGGGATTTGGGGGCAAAGAAAGGACCCTTCTGGTTTATAGAATACATTTCTAACATGGCCTAGAGCACTTTTTACTATCTTTCCTATCAACCTTCCCAGTATCAATCATCTCTTGCTAGTCAACACACAAATGGGAGTTCCCGTCGTGACGCAGCAGAAACGAATCCTACTAGGAACCATGAGATTGCAGGTTCAATCCCTGACCTCACTCAGGGGGCTAAGGATCCGGCGTTGCCGTGAGCTGTGGTGTAGGTCGCAGATGCGGCTTGGATCCTGCGTTGCTTTGCCTCTGGTGTAGGCCGGCGGCTCCAGTTCCGATTCGACTCCTAGCCTGGGAACCTCCATATGCCGTGGGTGCGGCCCTAAAAAGACAAAAAAAAAAATGTCAGCACACACAGACTCTCACACACACACACACATACATACATCAGAATGACTACACTGTCTGCAGCTTCTAGAAGGTGACCCATTTTCTCTCATCTTTGGTCTCTGAAGGGTTCTCCCTTCTGCCCCTTGATGTCTCTCCTCAATACTATACCCATCCCAAACCCCACTGTTAAACATTCAGAGTTCACAAGTTATAATAACATTAAAGAATTTGGGGGAGTTCCCACTGTGGCACAGGGGTTACATAAGGATCCAGTGTTGCTGCAGCTGTAGCGCAGGTCACAGCTGCGGTCGCAGTCCTGGCCCAGGAGCTTCAATGTGCCATGGGTGTGGCCAAAAAACAAAAAAAAGGAGAGAGAATTTTTGTTAGCAAAAACAGAGCAACATGATCCGGAGGTCACTGGCTATAGTGAGGATGAATGGGGTGTCAGGAGATGATGGATGGATGGATGGATGGATGGATGGATGGATGGATGGATCCCTAACTCCTTTGCCTCTACAGGTAACCCTTCATAAGACTTTTGTTTCACTGGTCACTCTGCCACTCAAAACCTCCATGGTTTGGGGACTTGGAAACCACTTGGCATTCAAAGATTTCCACAGCTGTCTATTATATATCTCTGCTGCTTCATCCATCCATCAGATAAGAACATTTCTCTTTAGCCAGACCTATCTCCAAACTAATTTTCACTCTGTGTCTTTGTTCGTGCAGGCACCCCTGCTTGGAACATTCTCTCCACTTGTTTAAATCCTGTTCCGCCAAACTCCCACTCCCATACCGAGCCTTTTCTAACCATTTGGGGAGGTCCTCAAGAAGTTCAGAAAATTTGCCTTTTTCCTTTGTATTCCTAGTACAGAACTCTGGATACAATAGGGGCTCAAAAAAAACATCTGAAGATGATGATGTGGGGACGGCGAGAATCCTTTGCTGTGAGTGAATTTTGAACAGAGTGGAGTCCCCCCTCTGAGCTGAGCACAAACCTACCCTACTCTTAACTACAACAACGCTAACAGCTGGCACCTGACAGGTGCCAGGCACTGTTCTGAGACGTTTCCATGTATCAACTCATTCAGTCATCATAACTATGAGATAGGTCCTGTTGTTGTCCCCACTTTCCTGATGAGAACACAGGCATAGAAAGGTCAGGTAAGTTGCCCAAAGTCACCTGCTAGTAAGTGGCATAGTGTCCACACTTAGATATATTGTGGGAGAGGAAAGGGACAACCAGGAGTAAGTAAGTTCCTTCCTGCCTGGACATCCCTTTTTTTTTTCTTTTTTTTTTTTAATAGGGCCGCACACACAGTATATGGAGGTTCCCAGGCTAGGGGTGGAATCAGAGCTACAGCTTGCAGTCTAAGTCACAGCCAAAACAACATCAGATCCGAGCTACATCTGAGACCTACACCACAGCCATGCTGGATCCTTAACCCCATGAGCAAGACCAGGGGTCGAATCTGCATCCTCATGGAACTAGTTAGGTTAGTTACCGCTGAGCCACGATGGGAACTCCCAATTTTTTTTTTTTTTATTAACACCCAGCCCAAGGCAGGTCTCTGGTTCCAAATATTCCCCTTCACTGTGCTAAGGGAGCACACTATGTGTGTTCATTTCATTTATCCTAAGCTTACCTTATTCACATTCTAGATGGTGCTCCTTCCTTCTAATTGCTCAAGACCTACGACCAGATCTGGGATCACATTTTGATTCTGAGGCTGATTCTCTAGAAAGCAATGATCTTAGCGCTGGGGCACAGCAGAAATAAGTCCATGTCTCAAGGCAGATCCCAGACAGCAATATTTTAACCTTCCTAGGTGACTCCAAAGTGCATTCAAGGTTGAGAGCCACTCTGTGTCCCCATTTGTCCTCCCTTCTACCAATTGCTGAAACCTACTGCTTCAAGTCTGGCCTCCATGGCAGGCTTCTCCTGCGCATGGAGTAGCTCGTGGGCACGTCTGTCTCCCCTTCTGCAGAACTTCTTCTCCTAGCTCTGCCCTTTGGAGTGTGGTGCTCATAACTCCACTGATAGTCAAATGAGGACACATCTGGTCTTAAGTCAGAGAGATCCACATGTTGCTAGGCACGGGAGCCTCGCAGAGGTGAAGTCATGAGAAACAAAAAAACCTGTGTCTAAACTAAACTAAACAGCTGTGAAATTAAACACCTGTGTCTAAACACCTGTGAAACTAAACACAGGTGTCAGGTGTCTCTCAGGTGTTTCCTCCCCTAGTTATTATGGGATCTCCAGTCCCCCTTCAAGTCCAACCCAGTAACTATGGGAGTCTCCAGGAGTATGTCAAGCGTGATCAAACACAGTTCTCCAAGCTTCTACATGACTTTACCAGTCAGTGAGTGCTCACTGTAGAGACTTCCCTTTTCCCAAGTATGAGGCAGCACTTTCCCTATTCCCAAAGCCCATTGCCAGCCCCCCTGCTCAGGGGTAAGGATTCAGTGGTGAACGGGACAGGCACAACTCGTGGCTTCAAAGAGAGTATAGTCTGGTGGGTGCAGGTCTGTCTATTTGATATGAATTTAAACATCTCAGTTAACAACACTGTAACAGAGAGAAAATTTCTGAGGGGTTTCCTATAGACTATAAATGTATCAGGGGGTATTTTATAGAAATCTCGGGTTCATCCATATCCCTTATGTCTGCCGAATCCCTCTATAACTCTCAGCATCTCATCCAGATCCAAAGGCTCCAGCAGAGTTCCCGTGGTGGCTCAGCAGGTTAAGAACCTGACTAGTATCCGTGAGGAGGCAGACTCAATTCCTGGCCTCGTTCAGTGGGTTAAGGATCCATCATTGCTGCAAGCTGTGGCCTGGGTCACAGATGCACTTGGATCAGGCGTTGCTGTGGCTATGGCTGTGGCATAGGCTGGCAGCTGCAGCTCCACTTAGACCCCTAGCCCAGGAACTTCCAGATGCCACAACTGTGGCCATAAAAACAAACAAACAAATAGAAAACCCAAAACAAAAACAAAAACAAAAGGCTCCAGCAGCTTAAGTGAGGGAGCTCTGCTTGGAAGAGCTGTCTCAGGCTTTAACCTCGGAGCCAGTTCTTTTTGGGCAACAGAAATCTGTTCCACCTTCTTTGGAGGGATGGGAATAAGAATGAGCTCATCAGTCTTGGTTCCTCCCAGGAGGACGAGAAGGGTCAGAGCTGGCAGATGTTTGTGGGAAGAGAGGATGAGAGACACCAAGCATACCCAGGAGAGGATCAGTCAACCTCATGAAAATGCTGTGTGTGTGTGTGTGTGTGTGTGTGTGTGTGTGTACGTGTGCGCATGCACACGCGCACGCAGAAGGATGACAGTTTACTCACAATTGCACTGTCATGCTCTTTCATGTCAACGCACCTGCAAAACAGGTTGTAGTTAACTAGCTAAACAGCTTTACCAATTATCTTATAGACGGCCACATCCTTACCACCCAGCGGGAGGGACGTTTTTACCTCAATCTCATCAGTCACACTCCAAACCCCAGTGGAGGATGGGCTGCCAATGATTAGGTTTCATTTGAGCGAGTTCTCCCAGTGCTGGTGTGTGGATTTTGTCATGGACGGAAGCACTTCCTGGACTGAATTTCTTATTCCCATTTGTTTTGTCCCTCATCTTCAGTTTTAGGATCTTGGGTCTGAGTATTGACCATAAATGCTCTTTGCTTAAAGGGCTTTTTTTTTTTTTTTTTGGCATTTTCAGGGCCGCACCCACGGCATATGGGGGTTCCCAGGCTAGGGGTTGAATCAGAGCTACAGCTGCCGGCCTAACACCACAGCCACAGCAACGTGGATCCTTAACCCACTGAGCAAGGCCAGGCCACATCTGTGATCTACACCACAGCTCACAGCAATGCTGGATCCTTAACCCACTGAGCGAGGCCAGGGATCGAACCTGCATCCTCATGGATGCTAGTCAGGTTCTTAACCCTCTGAGCCACAACGGGAACTCCTAAAGGAAGGCCTTTTCAAAGTGGTGGTGGATGTTAAAGATGTCCAGGCAAGGAGATCCCATGGTGGAGCAGCAGTAATGAACCTGACTAGTAACCAGAGTATGCAGGTTCGATCCCTGGCTTTGCTCAGTGGATTAGGGATCCAGCATTGCCATGAGCTGTAGTGTAGGTCAAAGAAGCAGTTGGGATCCTGTGTTGCTGTAGCTGTGGTGTAGGCTGGCAGCTGTAGCTCCAATTCAACCACTAGTCTGGGAACTTCCAAATGCTGTGATTGCAGCCCTAAAAAGCAAATAAATAAATAAATAAGTATTGGATGCTGCATGAACCAAGAAACAAGAGAAGCCTCTCACTGGAGAGAGGAAAGCGCTACGCCTAGCTCCTGTGCGCTTGGCCCACTGCTACAGCTGAGGGGTAAGCTTCCACCTGGGAAAGAACTGCAACCCGTGCAACTTCAGTTTTGCCTCTAACATGTACATCAGAGCCTTGATCATAAAGCCTGCTTGAGAATCAAAAGAGGCAGAAGGGCATCTACAAGCCAACTAAACTCAAATGCTAAATTTCATTACATGTAGTTAACTAGTGGCTAAAGGATTGGACACATGTTCTAGAAAAACTGGAGACACATCTACTTCCATTACAGAAGGCATGCATCTTCCTCTAAATTTGACAGCACAGCTATGTGATATTCTAGGAGGGGCTCAGAGGTAAATATGTAACACCACCATGACACAGCCCACGTTTTAAAAGCCGCTTTCGAGGAGTTCCTGTTGTGGCTCAGCAGTAATGAGCCCGACTGGTATCCATGAGGATGAGAGTTTGATCCCTGGCCTACTCAGTGGATGAAGGAGCAGGCATTGCCCCGAACTGTGGTGTAGGTCACAGATGCGGCTCAGATCCCGCGTTGCTGTGGCTGTGGCGTAGGCCGGCAGCTACAGCTCAGATTTGACCCTTAGCCTGGGAACCTCCATATGCCGTGGGTGCGGCCCTAAAAAATAAATAAATAAATGCAGCTTTTGAAATTAACACAATATTGTAAATCAACTATACTTCAACAAAATCTAATAAGTAAAAAAACAAATAAATAAACATTAAAAGCAGCATTCTTAAAAGGCGGCCCTCCAGTGGAATTTCATCATTTCACCTGACTAGAGAGTATCAGAACCAAGTCCACAGCTAAATACCTTGGTTAGATCCTTCATAATAAAATTTTATGAAAAGACTTTTTTAAATATGCAACTGTACCTCCAGGTTATGTCTTATTTTTATAATTTCTTTTTCCCTTTCCTTTAACCCAACATATTGATTTCATAAAGGCATGTACTTAAATTCTGAAAAGGATCGAGTTCCCCAAGGAGAAATCAAATTCAAACAGAGTTGCGAAGAATCAAATTGCTTGGGTTTCAAGGACAAATAAAGTATGTATTTTACTTTTTTTTGGCCTCCCCGTGACATATGGAGCTTTGGGGCCAGGGATCAGATCCAAGCCACAGCCTTGAACCAAGCCACAGCTGTAACAATGCCAGATTCTTAACCCACTGCACCAGGCCGGGGATTGAACCCAAGTCCCAGCGCTCCCAAGATGCTGCCAATCCCGTTGCGTCACAGCGGGAGCCCCTATATTTTACATTTAAATGACCTCCTCCGTTTTCTCTAAATCACACTGGCTAGATATCATCTTTTTTCTTTTCTTTTTCGTTTTTAGGGCCGCACCCCAGGCATATGGAATTTCCCAGGATAAGGGTTAAATTGGAGCCACATCCACTGGCTTACACCACAGTCACAGCAACACCAGATTGGAGCCACGTGTGAGACCTACACCACAGCTTTCGGCAACACCAGATCCCTAACCCACTAGACAAGGCCAGGGATCAAACGCACATCTTCATGCATACTATTCGGGTTCTTAACCTGCTGAGCTACAAAGGGAACACCTAGAGATCACTCTTTTTAATTTTTAAAATATTTTTTAAAAAGAAGCAACTATACAAATCAAAACTACAGGAAGGTACCACTCCATACAAGTCAAAATGGTTATTATTAAAAAGTTTACATGGAGTTCCCGTCGTGGCGCAGTGGTTTACGAATCCGACTAGGAACCATGAGGTTGCGGGTTCGGTCACTGGCCTTGCTCAGTAGGTTAACGATCCGGCGTTGCCGTGAGCTGTGGTGTAGGTCGCAGACGCGGCTCGGATCCTGCGTTGCTGTGGCTGCGGCGTAGGCCAGCGGCTACAGCTCCGATAAGACCCCTAGCCTGGGAACCTCCACATGCCGCAGGTGCGGCCCTAAAATGACAAAAAGGCAAAAATAAAAAATAAAAAAAAATAAAAAGTTTACAAATAACAAATGCTGGCAAGGGTGTGGAGAAAAGGGTATCCTCCTACACTGTTGGTGGGAATGTAAACTGGTGCATCCACTATGGAAAACAGTAAGGAGGTTCCTTAGAAAAAAATAAAAATAGAGTTGCCATATGATCCAGCAACCCCACTCTGCACATATCCAGAGAAAACTATAATTTGAAAAAATACATGCACCCCAATGTTCACTGAAGCACTATTTACAAAAGCCAAGTCATGGAAGCAACCTAAATATCCATCAACAGATGAATGAATAAAGAAGATGTGGTACATGTATACAATGGAATATTACTCAGCCATAAAAATGATGAAATCTTGCCATCTGCAACAACACGGACAGACCTAGATATTATCATACTAAGTGAACAAGTCAAACAGAGAAAGAAAAATATCATTTGATATCATTTACACACGGAATCTAAAAAAATGACACAAATGAACTTATTTACCAAATAGAAACAGATTCAAAGACACAGAAACAAATTTGGGAGTTTGGGATTAATAAATACACACTACTACACATAAAACAGATAAACAACAATATCCTACTGGATAGCACAGGGAACTATATTCAATATCCTGCAGTAAACCATAATGGAAAAGAATATGTGTACATATGTATAACTGAATCACTCTGCTATACACCAGAAACTAACACAGCACTGTAAATCAACTATATTTTAATAATAATTTTTTTTAAAAAGATAAAAGAGAAGCAACTGGTGTTCCCATCATGGCTCTGTGGAAACAAATCTGACTAGGATCCATGAGGACGCAGGTTCGATCCCTGGCCTCGCTCAGTGGGTTAAGGACCCAGTGTTGCCATGAGCTGTGGTGTAGGTCATGGACGAGGCTCGGATCTGGCGTTGCTGTGGTTGTGGCTTAGGCCAGTGGCTATAGCTCTGATTTGACCCCTAGCCTGGGAACCTCCATATGCTGAGGGTGTGGCCCTAAAAAAGACAAAAAAAAAAAAAGGTCAAAGAGAAGCAGCTGGATCTGCTGGCCAGCTACTGTCACACCAGCTCACCATTCATTCATTCATGCATTCAAAGACCCTTCAATAAGCATTTACTACATACCCTGTCCTGTCCTGGGTGCTGAAACTTGAAGATCTCAGGGCCTACTTGGGAAGACAAATGTCTAGACCGGTAACTTTAATACAGTTTAGCAGGTATGACTATGCCACACCAGACTTACCATTTTGGATAGGTCCCTACGACAGAGACTACAAGGTGCTTACCAAAATCCATGTTCTCCTCTTCTCCCTGGACACACGGCTAGACCATATTTCCCAGCCTCCCTCCCTTGCAACTAGATGTGGCCACGAGACTGAATTCCAGCCAGAGGAATGTGAACAGAGCGATATGTGCTATTTCTAGGCCTGGCCCACAGAAACCTTCCACGCATGCTCCTACAGGCTCCTCCGGGCCCCTTTCCCCTCTCAGATAACTGGAATGGAAACTCTCAGGGCCACACGGGAAGTCAGAGTTGAAGTTGGCTGAGCCTCCATCACCCTGGGTCCCTGAAAAGCTTTGCGGAAAAGAGCCCCCCCACCAACTTATTTACCCACCCGGGGCCTATCACTTTAGCAAGCAGTGAACTGCCTCTATGTTTTAGTCCTTATTTTTTCATCTGTTGTCAGAGCAGCTGGCTGTGAATTGCTTTAATGAACACAGTACCCTTCACTATCAAAGTGGATAATAATAAATAACTTCACTTACAAGTGCAATAATTCAGCTCGTGGAGACACCATCCATGTCAAATGCCATACTTCAGATCCTGGCTCAAATTTCCCCCAGCTTGACAGATCTGACACCCCTTTGCACTGGCACACCCCCTCCCACTGCACCCCCCCAATATAGGGACCGGATATCACCTCTGACCTTTACTATGCAAACTGGCTCATAGTAAGTACTCAGTGAAAGGGTGAATAAAAAATTGAGGTGCTGAACAGATGAGCAGAGAGGGATTTCTCGCCAAAATCACCTCTTCCGTGCTTTGTGGTATGGAATTCTAGAGCTTTGGGTGGGAAAACAAGTGAACAGAAGTTGTCACCAGCAGAACTGCACTTTAAGAAATCTAAGGGGGGAGTTCCCATCAGGGCTCAGTGGTTAATGAACCCGACTAGTATCCACAAGGTTGCGGGTTCGATCCCTGGCCTCGCTCAGTGGGTTGGGGATCCCGTGTTGCCGTGAGCTGTGGTGAGCTGTGGTGTAGGCTGACGGCTGCAGCTCCGATTTGACCCCTAGCCAGGGAACTTCCATATGCCTCGGATGCTGCCCTAAAAAGCAAAAAAAAAAAAAAAAAAAAAAAAAAAAAAAAAAAAAAAAAAACAACCCAAGGAAAAAAGAAAGAAAAATACTAAAGGGGAGTTCCCGCTATGGTGCAGCATCAGGACATATTCGATCCCCAGCCCAGCATAGTGGGTTAAAGGATCCAGCGTTGCCACAGCTGCAGCATAGATGAAAACTGTCAAAAGTGCTGCTCAGATCTGATCCCTGGCCCAGGAACTTCACATGTTGTGGGGTGGCCAAAAAAGAAAAAAAAATGCTAAAGGATGTTCTTTAGGATGAAGGATGTTATTCAGGACAGAAACTTGGATAAGAACTGCTCTTTTATCCCTCTCATACAGAGGAGAGAAGG
Organism: Catagonus wagneri; assembly: GCA_004024745.2. NCBI lineage: Eukaryota > Metazoa > Chordata > Mammalia > Artiodactyla > Tayassuidae > Catagonus > Catagonus wagneri. Next base: position 2,324,416 of record PVHT021183648.1, read on the forward strand.
CAGAGAGTGAGACCCACTGGTCTTTGTGGGCGAAGCCACGACGTTTGCTACACACAGCAAGCCATCACTTTTCAAATCAGAGGTTGAACCCATGGGTAGTTACCTAATGGTGTGCAAACAGCATTTTTTTGTGTGTGTGTCTTTTTAAGGCCACGCCCATGGCATATGGAGGTTCCCAGGCTAGGGGCCAAATTGAAGCTTTAGCCGCGGGCCCACACCATAGCCCCAGCAACGCCAGATCCGAGCCGCGTCTGCCACCCATGTCACAGCACACGGCAATGCCAGATCCTTAACCCACTGAGCGAAGCCAGGGATCAAACCTGCATCCTCCTGGATACCAGTCAGATTTGTTTCCGCTGAGCCACTACAAGAACTCTGAAAACAGCATTTTTAATAGAATAGAATGGACCAGAAAAGAATAAACCAGAAAGACGTCTTTAAAAACAAAACAAAAAAATAGAAAAAATATAATACATTCCCATGTGAAAAATAATACTCTTTCTAAAAACCTATTAGTGAAACTACAGTTCATTATGCTAGGTGATGTCTTATATAAAAATCACAAGTGTCACTGTGACATCCTTGTTAAAGTTTAATGTTGATGAACTAGTCTCCTTGTATTAGGCAATGAGACCATTACAAGTTATTATCACTTTTCTGCACAGCCGGTTAGGAAGCTCCTAGATAGGTTTTTGCTCAATTACAGTCCCTATTCTCTCTAGGTTATAGTGATATAATATGTTCCTGATCTTTCATTATTTGGCGTTTGTTAACTTACCCTTAAGTTTTATTATAGCTAGGTTTTCCTTTTTGCAATTTGTTTGAAGATTAATAAGTAAGAAATAGAAATAGATAACTAGTTATCCGATATAGGTAAAAACAAAAATGGATTAAAAAGAAGTCAGGGTGGAGTTCCCTGGTGGCCTAGCAGTTAAGATCCCTGGCCTGGGAACTTTGTATGCTTCAGGCACAGGGAAAATAAGAGGAGCTAGGGTAAAGAATAATTACCAAAATATTAAAAAACGGGTATTTTATTTATTGTATTTAATTTTTTCACAATGGGCCTGTATTACTTTTTAACTTTTTAAGCTCTTTTTTTTTTTTTTTTGTCTTTTTAGGGATGTACCCACAGCATATGGAAGTTCCCAGGCTAGGAGTAGAATCAGAGCTGTAGCTGCCGGCCTTTACCACAGCCAGATCCAAGCCATGTCTGCAACCTACACCACAGCTCACAGCAACGCTGGATCCTTAACCCACTGAGCAAGGTCAGGGATCGAACCCGCATCCTCATGCATACTAGTCGGGTTCTTTACCACTGAGCCACAGAGGCTCCATTTTTCAATCTATCTTTAATTAGTTTATGATGAATAACAGACTAGAAAGTGGGAAATGTCCCTTCATCAGTAAACCGGTCAGAAGGTTTACAGTACTGGCTTACTGGTTTACAAGGGCAGCGTGCTTTCTACCTTGTTTGCTACACAGAGCGACACCAGCTGTGAGAATGGTCAACCTTTAGTATTGTTTCAGCAGAAGTCAACCTAGATGGAGAGCTGTCAGCCAGACAGACTTATAAATTATTTTCTTAGCAATTCTGGAGGAAGGGCAGGGTTGTCAGCAGGAGTGAAAGAAGGGCCTCTCGTACATCTTGAAATACCTGATATACGGAGGGGCTAATTTCACTGATGTGGTCTGAACAAGCCCAGGCTTGGCTCCGGCTCCTCCTTCTCATGTCCATCAACAGTGGATGTGGCTGCTACACTAAGATCATCTTAGGCCACCACGGTCCTGACAGGCCATGTGTGCCCATGTTGATGGCTGTGGCCCCAACACAGCATGGGCTCAGTAGGTGTGCTCTGAACTGCTACCGGCGGCACTCATGCAGATCAACAGGAATGATCGTGAACCAGGTTTTCTAGAACCATCTGCACACCGGGCAAGTCCTCTGCCCCCAGTGGCCACCAGGTCAGCCTTCCACATGTCCGTGAACCATAGATGTGAAGCTCAGGCAACCTGCGCTCACTAGGAAATGTCCCCGGTGTGGCTCACAATGGCACGTTGCCTTAGGAGTTTGCTGATGACAACTAGCCTTCTTGGGTTTGACTCCACTAACTAAACTAACCATGATGACTCCAGATTGGAAATCGTGTCAAGGCAAGTCTTGCCTGGACTGTGACCCCAGCACCACCTAACCGCCTTGCAAAATTAGTATCTCCCTCAAGGCCCCAGTGTCACCCACATTTCCCACCCTTGCTGGCATCTACACTTCCTTCTCATGGCTTCTTAAGGACAAAGGCCGCAAGGTCCGGTGGTGGCGAAGCAAGTTTGAGTTCCAGCTTTATCCTCTTCTAATTGTTAAGTGGTTAACACAATATAACAGGCATATCTCTTAACCTCTCTGAATCTCAGCCTCCTCTTCGATGAAATGAATTTAATATTGACCCTCAAATTTGTTGGGAAGCAGAGCACAGTGTCTGGGATACAGCTGATGCTTGATAAATGTTAGTCTTCCCTTCCTCTTTGAAGGTCAAAAACCTCTGGCCTGAGTCCGAAGACTCCACCAGATCTGTCTCACTCTTACCCTCCCCCCACTTCAAGCACTCAGCTTCCCCGTTTGGGGGGCAGCCCATACATTGCTGCCACTGAGTCGTTCTCCTCTAATGCCTTTGCTAGTTCAGTTCGCCAGGTGGTTCCTTCACTGAACGCAGCCTCTGTTCAAACTCAGCTCCCCAAGCACCCGATCACAGTTGGAAACCAATTCTACTCGGTAACTACAGGCGAGATGCTCGTCTCCAGGGGTCAAGTTTCTGTTCTCCACATGTCCTAGGGATGCCAGGCACAGACAAGCTCCTCTCAGCCAGCAGAAGCATCCACAGGATGGGTGCATTTCCAGAAAATCGTGTCCTCATTAGAGAAAATGAAAGACAACCCCCACTCTAACCCCCAGAGCCTCTGGCCCCTCTCGCCACGCCCCACAGAGGAAGAGGGCAGAGAAGGTACAGAGAGAAACAGGACCAGAACCCGAGGCTGGGGTTTGGCGCCCATCCCCACCCCTCTCACAGCTTCTTCCATCAGCCAGCAGAGAGGCCCAGGTGCCCACACAGAAGCAACTCAGAGTGGTGGGGGTGGCTGGAAAGGACCTTATGGGGTCCTCGGCTCCCAAAATGATGGTACGTGGCAAGACACAGTGAGGGGGTGATTGGGCCCTGGACACCCTGCAGCCAGGACTGGGCTGTGATATCAAGTCCCAAGAACAAAGGCCAGGCAACATCGGCAGAGGAGTGGATAGGGAAGATATGGTACATACACCAACGGAATATTACTCAGCCATTAAAAGGAACGAATTACCAACATTTACAGCAACATGGATGGACCTAGAAATTATCATGCGAAGTGAAACCAGTCAGACAATTAGACAGCAACACCCAATGCTACTGCTTACATGTGGAAACTAAAAAGACAAAATGAACTCCTTTGCAGAACAGACAATGACTCGCAGACTTTGGAAAACCCTGGTTTTTCAAATAAGACAATCTGGGGGAGTGGGGGCATGCACTGTGGGTTTGGGACACAAAATCTATCAAACTGACTTGTGATGATTTATGTACACCTATAACTGAAATAAAATCCATTAAGTTAAAAAAAAAATAAAGTGGAGGTTAAGAAAAAACAAAAGACCAGGCAAGTGCAGGGACCCAGCGTCTCGCCGTCCTCTGGGAGAGCCCCACCCTTGTCTGAGATCCTCCCCCACCTGTCACCGGCCTTTGGGCTGAGACCTAACCTTGCTCAGCGAGAACTTCTGTCCTGGACCAGCATCCATTTGGTCCGGGGAGTCTCTCCACAGCTGCTCACAAAGTCTGAGGACCAGGGGCCAATGCCTAGATTCTAGTCCCTTCTGCCCACTGCTCATCTCAATGGAGCCAGCAGCTCTCCACTCCCGGCCACTCTCAAAAACCACCAGAAACAAGACACCTAACAAAATTTCTTTCCAAGCGAGGTCAACCCCACCAAATGCATCTGTCTATTCAGTATAATTTGGGAAGTGCAGCCAGATCATTTCCTGCTCCCCCAAACACTACCACAATTTGCTTTGCTGAAAGAAAGGAAGGAAGGAAGGAAGGGAAAGAAAGAAAGAAGGAAGGAAGGAAGGAAGGAAGGGAAAGAAAGAAAGAAAGAAAAGAAGGAAGGAAGGAAGGAAGGAAGGAAGGAAGGAAGGAAGGAAGGAAGGAAGGAAGAAAGAAAGAAAGAAAGAGAAAAAGAAAAAAAGACGAACCTATGTCTCCCTGCACTGTGAGGTGTAAACGCCCTTCCCGGTCGTGAATTTGGAAAAGGGCTGGAGGAGGCTTCCTGAACCTGTGAGGATGCTCCAGCCACACCAAAGTCAAACTGCTGGGGGTGACTCTGAACCTGTCCTCAGCAGACTGTTTCTGAATTAAACCCCAGCTGTTTGCTTACATTCAGACACGCTGTACTAAACATCCCCCCGACTGGTAACAAGAGGATAAAGAGGTAGCAACTGGTAATCCACGGTACCCATCCTCTGCCTCCCTCGTCCTACTCCCCCTCCTTAATAAGAAACAAGTGTCCGGGAAACCGCTCAGTCTCCTGGGCTCTCCCAACCCGGGAGAGGGATCAGCTCCCGCACCTCCCCCTCCAGGTTCACTTGGGGTCACCAACCCCAAGGGGTAGGGGTTAGATGCCACCTCCCCCCCCTCAGCCCCTCTCCCTCCTACAACTCGCCAGACGCCCAGGACCAGGGTTCCCGGCAGGGGAGACTCACCGCGCAGCCCGGGGGTGTCCATGGTGCGCTCGCACGGGACAGGACACCCGGACTGCCCCTCGGCTGCGCTGGCGTCTGGACTGGCTTATTCAGCTGCCAGGCTAATTCCATAGCGGCTCAGCTGGGTCTGGACGTGCCCGCCCCGTCCTGCTGCCGCCGCCTCCTCCCCCATCCCGCGTCAGGCCACCGGCGTCCCCGCTGCGCCCTGGGCGCACGAGCCGAGCGGGCGCGGGTCGCGCCACATGGAGGAAGGAGCGCGTTCCCGCGGGCGGGCGGGTTGAATCTGGGATACACGCTCGGGTTCATGAAGCCGAGGGGCGAGACAGTAAGACTGCTGCTCTCCCCGCCCCGCCCCGGGAGCTGCCTCCTAACCTGGTTCGGGGGTGTGAGCATTCAGCCGGATTATCTCATGAACCGTCTGGCTGATTAGTTTCCAATCCTGAGAAGCCTGCTTCCTGCCGCCCTGCACCCCCGACACCCACCCCGACCGCCCGATCGCCCGACCGCCCTGGGTGCGGGTGGGAGGCTCCCCCCCACGCCTGCCTGCATTCTACCTACTACCAGCTGTCCCCACCTTTCAGGAACAGGAGGTGGGACAGGAAGAGGGGCTGCAAGAGGCAGGAGGAGCAGGTTTCAGAACTTCCCAGGGAGACGCTGGGACCAGCCGAGGAGGTAGAATGCGGAAGCTCCAGCCCAGGAACAAGCGGAGGGCCATCCCTCTGGAACGGGGTTCCTACCTGGCAGTGGGCAGGGGGACAGAAGAGCCGTTCTGCATGATGGAGCCTGTAATTCCAAGAGGCCCTCAAGCTAAACAAGTGCGTTTATACCAGGGACCCCCAAAATGAAAAGGTATCCTATCAGTAATATAGGTCAAGTATGACCATGGACTTTCTATCTCCCACACTGAGAAGGTGGGCTGGGGGTGACTACTCCCCACCTTAAAGATGAGGCACCTGAGGCAGTAAATGGGAGGTGACCACACAGAATGAGTCAGGGGCGGAGCAGAAGGAACATCAAAAGCGCTGTGTGCCGATCTCTGTTTGTATTCTAGCCACCAGCAGTAATCCAGGCTGGCGTGGATATGGACCCTGTCCGCCTCGCACCCTTCTCAGAGCCTTCCCCAGAGGAATTATTTAATCCTAGCAACAATTCCATGAGCTAATTACTACGTGTGTGCCCATTTTACAGACAAGGAAACTGCAGTGTAAATGGTCCGGCAGTGGGCCTGCTCCTTTCCCTCCCAGAAACCGCCCTCCTCCATTCACTTCCAGGAAGTCCTCGCGTGTTTTCAGGGCCAAGAGGATTTGGATACCTTTCCACCGAGGTTCCTTATCTGTTTCCTCTCTTCTCTCCCTCCAGCACCTTCTTAATCCCTTGGTCCCCGCATACACTTTCCTTGTGAGTCCCCCTAAGACTCTCACTTGGGGAGACTGTCCCACCTGGTCTGAGGATGACAAAGATGAGAGTCCCTGAACCCAGAGGCAGACCTGCCCTGGAATGCCTGCAGAGCTGCCGAAGCTGCTGGCACGCACACACACACGGCCATTTCTCCTTCTGTAGCCTTTTTACCCTGCCCCCTGCCATTTTTTTTAAATCACAATATGCAATTTTTCTGATTCAGCTTCTTCTCTTGATGGTGAATGATCCTACCCTTAAAGAGGAGGAACTCGGGGCTCTGGAGGCAGCTGGAAAATTGACACTTTCTGCTAAAGGGCAGCCTCCTTGCTGAGTCTTTCTGTGGCTGACCCCTCCAACAGCACCTCGCACCTCGTCCTCAGGTGGAGTGTTAGGTGATCAGTTAGAAGAGAGACAGGTAATTCTCTGGCCTTGGATCTGGTTTCCTACAGAGACCTTAGCGGCTACTCAAAGTTGGAGGCAGGGTGATGGATGGAGGATGACAGCCTTTGAATTATTGAGCAGTTACATAAAACTTCTATCCATTCTTCCTTCCTTCTGCCCTGCTAAACTCTCCACCTAAATGACTCAACGCAACCCAAGCCAGCAGCCTGCAGTGTATCTTCCTGGCAGTTCTTCTCCAGCGGTGACAGAAGCAGAAAAACCTAGAGATGCAGCTGTCTCTCACTGGCTCCTGTGAGAACAAGAACTGAAAATGTCAGCAACACGGACAGGGACCTGCGGCTCCGGTGGACCAGCCCGAGTGTCCAGGCACTGGGGTTCTGAACCTGGCCCTGCCTCCCAACAGCGGTGCGACCTCTGGCAAGTCACTGAGTTCTCTGAGCTGCATTCTTCCTGTAAAGGGGCAGGAGAGGGCAATGGATGGGATGAGCTCTAAATCCTGTCCAGCTCCATTGTCCAGTCCTTTGAGTTGAGTCTTTCTTGATTAAAAGGATCCGGCATGAAAGTCAATCCTCCATCAAATTCCTGTCTTATAGCCAGGACATTTCCTTTATTCTCATGGGTGTTCTCTCCCCACCAAGAGTGCCCACCATCTTGCCCACATAGCCATTTTTTTCCCATAAAATGTTAAAAAAGGATGATTTCTCTTTGAGAGTGACAGAAGCAGGCAGTGACTTGGGGACTCTGTGAAGTCAGGCGTTACCTACACCTCCTCCCCGTCCACTGAAGAATTCCTGAGTGGGCAGGGCCTTGCCCTCCAACATCTGGCCCAAAAGGAACTCGGCTCCTTCACCCCTTAGAACAAAGGAAAAGTCCAACACTCTGCCACTAACGGCAGAGACGCTCAGACCCCCTTTGAGCCTATTTTTCTTCTTGTCACGTTTTCCATTATCTATAGCAATTCACAGGTACTCCTGGACTTCCCAGTTTATTTTTCCTTCCCAATGGCATGAGTGACACTGTTGTTCCTGTTTCCCAGTTGAGGATACTGAAGCTAAGAACCGCTGAGGGGCTTGTGGAGACGACACAGTAGAATGAGGGCCACGTACAGAAGCAAAGCCTGCCCCGAGTCTGGGGCTCCTCCCGTGGCCGAGCCTGTGCTGGGTCCTGCACCTGCCAGCCGAAGGCTCAGAGAAGCCCTTTTACACCTGGTAATGAACCTGACAGCACTAATGACCCGGACCTATCCAGAACGCAGATTGGGACTTGAACCCACGTGCCAGGACTCAAACCCGGCCAAAATACAGATAGGGACTTGAACCTATGTGCTGGGACTCGAACCCATCCAAAACCCAGATTGGGACTCCAACCCACGTTTTAAATTAGAATCACTCACCCTGTGTCTGGACTCACTGAGGTTCAGGTTCTTCACGTCTCCGCACAGAAGGAATTGAACGAGAGACAAAGTGATAGGCAAGAAGTAGATTTATTAAGATAAGGTAGGTCGCTTGTGAGAGATGCAAGCGGGCTGGCACGGAAGCTCCGCCAAGGATCAGGTGGGCTACAGTTTTATCCTCCAAGGGGAGTGGGGGTCGGAAAGCCTGGCTCTTCCTTTCTGGGAGTAGCAGCTCCTCCTTGGTGTCCAGTAAGGTGTGCATTCAAATCAGCAGAAGGGCGGTCCCCAAACTCCTGCCCTTGGTCTGAATCTGAATGCAGGCCTCGTCCCACCCTCCACCCAACGATATGGGGCAATTCTCACCTCCACTAGTCAAGCAAGCTTCCTTGTACTGATGGCTTTTTTAAGCACTTTATTAACTTACAGTGATCTCCCAAAGTCCCCTAGATTTCCCTCTCTATCTATGATCCTTTTTTGGGACTTCCACAACCACCTGTGCTTGCTCCAGCCCTATCAGTAAGACCCCTTCCCCACCACTAGAGAAGACCTCGTCTGGCCAGAGCCTGGCAGGAGCCCCTCTGCTCTGCTCAGAGCCCCTGCATTCAAAAACTGGAGACCCCAGTGTTCCCGAGCAAATCTCGGCTCCTCCAAGCACCTGGGCTGAGTTTCCGAGGAGGCCTGGCCCTCACTGTCCCCTCCCCACCCACTGAAGCCAAGATGCCATTTTCTCCTCAAGGTCTGCTTCTTCTCCTGCAGACGCCGGGGCTGGAGCATTTCCGGACAGGGAGCCCGTGCTCCCCGCTCAGCCCCAGCCTCAGAACCCCACCCAGCCTACAGCTGCCATCTCAGCCTGGAAGACACGACGAGCCAAGGGCCACTGGCAAGAGGAGAGATCAGCCTTTATTGGCAGCCCAGGAGGCTACTGGAGCGGAGCGCGCATGCGCGGGGCAGGGGTCGCCAAGGCGGGTGGCAGCGGGAGTCCGCCCGGCGCGGTGCCTCACTTGATGCATTTCCTGGGGGAGCACTTGCACTGGATGGCGTTGAGGACCTCGTAGTAGACGATGGAGCCGTTAGTGCAGCGTAGGGGCACCTGCATGGGTTCCGTCCGCGTGGGCGAGCAGCAGGCGCACTGGTCCTGCACGTCCCGCGTGTCAATGGAGTACAGGGCTTTGCTGGTGCATTTTCCCTACAGCGGGGCGGAGAGAGGCGGTGGGCGGGTGCTGCAGAGTCCCGGGCAGGGAGGACCCTGGGGCAGCCGGCCTCCTTCGCTCCAAGCAAGCAGGCCTCACCCAGAGCAACCCAGGTCAGCCAAGCCAGGGAAAGGCAGCCCTCAGAGAGGTCTGAACAGCCTAAGTTAGGGTGCTCTAGCACCCAGGCCCCTCTGGCTGCAGTTTCTACGCATGTTGATTGAACTTCAGGAAACATAACTCTCCATCCTCTTCCAACGACTTGTTGAATCTTTTCTCATTTTTATTTTCATCCGGGGTCACAAGTTCCCACTTACATCAATAAGACATTTGCTTTAAACAAAAAAACCCTAGTTCCTTTCATATCTCTTCCCTGTGAATTTCCCAGATCAGTACACAATGTAACTAAGGAGATGAGTCTAAAGGAGAGGCCGCACCCCTTGCCCCCCAGGACCCCTCACCTGGCAGTAGAGAATGTCCACTTCCTCTTCAGACCGGCAGTTTCCCACCTTGACATACTGCAGCCTGGTCGTGATGTCCTTGCACTCGGGCTCCTCGCCTACAGGACAGGGGAGGGACAGGACCTGTTCTTCCGAAGAATACTCCCCAGCCCCCTTCCGTCATTTACTGGAGGCAGGTCACTTTCACAGTGACCAGATCACCCAAGACAGCCAGGGGAGGGGAGGAGGGGAGAGTGTTCCACTCAGCTTCTCCTGGTCCTTTGTATTCGGAGACAAGGTCATGGCTGGGTTTAACTCACTTAATGGCACAATTTTAATTGCAGGAGGAGCCTCGATTCACTGTGCTTTGGGTAATGTCCATGGATGAGACTTACATTTATGGAATTAGAGGTTCTAAAAACCATAATGACCACAGAGCAATTCTCTTGTGCTTAAAACTATATCCACAAGCAAATGGGCAATTAAGCAGCCAACAAATACAATTAATATCTGTCCATCCCTGCAAAGGTCAGGGCCACATTGGGGCACTCTGTGGGGGCTAAGAGGATCCTAGGAGCCCTAATGGAGTCCTCCTTTGGGGTCTAACATCTCCAGGTCCCTGGCATGGCTGTGGGTTTCCTCACACACAGAGGTTAATGCCATTCAGATCCGAGTCTCTCCTTGGCCCACTGCTAATTCTAAAATTTAATGCCAGCTCACCCTTCCCCGTATGAACACTGGGAAGTTTCCATTCTTCCGTGTTTCCAAATCTAAAATAACCTTAACTACATATTAGCTGGCCTCCCACCTTCCAAATAGTTTCATTTTCAAGTGAAAGCCTGCCAAACACATTAAGAGGGTGAATAAGGAAAACATATTTGGGAGAACACACTATAGTCTCTCACTGTAGATTTAAATCCCTGAATCTGGTTTATTTTCCTGATGGAAGGTCTCCACCTCCTGAAAGCACTGACCAGCCAACGTCCCTTTTTGCCTCGCTGCTAGTTTTGCAGATAACAGCCTCAGCCAGATTCCAGCTGCTGGGCACCTAGAGAGAATTCACCTCCTCTGAGGGTCCCCTGACTTCACGTTCTTCGACTACACAGAAGGGATCATAGAAAGAGGGGCCTTCAGAGTGAACTTCCTCAATCTGCAACTTCACTAAAATAATTAGAGACGGGCAGAGTGAGCTATCAAGAAAAGAATGAATGGAGTTCCCACTGTGGCACAGTGGATTAAGACTCCAACTGCAGGGAGCTCCTATTGTGGTTCAGCAGGTTAAGAACCTGACTAGTATCTATCCGTGAGGATGCGAGTTCGATCCCTGGCCTCGTTCAGTAGCTTAAGGATCTACCGTTGCCATGAGCTGTGGTGTAGGTCGCAGACACAGCTTGGATCCTGCGTTGCTGTGGCTGTGGCAAAGGCTGGCAGCTGCAGCTCTGATTCCACCCATAGCCTGAGAACTTCCATAGGCCGAAGGTGTGGCCCTAAAACAAAAGAAAAAAAAGTCCAACTGCAGCATCTCAGGCTGCTGCGGAGGTGTGGGTTCAATACCCCGCCTGGTGCAGGGGGTTAAAGGATCCGGCATTGCCACAGCTATGTAAGTAGGTCACAGCTTGGATTCAACCCCTGGCCCTGGAACTTCTACATGCTGAGGGTGCGGCCATAAAATTTAAAAATGAAGGAAGGAAGGAAGAGGGGGGAGGGAGGAAGGTGGGGGAGGGAGGGAGGCAAGAATGACCGAGCACTGAAAGTATTTGTTTTCACTCTTCTTCTCTACCCAAAGATAAACATGGGAACATAGGCCCATGAACTACTCCCTCAAAAAAACTAGACTAAAATAAAAAACAGTATTAATCCAGACAAGTAATTCTATATTCAGAAAATACAGCCCAAACATTTGGATTCTGAGAGGTACCTGTGCTCATGAACACAAATGAGCATGCAGTGAGATACTGTCTGACGGGCAGACCTGAGCTCTGTCCGCAAAGCTGCTGCCGTGACCCACCAGCACACACAATCGCCAGGTCAAGAGAAACTGAGGGTGAAGAAGAAACTAATAAAACTGAGACCAGCCTTATAAATCCTTGCAAAGCCCGTGTT
>PVHT021183648.1:2346181-2360932 GCA_004024745.2 Catagonus wagneri
AAAAGCTCAAATAAACAACCTAACTTTACATCCAAAGCAGCTAGAGAGGGAAGAAGCCAGGTCATGGAAACAACCTAAATGCCCATCGACAGAGGAGTGGATAGGGAAGATATGGTACATACACACAATGGAATATTACTCAGCCATTAAAAGGAACGGAATAACATTTATAGCAACATGGATGAACCTAGAAATTATCATACGAAGTGGAACCAGTCAGACAATTAGACAGCAACACCCAATGCTACCACTTACATGTGGAAACTAAAGAGACACAATGAACTTCTTTGGAGAACAGACAATGACTCACAGATTTTGGAAAACCTTGGTTTTTCAAATAAGACAATCTGAGGGGTGGGGGGATGCACTGTGGGTTTGGGATACAAAATCTGTCAAATTGACTTGTGATGATTTATGTACACCTATAATTGAAATAAAATTCATTGTTAATATGAAAAAAAAAAAGAAAGAAATATCTTCCCCAACACAGTGATTGAAGAGGTGTCTCTAGAATCACAGAAGCCTCAGTTCAATCCCAGTTCTTCCACTCAGGGGAGCAGAGGTATAACAGTACCCACTTCACAGTGTTGTTGTGAAGACAACATGAGACAAGATACAAAGCCAGCACTGAGCACAGCGATGACCTACAGGAAGTTGTCATAGTCCCCTCATCTTATTTGCTTTCTCCCCAAAGCATTAGGAATGGATGCTCTGGATTGCTTCCTCCCCGAAGCATTAGGAAGCTTTTGGTCCTGCCCATTTCCCTGAGTTGCTCAAAAGGCAAAGATTCCTGAGCCTCCTTAGAGGAAAGAGAGGCTTGGAAGCGGGGCCAGGCAGGGTGTCTTACCACAGCGACAGGCGGGGCAACAGCCCGAGGTCTTGCAGCTCAGCTGGAAGCCCGTGGGGCAGGTGGGGACGTCCAGAACTGGGCAGGAGACATTCCTCTGCTGCACGAAGACGTCCTCCTTGACCCGGACGCACTCGTTGATGAGGCAGGGGTCCTCAGGGGAGGGCCAGCGAGAGCCAACCTGTAGTCCGAGCACTGGAGTGGGTCGGGGCCTGAGGTCCCACTGCAAGTGGGCAGTTCCCTCAGGAGCTGGCTGGGCCCTGGAGGTGAGCTGCAGCTCAACGGCTAGGTCCTGTCCGTCCATGGGGTGAGGCCCGCAGAGGGACTGCTCACCGGGTCCTTCAGTGAGTCTAGGTCCAAGTCTCCCTGACCAAGATCCCAGCTCAAAGCCACATGTGCTCCCTAGACATGGTCTTCAGCCACTGGAGGAAGCACCTGAGGACACCTGAGCGACCAGCAATGTCAACGTGAGGGGCTGGGGGAGGGGAGATGCTGAAGGGAAACCCCGCCCATCACCCAGCCTCGGACTCTTCCCTCTGGGACAGGCAGACCACGAGACTAGGGAGCTGGCATCTGACCCTCCGCCCTGCAATCCGTCCCTGAGCTTCCAGGCTGCACATGGGTGGCCTGACCTCCCAGGGCTGGCTCCACATTCAGGGAGCGCTGAGTGTCCAGAACACGGTTCAGAAAAGTCCCCACGGAGGTTCCGCCTTGACCACGCGTGTGTCACCAAAGCCCTGTCTGTGTAAGCCAGCCCCCAGCTGCAGGAACAGGTGCACTGGGCCCCCCACTCCAGGCCCAGTGACCTCTCTCTCCTTTCCTCGCTCCCTTCCTTCTCTTCCCAGCAGAGGAGCAGAGAGTGCCACACGCTTGCAGGCTCTCTCTTCACCCCCTTTCTGACTCACCCTGGCCAAATTTTCCCACTGCAGCCCAGACCCACGCTGGTCATTTACTCGCTGAGCCTTGGACACGGGATATGTCAAGGGGACCCATCCCTAGTCCCTCATGCGCTCCCCAAGCCACTGCTGCCACCCAAGCCTTGTAGGTAAGATAGTGACTTGAACTGGGGGAGGGCCACTGTTCTGGAAACAAGACTGTGCATCAGGACTGAGTGAGGCCAGGGGAGGGGGCAGGGGGCTGAGCTCAAAGGGACCAGCTGTCAGCCCCACCTGAACAGGGCAGCCTCTGACCCCGGGGATGAGGTGCAGAATTCCAGGATGGATGGCAACAGAAAAGCTAAAAGCCTGGGAAGAAGGGACGCAGGCAGGGAAATCCACAGGTGACCGGGGTTAGAGGGGGGTGGGAACCCTCTTGTAAAGCCCAGGGAGTCCTCCTGTCACCACTGAGGAGGAGGCGGCCGAGGGGCTGAGGTAGGAGATGGGCACATACAGGGCAGGACAGGTGACCCTTCATCCCCCTTCTAAACGGGGTGTGTCTGGGTCTCCCTGGAGGACTCGGAGGCAAGGCCCCTGGGGCACCTCACACCTCCCAGCACCTGCCTCCTGAGGCTTCCAGCTTAGCGCCCCCACTTCATCCTTATCCACCAAAGCAAAAGAGCGGTCACCATCCTGGCATCTGGGCTAAGACCCTCAGGAAGAGATCCTCTGTGTTTCCAAAAAAAAATGGCCTGATGAGCATCCAGAGCCAAAGTGAGCTTCTGGGACACGAAGGAAAAGCCACCTCTCTCTGCTTCAGGAGAGGAAACCCGGCTGGGGGGTGGGGGAGCAGGCCGGAGACCAGAGTGCAGAGCTGGGGGCTGCCCACGTGCTCAGATGCTAAGCCAGGGGTGCAGAAAGAGCCCGGGGCCATTGGGAGCGGAAATACTGTGTGCTTCTCCGGGTTCCGTGTTTCTCCAGTGGCGGTGGCGGGAAGACCTGCGGGCCCTGCCCAGGTGCTCAAGCACCACTTGCAGCCTGGGAAGCGTGGTGGGCTGGCGGGCCCAGTGCGCAGCCCTACACCAACCATCAGGGAAAGCACGTCCTCAGATTCACCGGTAAACAGGAGAACGTAAGCACAGTCGTCCCCCCCAAGGAGTTCACAGAACTCACAGGGAGGGAATTGAGCTTCTCCCCAAATCCACACACTAGGAAGTCTGGGGCAACCTTAACTAGTTCCCCAGGAGCAAGGTGATCCCAGCTGACATCTGGGTAAACCCGCAGCCACACTGAACGCTCTGCGGGGAAAGCAGAAGGCAGCGAATGAGCTTCTATCATACAGAGGAAATCAAGCCCAGACTGGACCCCAGCTGGCCAGCCGGGCCGTGAGGCCAGCGCCCTTCTTCCCACCCAGCCTGGCCCGGACGTACGCTCTTCCAGTAGGAGTGGGAGTCTCCCCGAAGGGAGCCGATCAACACCTTGCAGGCAGATGGCAGGCACCTTCCACAGCACTCGCCTTCGTGGAGGACATAAGAGGAGCCCTGGAAGAGCACAGAGGGCGCCGAGTCGGGACCAGCCGGCGGCAGGGACGTGCTCACCCTGGTCCACCCAGCTACAGAGCCCCGGGGCTCGCAGAGACACAGCGGAGCCGGGCCCTTTCACCTCTGCCGTCTACCAGCCTCTCGCATGCTCAGAGGTCAGGAAGCATCACCTACTGAGTCACAGAATGAGGTCACCAGCTGGAGAGACACGGCTCCACTCTCTGAAAGCTTCCACCTAAGACCGAAAGTCAGTCCACGGGGGCGTTAAAGATGATCGGAGTTCACTGGTTGGCAGCCGGCTGACCTGATGCTTACCATGGCCCAAATCCAGAGCCCCCCATCGGCTGGGAGAGAACAGTGCCTCTCCAAAGACTTCTCACCAACGTGCAGAGCTGAGCCGCCCTAGGCAGGCACTTGACCTCTGCCTCATCATTTACGGGGCTCAGTGAGATGAGACCAGCCTTCCCCAGAAAACCTGCCGGGGAGCCAGCATCCTGGGAGCTGGAAGTTTGCCAGCCCTTCTCTCCTCCTGGAGGTCCTCCCATCTGGCCAAAGCACTGGGAACTCAGGTTGAAACCCTTTGCTGAAAACTCTGAAGTTTATACAAAGAATAGGCAAAATGGTGACACGTGAGGTTGTCCCAGAGGCTAAGGAGCTGCATCTTGGAAAGAAGGGCTCAGGGCAGCTGGCGGGATGGGAAGGTGCCAAGCCCGCTCTGCTCCCTGGCACACTCACTGCAGGACCAGGTTGGAGGACGCAGTCAACCCTCGGGAGCATCCCGGCTGGGGCCTCTCTCTGGGGGAGCGTGAGGACCTTAGAGACCGGGCTCAACTTCGAGCCATCTCTGGGGGACCTGCTTACACCCGAACCCGCGTCACAGCGGTGCCCAGTGAGCTGTGCTGTCTTTTATCAGCTGAGATCTCGTTAGTTATCGTGCATCTCTGACGCCCTAGTTACTCTGGAGGAGCCAGCAAATTAGGGTGACACAGTGTACGCAGCCCCCACTGCCAGGCAGGAGATATAAAAGGCACAAAAGAAGCAGACAAGAGGGAGCACAGGTCAGAGGTACTGAGGGCTTTAGGGATCGGCTGAGAGTCGCTCCTGGGTGCCCCTCCACGAATGCTGAGGGTCCGGATTCCTGTATTGTTCGTGTTTTCCGCTGCCCTCACCGCGGGCAGATACACTGTGGGTTATGGACGGTCCACACCGATGCCCAGTTCCCACCACCACACCTGCTTCTCACGCTCATGTGCTCCCAGCCCCGCCCCGGGTCTTCTGGCTGCCGCCTTTGCAAGACTCCCCCTCCACACGTCTAGCATCCCCTTTGTTTTCCTGCCCAACCAGGAAGGAAGACATCTCTCTTTCTTTTCATCTCTCTCTTCTATTTTCGTCTTTCTTTTCCATATTCCTCCAAACTCTCCGGCTTATGTCTGTTCAAAATGTACATCTCAGACCCTTCTCCTCATGCGCTTCTCCATCCCATCTCCACTGGTTTCCCACTTCAGAGTAGAACTAAGTAGGTCTAATATCCACCCAACCTGGAAACAGATGCCACTGTTGATTTAGCAGATACTAAACGGATGCCTCATTGATGCCTCCTTGATGGGGCAGCACCTTCCTTTGAGCACCACTGCTGCAGCCAAGACGGAGGTGGAGGCGTGGAGCACTGGCCCCCGTCTCTCGGCTGGGTCACACTGGCCCTTACAACACTGGTGCTGCCAGCTGTGCTAGTCCAACAGCACGACCCCGGGCCAGGAGTCAGGACAGTCCGTGCCTGCTGGCTTCGGATGAGCCAGCTGCGCAGTGGAGCTGTGTCCGACTCCATCCCCTGGGCTGGTCCTCTGCTTTCTACCTGAGGTGGGAAGAAGAGTCCTGCCTCCTCACACCTCCTGGGAAGAGAAGGGGGTGCTGCACTGAGGATCATAAGGGTGAATAAAATATAACAGATTGTATTGAGTCCCTCGGAACACCGTTCCTAAAGCCACGATTCAGTCTGATCCTGGGCTCTAAGGGTAGGGACTCAGGTAGCCTTCCGAGAAAAACTCCTCTGAGGTTTACACAAAGGAAGAGAAAAATCCTCTCACTGTCAGTGGGGAAGCAAGGCCATAACTATCCCCGCACGGCTCTCTGGGCCCCAGCAGTGGCCCTTGCTCTGTATCACTTTGCTGATGTGAAGAGCAGAGACAGATGGACGTGGTTGGGGAAAGTGCGTCTGTGCAGACAATGACTTGTAAAGGAAGAAGCGAGGGTGCTGGTGGAAATGCTGGCCTGTTTTTATCACGAGCTAGACAACAAGGGAAGTCGAGTAAGTGATCCAAGTATCTCGGGATCTCAACAGAGATGACACTGCCCCCTCTGAAGAATGAAGCCTGAGATCATGTCACTTCACTGGAGCTCCCACCTCAGCTCAACAGCACGACACAGACCAAAGCTCAGTCTCCCCAGCCACTTAGCTGTAACTGAACTTCAGTTAGAGCTGTAACTGGGGGGCCATGCCTCCTCCCCCAGAAGGTATAAACACTCAGTTTCTAAGAGAGGCCACTCCCTCCCTAGAGGCATTGTACGATCTCCTGATCTGATCTCCCTCCTGACCTCTCTTCCCATCCTCTTCCTGAAATTGCCTCTGGACAGCCAGGTTCACCCCACATGGCCCGCACCCTCCCCAACAGCTGACTGGGCCAGAGTGGACAGCGGACAGAGGACCTAAGCCCTGGGCAGAGCTGAGCCCACCCGTTTCCTTCTGAAGGAGTTGATCTCTGCAGCGCACAGATTGAATAGATGCAGCTGGATGGGATGAACCCTGGATCTGAAAAGCCACGTCGAGTTGAAGCCAGGTTCAATAATGCCACATGCAAATGAAATTTCTGAGAACACACAACTTCCTCCAGGCTCACTAGGCGCCAGATGGATGGGCCGAGAGAAGCAGAGACAGGGGCATGTGGGACAGATGAAAAATGTACAACCACGGTGCCCGGCAAAATACCGTCCGCTTCATTTCTAGGTGCTCCCTGTCTTTTCTCTAAGTGTCCTTTTATTTTAGGTACCTTGGGTGGACTCTGTTCTTGCCATCAAAACTCGCTACTGAAACACCAAATACATTAGGTGCCAAGTCTATAAAAATGACCTCTAGGGAGTTCTCTTGTGGTCTAGTGGTTAGGATTTGGCGCTTTCACTGCTGCGTCTGGGGTTCGATCCCTGGTCTGGGAACTGAGATCCCACATCAAGCTGCTGCATGCCACGGTCAAAAGAAAAAAAAAGTCTTCTCCACAGCATTCTCTTTACTTGACGGCAAGTTATTTCCATTGCCACCTGTGGCCTGTGGGAGAAGATGGAGACTGATGGGTCCCAAAAGGCACACCTGGGTACCAGAGCCTCATCTTCTCCTGAGGGTGCCTGGAAACCCCGCTCCTCTTCGGTACCAGCAAAGCAGGTAGAGCAGCAGATGAACTGAACAGACTTCCCCATTCCTGGATTCCCTCTCAGGCCCTCTCGTCCATCATCAAACCACACACACGTCCAAAACAGTGCTGAGAGCAGTCTCCTCGCCACTGCTACAAAAGCAACCACAAGAAGCCTTCACTTGCCTGCTCCAGCTCCACTTTTTTTACCATCATTTTCTACTGATAATAATGCAGTAACAAAAATAGCATTGAACCGGCAAGCAGAGTTCGCCCCACGACGCCCCTGCGGACTGTGGCCCCCTTTCCCTAGGGTCTGCTCAGTCTGCAACGTGCAGGAATAGAGCACCCCAACCATGTGGCAGCCGAGGGGCAGATCACCCCAAGAAGAATTAAAAACTGTCCGAGGAGTTAAAACCCCAAAATTATACAAGCTAGAAATAGGCCCTAACTTCTGCACCTCAAATTATAAATCTGGTCTGAAAAATCACCCATCTCTGCAGAAGCACGATGGTGCCCTGACACTGGGGCAACTTCAGGGAATTCAGAACACACATGCCTGTACTAGGTCAAAGCTAGGAGAGGTCTGAAGGAGGACAGTGGGGAAAAGCCAAGTCCTGTGTTCTGGCCGTTAGCCTACATCTCTGCTCAGACCAACGCCGCAGCCCTCTGCACTCAAGACCCCACCACAGGGAGGACCGTTAGCCAAGAACTGAATCACGGGAGGAGGACGCAGCCATCCCTTCCTCGTGCTTCTCCTTTACCCAGCCCCACTCCCCTCCTCGCCCCCCACCATGGCCTTGACCCAGAGGTCACTAACGGGGCTCTCTTCCCGTCCCCAGGACCCCCTCCCCTACGGCCCTGTGCTGCCGCTCCGCACTGGGCCCAGCCCCCTCGCCCCCATTACCGGCTGGCAGCTGTCTTCACAGGGCTTCTGAGAGCACTGGGCCACGCGCAGGCCCACCACGGCATCCTCCAGGTCCGTGCAGGTGCACACGTCACAGCCCTCCTCCCAGAACCGGCCCACGGGGTAGGTGGTGCCGTGGTGGACACACACCTGTCAACGGAAGGGCGCCGTGAGTGGACTCGGTTCATTTAAATAAGAGGTGAGTTGGAAGTTCCCCAGGTGCTGGGAAGACAGCAGCATGGTCGCTGGCCACACGAGGGGAGGCTCACCTGGAAGGGTTTGCCCTCCGCCCTCCCCTGCCCGCCAGCCTTGGGAAGCCCAACCCTCATCCATCCCAGCAGTGGCCCCTGCAGGCCTTCACGGCCCTCGTGATGGAAGGCAGTATGAGAAAAGGAATGTGCGTATATATATGCAGACGGGCTCATTATGCTGTACAGCAGAAACTGGCATAATGCTGGAAATCAACTATACTTTTAAAAAAAGAAAAAATTAAATTTTAATTAATCAAATTAACTAAGAACAAAAGAAATATCACTATGAACTTATGAGTTTTCATGCTCTTTAAATATATATATATATTTCCAAGTTCTGTTCACCAAAAAGATCTAAAGGCGTAAGCAGCAAATATCCTTAACGCCCAGACTACACTGTCTAAATCCCATTTTCACTCCAAGGTACCAGGACTCTGGTAGAGTGGCTGATCCAAGGACTGGGGCAGCAAGTGTCTGAGGGGCGTGGAGCACTTGTCATTTCAGAAAGCAAAGGAGTGGTCAAGTGCTAAGAAGGCCCACGTCAAGGGTTCCAAAACCAACTTGAAGGGGCTCCCACTTAACCCCAGATAAGACCTTTGAGTATTAAATAAAGATGATGATGAATCAAAACATATCAACTACATAAGCATCCACAAGTTCATAGTGATAATAAAAATAAAAACCATTAATTAAAAAATGTTGATGGCGGACAAGTCAGGAGGGAGAACTAGGCTGATACCACCTGAACCCAGTAATCAGTCCTACCTTTAAAAGTGGGACAACTTGGAGTCCCCGTCGTGGCTCAGTGGTTAACGAATCTGACTAGGAACCATGAGGTTGCGGGTTCGATCCCTGGCCTTGCTCAGTGGGTTAAGGATCCGGCGTTGCCGTGAGCTGTGGTGTAGGTTGTAGACGCGGCTCAGATCCTGCGTTGCTGTGGCTGTGGCGTCGGCCAGCGGCTACAGCTCCTGTTAGACCCCTAGCCTGGGAACCTCCATATGCCACGAGTGCAGCCCTAGGAAAAGGCAAAAAGACAAAAAAAAAAAAAAAAAAAAAAAAAAAAGGTGGGACAACTGGACGTGATGAACTTCCTGGAACCAGGCAACAGGAAGTACACAGCTTGCTTTCCCCCTGCTCTATTCTTTCCCCTCCCCCCAGCCTGAACTTGCAGGTCATTAATCCCTGAGTTCTAACCTCTAGCTTAATGGCAACGCAGGAAGCAGGGGAGGGCAGTAAGCAATACCATGAGGAAGGAAGCTACCCCCCAAATCCAGAGTGCAGATGACCCACTGCTCCAAAAAACCAAAGGCCTAACTGATATCATAGGTCACAAAGACATGAGACATGTTAATAGAAGGTCAAGGTGGGGGAGGGGAGGAAAAGGAGAAAGAAGGGAGATGCAAAAAGCAGCCACAACCCCTGCCTCCAAGATCTGCTCCCGCTTCTCCTGAACCTGGTCACTGAGAAACCTGGAGCCGGAAAAGAATCCAGAGGGACCGGAGGTCTAGAGCTTTCCAGGCAAACGAGCATCTGTGCTGGTTCTCCCAAGCCCTGGGGAAAGGTACCTGCGCTGCTCTCGGCCCTCCATTCCAGGAGCCACCCTCAGTCACCCAGCAGCTGCAACTCGGCTACAGCTTTGGCCCTGACTGTTCATCTTGGTGGGTCTCTCCCTGCGACTGTTATTTGCATTTAGTATCATCCACTGACACTTTGCTCTATTCAGTGTGCAGACTATTGCCTTACACATACGAGCAAGATCATAAGACCCCTGCATCTCAGATTTCTCCACAGCACCTAACACTATCAGTTCGGAGCAATTATTCGGCAAACACTGGACAGATGGATGATGGGTGGATGGGTGGATGGATAACGACTAACAAACAAATATGAATTAGTCTCTAAGTAACCCACACAATCGTATCACTTTCTTAGTTAACCTACAGTTAAGCTCTTTGAAGGCAGGACTGTTTTTCACACCTTGTTTATAACCTCACCAACCTGAGAACATAGTAGATTCTCCGTAACAACTCCCAGCGCTAACTAGATTCGGGCTGAGAGGGGAGGCTGACGGCTCCCCACCAGGCCACAGAGCCCTGGGTGGCACACTTTCCATGAGAAGCATGTGTCTGGCCATCGTCCCAGCCGGAGCCAAGCACCCCCTACCTTGTCAGGGAGGCAGGTGGTCGTGGTGCAGCCACAGTCGTTGGTGACAGTCGAGGCCAGGTACCCCAGCGGGCAGCTCAGGGTGGTGTTGACACAGTTGCAAGCACACTCATACTCGTCACAGCACTGGGTCTTCCGGAGGACTGGCGTGCGGTGCGGGGGGCAGGAGGGCAGGGGCTCCCTCCGGCATTCCTCCTTCCTGCAGGCTGAGGGGCGACATGAGGTGAGGGGCCCAGGGCGGCCCCACGGAGCACTGCTCTCAGCCCGCACTGCGGGGGATTCAGCTATGACAGAAGGTCCCGGGGAAGCCCAGCCCCAGAATATTAAATCAGCGCCTGAGCCGGGCACAGGAGCTATGGGAGAGCCAATCGGACCAAAGAGCAGCTGTCTCCAGGAAAATAAGGACACTGCTCAAAAGGAGAAATGCAAAGCCCTGTTAGGGGAGGAGGATGGAGGCTGCTGGCTGTCCACTCTGTCACCTTCGAAGACACATCTGAAAAGAGGAGGGGTCCTTCCAGCTGTGGATTCTCAGAGCTGACAGATGCAGACTCTCTAAGACCCAGAGCCCTGGGCACACAGGCGCTGCTTAGCATGTTGATAAGCGGGTACCTTCTGCGACCCTCTCCCCACCTCAGTCCCTAAAATGATACCCGACAGTTCTAGGTGGACAGCAACCTTGTCAAATCTGCAGTGTCACTGTATCACTAAAGACACAATCCGTTAAGTGTCACTGTGTCAAGGCCAAACCCCACCCGGTGCCTCTGCCTGTTCCCAGCCTCCTTCAGTTATGTGTTCTCCCACCCAGGGCGGCTTGCGTCCAGGAACTCCAGTGAGATTCCAGATCACGGGAAAGGAGGTAAGTATCAACTTAAAGTAGGTGTTCTAGGTAGTTAATGCAAAATTCAGCTTCTTGATAAATCAGCCTTTAGTCTAAACTGAGGCTTAAATGGTAGTACTTAGAAATTAAATATAGAGAGGGAGAAAAATCTAGAAATGTGTTTGGGAATAAGATCCCGTGGTGAGGGCCCAGCAAGGGAACAATCCCCCGCGCCCTCCATGGCATAGGGCGGATGGGGAGTAAACAGAGCGGATCTGGATGCGTCTTCATCGCAGGCCCAAGAGGGAGGTACCCATAGCTGCGCCCCCACCCATCCCCCGTCGCAGCACACAGCTGCAAGGACTCGGGATTCAGCCCAGGTGTGACCTTGACCCCGCTGTTGCAGACCCACCCCAAGCCCAGACTCAGCTCAGCAGACGACAGAGGCCGCCTTCCCAGGCCGGGGGAGAGTGGCCACACGGACCCCTCACCCTCAGAGCCAGGACTTACCGCAGGTAAAGTTGGGTCTGCACTCGCCAGGATTGGTCAGTGTCGGCTGGAGGCCACCTTCACAGTGCGGCACCGGGGGCAGGTCACAGCTCACCAGGTCACACACTGAGAGCCAGGGAGAGACGTGCACTCAGAGTCCAGCGAGGCCGCTCTTGTACTTCTTGTGACGGGCTCCCTGCACTACATTCCTACTCATACAGACCCCCGCTGTTCTCCACACATGACGGCACTGAGCTAGAGACCCAGAGACAGAGCTGGAGGTGGAGGCGGACGGGGAGGGAGGGGAAGGTGATGACAGATCGATAGCTACACAGACAGACAGACAGGTAGACAGATGACAGATACACACACACACAGATGACAGATATACACACATATACATAAATAGCTGATAGATACATAGATAAGATATGATATACACAGATTTGCATATATGATATACATAGACAGACGATAGACAGGTGGATAGAGAAGTAGATACATACATACATAGATAGTTAGATAAGTAAATAAACAGATAGATACAAAGACAGACAGACTGACCCAAGCCCTAGGACAAACTCATGTTGACCACTCTCGTCATCTGAAGGGCTCCAGATCTCAGCCGAGTCACCTGAATCCTCCAGACCCCAGGGCCACCTTCCCTAAGGCGGGAAGTCCACCGCACAGGGCCAGTCGACGGATGTCTTGAAATAATGAAGGCAGAGGGCCTGCCACGTTGTAGAAGCTTCATGATGTCCACAAAATGAAAGCCTCGAACCAAATGAATCCCAGTTCCCTCATGTTAACATCCTAAGGCCTATTTTACTAAACTGTGCGCAAGTCAGCGCTCCCCCGCCCCAGAGGACTTCTCTTTATTTCGTCAGCATAAAGACATGTCTCAGACGATTTCTTTTTTAGCTCCTCAGATTGGTCCCTTGATCGATCTGCTCTCCCTCAAAGGTCTGCAGCGCTGCAAACGTCGCAAGCCTGTGCTTTATGTCTTCACCCCTCCAATTAATAAACACGTTGGACAGGGTGGAGACAGGGCACTGGAGACTTCCTGTCACGTTAACCATAACTCCATCAGCCCTGGATTCATTCAGTTACACCGCTCTTCAGCCCCATTATTCATGATGCGGTTTGCAAGCCTCTAATGAAACCCTCTGACAAATGACGAGCTGAAAGCAAGGTGCCCATGTGCGGCCTCCTCTGCAGTTCCTTTGGCATAACTGGTTCTTCAGTGAATCCCTCGCCCGCCATGCCAGCAAAACGATTACCCTGCTGCCTTTCTCCTGCGGTTTAGTTGATAACAGTATATGTTACAGGTCTACAACAGAGTGAGTCACAAGTTTTAAAGATCGTACTTCATTTATAGTTATTATTAAGTATTGGTGGAGTTCCCACTGTGGCTCAGCAGGTTAAGAGCCCAACTAGTATCCATGAAGATGCAGGTTCAATTCCTGGCCTCGATCAGTGGGTTAAGTATCAGGCACTGTCGAAAGCTGCGGTGTAGGGTGCAGATGCAGCTTGGATCCCACACTGCTGTGGCTGTGGCATAGGTTGGCAGCTGTAGCTCCGATGCAACCCCTAGCCTGGGAAATTCCATATGCCGCAGGTGTAGCCTTAAAAAGAAAAAGAAAGAAAATAAAGTATTGGCCACATTCCCTTTGTGATATAATAGATCCTTGCATCATATATTTTATACATAGTAGTTTGTATCTCTTAATCCCCTACCCCTTTCCTGCCCCTCCCTCCTTCCCTCTCCCCACTGGTAACCACTAGCTTGTTCTCTGTATCGGTCAGTCTGCTTCTTTTCTGTTTTGTTCGCTAGTTTGTTGTATTTTTTAGATTCCACATATAAGTGATAATATACTGTATTTGTCTTTCTCTGCCTGACTTGTTTCACTAGGCATAATACCCTCCCAGCCCATCCATGTTGCTGCAAATAGAAAAATTTCATTCTTTTAATGACTGAGTAATATTTCATGGGGTATAATATGTACCCCACCGTCCTTATCCATTCATCTGATGATGGGCACTTAGATCGCTTCCATACCTTGGCTGCTGTGAACACTGTACCCCATTATTTTTTCTAGTGCTCTCAAATCTTCCATTGAATAAGTCGCTGCAGAATTTTTCTAAGAAACAAATGCTGTTTTCCAGGTTTTGGAAAATCCACACCCTCTGCTGACCTTCAGCGCCACCACCTCACCCTGGGGCGGGACTGAGGTTGGACCCCAGCAAGGCCGTGGGGACACGTACCGCACTCGTACTCGGGGCAGCACTGGTGAGCTCCCTGGCGGAGACGGGCCACCTCACACAGGCCGCAGGCAGGAGCTGTGGGAGAGGCCCAAAGGTCAGAGAAAGAGATGAGGGCACACACTGCAGATCCCGCCCACCGGAGACCAGCGGGCCCTGCAGGGAGGAACCAGCCCAGCCGTGGTGTCTCCAACGAGTGAGTTTACCTGTGTGTCCTACCATCTCCCTCAGATGCGCCCTCAGGAGACTGAGGCTGAGGGCCAAAGTGGGGACAGCAAGGCAGTGCCTCCCCCGCGAGGGCTCTGCCCCACCTGCAGAAAGGGGACCCCAGATCCTCGAGGCGAGGAGGATGGACAGGGCTAGCAAGTCAGCGCCCACACCAGGTAGCCTCGGGGCCTGGTGGGAGCTCTTCGGGGTTGGGGACTCACCTCTGGCCGTGGGGCAGGGCTGCAGCGTGCAGTTGACCTTCCGACCACTGAGGCAGGTGCAGATCTGGCAGGGCTGGTGGTCCGGGACCCAGGTTTCCAGGAACTGGGGGAAATGGAGGTTCAGAGAGGGGCCAGGAGTTCCTAGAAGTCAGGTCCCCGCACCCCGGCTTGGTCTCCCAAGGAAGGCCCAGCGCTCGAGCCCCACCCAGGTCAGAGCCCTGCAGACTGACCGACGCCCTGGGGTCCTGAGAAGGAGGCGCCAGAGGAGCCCTGCGGGTGTGGGGAGGCTAGCCCACCCTGCCTTTACCCTGGAAGGGAGGACGACCCACAGATTTCAGAATGTCATGCTTTGGTGGCAGCCGTCTCTGAGGGCGGCAGCGCTAAGACAAAGCAAGGCCAGAAAATGAGGATTCCTGCATCGCCTCGTGGGCTGTTCCCCAAGCCAAAGGAGAAGCCAGAGGCAGCTCGAGCAAGAGTCCATTCACTTCCGGAATGGATTTATGGCCACGGGGCAAGGAGAGCTGAAGGGGGGGCAGCAAAACTCAGCGTCATCACACGGTGGGGACTGGGCGTGACTTTTAGGACCGGAGTGCAGTTCCCAGATGAGGGCTCATCTCGTGGTAAAGCAGCGATCTCGGGGCTGCAGGCACCCCCACTGCATAAGGGCTTCGAACTCTGGGAGATCCCAACTCGAACAGGAGCTTCACCCCTCTGTCTGGCAGCTGGGCTTCCTCCCCTGTGGGGCAGGACTGCGCGAGGAGTGGGGGCTGTGG
>PVHT021183648.1:2361032-2380121 GCA_004024745.2 Catagonus wagneri
CGAACCCGCATCCTCGTGGGTGCTAATTGGATTTGTTTCCACTGCACCAAAATGGGAACTCCTAAATGCACTCCTATCTAGCAGCTCCACGGCCGCTAAAGAGTTCCCAGGTCAAGAAGGTCATATTTACTCCATCTGCTTCCACGGTCTGCAGTCAGTACCAGCCACCGAGAGGAAGGAAGGTGGGAGATGTCCAGGTAACCCCGCCCCCGGGATTCCGACCTCCCACAGGATTAAACCTCGGATGTTTCCCCTGAACCCCTCCATTCACAGCGTACCAACAGCAGCCTACACCTGAGGGGCAAGGGCCCGTGGCACAGTTTAAAGGCTCTCTGTAAATTACTCATCACAGTCCCACAACCAGGACAGTCTTACTATTATCCCCACTGGTCAAATGGGCAAGCGACAGCCCTTGCTCAGAGCTGGGATGTGGATCTGGAATCTGCCTTTTGAACACTGTTATCCGCTGCCTCCCAATAATAAGTCGTGTTAACTATGTTCGAGAACTTTCCCTAAAGGCTTCACACCAATTCACTGTCTGTTTCCTTGGACTAGTCCTATCAGGTGGGTATGACCGTTTTCTACACCGATCAGTGGTGACAGGCAGAAGCTTGACCAGGTGGCACAGCCAGGCTTTGGACCTGGCATCCGGGCCCCAGACACCATGTGCTGGCTGGGCCATCACACTGCGGGGCGGTGGGAGCGGCGAGTGCTGGACACACTGTCCCAGCCTTCAAGTGGCTAATGGTCAAGCCGAGGAAAGAAGGTTCAGCCATGAAACGCTGAATGAGATCACTCAATTGAGTTACACCCATGCCGTGGAATACTACTCAGCCATTAAAAAAAAAAAAAAGAAACCTATGGGACCCATAACATGCACATGGATGGACCACAAGAGTATTGTGCTGAGTGAAAGAAGCCAGACAAAAAGGGAATCCGTACTGCCTGAGAGAATTTATATAAAATCCAGAAAATGTAAACGAATCTATAAGGACAGAAAGCAGACCAGTGCTTGCCTGGGGATGGGAGATGGAGGTTGGGGGTGTATTAAACAGAGGCCTCCGGAAACTTTGGCAGGTGATGGGAATTTCATCATCTTGATTGTGATGATGGTTTTACCACTGTGTGCACTTGTCAAATCACCAGACTGAACATTTATATTTGGTGCTGTTTACTGTCTGTAAACTCTACCTCAGTAAGGATGGGTTTTTTTTTTTTTTAATAAAAAATGACAGAGCCCCAGGAGTGCAAAAGAAGATTTCACCAGGGCTGGGGTCTCCAGAGGGACCTCACATTCTTGGGGACCTGTCCACTGCAGGAGGTTGTACTTTTCTGGGGGGCAAGGGGCAGCCTGAGCCTTGTCAGCAGAACCTGCCTCAAAGGGAAGAGAGTTAAACAAGGACAAGTCTGGTGCCAGCGAACAGGTGGAGAGGGAGGGATGAGGGCAAGGAAACCCAAACAGGCTGCAGCAGCTACTACTGCAGCTTCTCCCAGGGCCTGGGGAGACCCAGGCAGGGGCACAGGCCGGGACAGGGAGGGCTGGGCAAGGTGGGGGGTGGGGGGCGAGGGGGACTCTCCCACCTCCCCAGGCCTCTCTCTGCCCTGCCTCTTTCCTTTCACACTGACGGTGATGCCAAGAAAGCCGCCAACTGAGGGAGCTATATTTAGACTTTCAAATGGCAATGAGATGAGAAAGGAGATGTATTTTATAAATTGGGGGAGGGGCGGTTCTCTCTTTTCAAATGTGAGCTTTTCAGACATCTACAGTTCAACAGTAAATAACAGGACTTTCCAACCATCCTGGACAACATCACGATGGATGACCACAGTAGGAGTTAAACCTCTTCCTCCAGGGACTGTGTGGTTCCCAGGGAAGCTTGACTGAGGCAGGCCGCAGAATCTATAGCCCCTAAAAGAGCCCTTTCTGGCAAAGGCTGAGCTTCTAAAAGCGCCCACTGGCAGCCCCACAGCTGGACACCTGGAGGGTTATGTAGCAAACAGGCCAGCAGATGGCACTCCTGCAACAGGACCGGCCAACTCCAGGCCTCCGGGTCTCAGCGCCCGGGTTCCAGGGCTGGGGCAGGACTGTCACCTGGACCAGAGAACAGGTAAGACTGCTGACTGGAGTTAAAGATTAAAGAAAGGTGACAGAGGAACGGCCTGCGGAGAATGCAGCAAGGAAAAACGGAAGTCTTCAAAGCCCAAGGTCAGAGCAGGACTCAGCAGGCCACCATGCACCGCCAACCACGGCCAGGATTTGAGGGAAGATGCAAACTGAACATGGGCACTGAGCTGCTGCAGAGCAGTAGGGACCAGAGAGGAAATACGGCTCAGGGCTCGAGGGTCTGGGTGACGCAGGCAGCTCTCATGGAGCTGAAGCAGCGCATGTCCAGCACAGTGGGGTGGGGGGGTTCAGGGGCGACCCCCCAACACTGAGGGCTGGACAGCTCATGCACGGCTCTGGATCCCTTCTGAGCCGGCTACGAAGACTCACATCTTCAGAGTGCATTTTGTAAAATAAACGAGAGCTATGGAAACTGGTAAATATTTGGCCCTTCCGAAGCTACCACAGGAGATTTCTACCCTGGATTATTTCCCTGAAGAAAAGTTTCCTAGGCTTTATTTTTCACTTTAAAGAAATTTCATTAAATGGAAATGTTCTCCCTATTAGATTTTTATTCTTCTCTGCTCTGAAAGTAAAAGCTGACATTGCAGGTGGCTGGATATTTGTCTTCATCCATTGAAACTATATTTTCCGAAATAACTAAAACTGGCTGTGTTCCCTTCACAGTTTTTTTTTTTTAATTAACTGATCTTATGTCACTTGACTTTATTAAAATGTAAGACTGTTTCTGTGTCAAAATACTGCACTGTTTGGATGTCACGGAGGGAGCGGGGGCGGGGGCCAGGGCTCCTACCTGGTGCCGGATCCCATCATCGCCGACACACTGGGTGCAGGCCTCCTCAGGGACACAGCTGCTTTCCAGCATCACTTGGTGCGGGGGGCAGAAGCAGCCTTCAGAGGGATGGTCCCCACAGGAGCTCGAATTGCCCTCACAGTGCCGGGGGCAGCCGCGCTCACAGTGGTTGTACACCAGGGATGGTGGGCACGATGCAGCTGCAGACAGAAAAGGGGGGTCACGCTCAAGGGACCACACCAACCAGGGGGCAACAGGCACAGCTGTTTCAAGGCTGTTGATCAGCTGACCAACTTGCTGGGGCAGAAAGGGCTAGTTTCCACCAATGTTCGTTCTCGCCACCTTCCAGAGAAATAGACCTTCGGGGAGTTCCCACTGTGGCTCAGCAGGTTAAGAACCCGATTAGTATTCATGAGGATGTAGGTTCAATCCCTGGCCTCAGTGGGTTAGGGATCCTGAGTTGCTGTGAGCTGTGGTGTAGGTCAGATCCTACATTGCTGTGGCTGTGGCTGTGGCCGGCAGCTATAACTCCAGTTAGATCCCTAGCCTGGGAAACTCCATAGGCCACAGGTGCATGCCCCCCCAATAATAATAATAATAATAATAATAATAATTTTAAAAAAAGAAGAAGAAAGAAAAGAAATAGACATTCAAGCTGGTGCATGACCACCTAGAATAAAGACTACATTTCCCAACAGCCCTTGAAGCTAAGTGTAGTCTAATTGTAGTCAGCTAACACGACTAAGTTCTGACCAATGAACTGTAAACACAAGAAACCTAACGGCAGCTTCCAGGACTCTTTTTGCTTTTGGCCCTTTTCTTCCTTCCCACTGGTGATGTGAACCTGTGCATCCTTAGGACGCTTTATGGTTCTTTTCTTCCAAAACAGGTGTATTTACTGCTTTCAAAATCCTCTTAAGCTTAAACAGGGAATCCTCAGCTATGGAGGGCTGCCCTGGGGAAGAACCTGCAGGGTAAGCCACTCCTCTCACTCTAGCCCTGCTCGGCCCCATCCTCGCATTTTCGCGGTGCCACGGCAGGTGGCAGAGAAGGTGTCCAAGGATTTAGAGCACCAAAGACTTTCCTATAAGTTTCCCACAACAAACTCCAGGAGGTAAAGAAATTAATCAGCAGGTAAGTTATGACACTAACTCAGAAACTAACATTTTCGCTTTGACCTACCTGCAGGCAGGTTGAATGGAGGCATAGTCATCCACATGGACTCAGAAAACCAGAGTCCCAAGACACCTGGTGGTTATCTAATCCAATCACCTCATTCTAAGATGCAGAAACTGAGGCCCAGAAAAGACTCAGAAAAACAGCTGATCACGGACTAGGATGTCCAAGTCCTCCAGCCCTAGGTTAAAGCTGTGACAGCTTATAATGAGAATTATAACAATAAACTCGGAGACTCCAAAACGCTTGTATGTACTGCTTTCCCTCAGGGATTACATTAGAAAGTGAGGCTGCTGAAGTTCAGTGTTCTTATCTCTCCAGCACCTCCGAAGGCAGGGACCATATCTGATTCATTTTGGTATCCCCAATGTGATAAATAATACATAAACACCAAGTCCGAGAAAGGAAGCTGACCTTGGGGAGCTGTCTACACAGCAATCCCATGATGTTTGGAATTAAGAAGCTTCCTGGTATTCAAATGGCAAAATTCCACTCACACTTCAAACTCCTGCTCAGGCATGGCCTGCTCTGTGAGCCTTTGCTAAAGCTTGGTGCAATTCTAAATTCAACGTGACTGGTTATTCTGCACTTTGCTGATGCCTTCATGCAACTAATACATTAAAACCCCATGTGTGGAGTTCCCTTCGTGGCTCAGTGGTTAACGAATCCGACTAAGAGCCACGAGGTTGTGAGTTCAATCCCTGGCCTTGCTCAGTGGGTTAAGGATCCGGCGTTGCCGTGAGCTGTGGTGTAGGTTGCAGACGCGGCTCGGATCCC
Source organism: Catagonus wagneri (assembly GCA_004024745.2). Classification (NCBI taxonomy): domain Eukaryota; kingdom Metazoa; phylum Chordata; class Mammalia; order Artiodactyla; family Tayassuidae; genus Catagonus; species Catagonus wagneri. The sequence goes on from PVHT021183648.1 coordinate 2,365,904, forward strand.
GCGTTGCTGTGGCTGTGGTGTAGGCCAGTAGCTACAGCTCCTGTTAGCCCCCCTAGCCCGGGAACCTCCATATGCCGCGGGTGTGGTTCTACATAAAAGGCAAAAAGACAAAAAAAAATAAAATAAAATAAGATAAACTGCATGTGTATAAACTGTAGAAATACTGATAGAAAGGACTGTGCTTTCACTGATACAGAAATTCATATTCAAGTTACTTATATGTCTATCATCTTATCTGATCCTGAATGGAATCCTAAGAAACAGGAAATGGGGAGTTCCCATGGTGGCTCAGTGGTTAACCAACCCAACTAGTATCCACGCAGATGTGGGTTCGATCCCTGGACTTGCTCAGTGGATTAAGGATCCAGCGTTGCCGCATTGCTGTGAGCTGTGGCGTCAGTCGCATACACAGCTCTGATCCCGAGTTGCTGTGGCTGCGGTGTAGGCTGGCAGCTACAGCTCCAATTCAGCCCCTAGCCTGAGAACTTCCATATGCCACGGGTACAACCATAAAAAGACAAAAAAAAAGGAAGGAAGAAAGGAAGAAGAAAGATAGAAAGAAAGGAAGAAAGAAAGAAAGAAAGGGAGAAAGAGAGAGAGAAAGAAAGAGGAAACGCAAAGATTTTTTTTCCTTTTTTTTCCGGCCCCATCAAGCAGCAGCTTGATGTGGGATCTGTTTCCAGACCAGGGATTGAACCCAGGGTGCAGCAGTGAAAGTGCTGACTGCTAACCACTAGTCCACCAAGAAACTCCCCAAAATGCAGAGATTTTGATCTTTGTTACCCAGATAAAGAATCTGAGGCCCGGAGAGGTTGATCGCCCCCGCATTAGTTGGTGTTCACAGCACTTGGGGTGCATGTGGATACTCACCACAGAAATCAGGGGTCCTCCAGTCGACACACACCCCCTTGGTCCGACAGAGGTGGGCATAAGAGGCCACTGCCTCACACACTTGCTCCTGGTGGCAACTGTCCTGCTGGCAGATGGCATAAAAAGCGGCTGGAGCAAGGACCTTGTGGCACTCGGCAAACAGCGCCGAGAGGAGGACCTGGCATTGAAATCCCGCGGAGACAGGACACTGCTCCTTGGGAACCGGCTGGCACATCTGCCCCGGCTGCTGCACTGCCCACTCCTGGACCAGCGTCTTCCAGTCCGTGGTGACTGTGCCATCCCTCAGCATGAAGTCATTGGCCCCATTCTCGTCACAGATCCCTAGAGAAACAAGGAAAGACACAGCTGGTCGCCCAGGGTGCCAACCCGCTGATGTTAAGACCTGGCCATTCTTCAACCTCACCAGTGTCTGAACCTTGCTACTGGACCCAAAAACAGACGCAGCCAAGGGCCCTGAGAGGAGAGCAAGGAGGGTCTGTGTCCAGGAGGGGAGGCGGAGAGATATTCTTACCACAGAGACCGTACATCTTTGAGGCAAAGGTCTTGGGGCTCAGCTGCAGCTGGAACTCGTTGTTTTGAGGGGTGAAGGTGAGGATGTGGCCAAGGTGGTTGAATCTGACCTCGTACATGATGGTGCCATAGATGCCAACCTCCATGTTCCCACCCACGTAAGGCACAGAGACCTGTCTCCCATTCACCACCACCTGCCCAAAGAGGAAAATCGCCCATCAGCAGTCAGGGCAGCAAGGAAGCCTCATATTTCACTCCTAGCCTCTTTCAAAAGTTCCCAACAGTCCCTGCAGATTCACCCCCACTCAGCTCCGCTGTTATTTGCAAACCGGACATTTGCCAGCAGCTCTTCTAAGATAAAGGGCCTTTGAAGAGCATGGCAGGGGAGCACACTATTATAACAGTGAACAGATAGCCACGCATCTGGAACCCAAAAGCCCAGAGGTTACGCCGAACTTTGAGTCTGCCTGAATTCAACAGGAAAAGATGACCCTCAAGACAGGACTGGGGAGTTGCCATTTTGCCAGCTCATCAGAGCTCTGTCCCCAGGAGCATATCATCCGACTACTTTAAGTATTTTATTTTATTTTATTCTGGTCACTAGCTCTCTGCAGGCCCCATTATACATCATATCAAACATATTAAAACATACTCATACCCCATGATGAATATAATTTTTGCTGTAAAAGTTTGGGAGGCTTTTTAATCCTTTTGATTTTTAAATGTTTGGCTGTGAACTACTCCTTTAATTCGTGATCGGCTGTGATTTTTTTTCCAGCAATCCCTGAGCATGTTCAAGAATTCTTGTGAGATGAGACAATTTAACGTATCAGTTGCTTTCATGGAATGAAATATTTACAATTTCTAAACCAAGGTGTGAAGAGGTTGGTGTGAGTTAACCTCTTGTAAACATTTAATCAAACATTTATTTTTATCAGTTTTGCAGTTTTCCCTTTGAATTTGGGAGCCACCCATTTTGTCTGGGCCCTAAATATTTTCAAGGGCCCTAACCTAGGCCCTAAGTTTTTTTCCTTTGGAAGGTTGAAGGCCCTAGGTACTGGGCGAACAGCATTGGTTGACACCCCAGTTTTCTTAAATGGATGCTTTCTTCCAAATCTGGGCCCAGAACAACATGAAATCACACCATAAGGAGGCCAGAAATAAGCCCCTGCTACTTAGGCAAAAGGCTGAGTCCCCCACAGAAGCCCCAGGCCCCCGTGGCTCTCCTGAGGTTCCACAGCCGCTCCGCCACAGGACCCACGGAAAGTACCCCTTACCTCCATGTCTCTGTGGAGCTCGACCGAGAGGCCGTTATGCTTCACCTCGATGGATTTCATGCAGGCCTGCCGGGCCCCGGGGCCACAGGCACCATTATGGAGAATCACCTCCAGGTCCTGCTCCTTGTTGTAAAATAGGACGTACGAGCAGTTGCCCGTGAGCTTGAAGTTCTGTCCATCAAAGGTCACAATGTGCCGAGTGGAGCTGCCAGTGCACACACCTGGATGGAAGAGCAAAGCACGGCGGCGACACGTCCAAACTCCCATCTGTGCCAAGAGGCAGGTGTCGCCAGGTGGCACATGGGTAACCAGAGCTGAGAGCTGGACGGGCCTTTTGAAGTCACAGGGGTTAATTTCCTCGTTTTTAGAGATTAGGAGACTGAGACTCTGAGCAGTCGAGTGGCTTAGGGAACTAACACTTGGCCGTTAAATATTTTCTTAGAGAAGGTTGAGAAGCACAAGTATTACCTTAAAATGTGGCAAATTACAGAGCCATGCTTCCAAAAAATGTAAATGTGCGAAGTTAATGATCTCCTCCACCAGGACGCCTTGGCCCGGGAAACAAAGTTCAGTTGCCGGGGTGCTATAACTCGCCGAAAGCACGAGGAGCTAAGCAAACCGTAAGCTCATGACCTCACGGTAAAAGAAGTTCCCCTAAAGACACATGTGTCCTTTCAGCTGCCGAGTGACTAATGGCACAAGTGGCCATGCTGACTTGATCCCTTAAGAGATCGCGTAAGAGAAATATTCCTGAAGCCAAAACAAATGGCCGGATCTCAGCACGAGCTCATCTGCTACTCATTCATTCACATAATCAGCAAGTTCTCAGGGTTCCCATTAAAATCCCATTTGGGAAGACTAATCATCTTGCACCTACATCACATGATTCCATATAAATCCCCCCCCACGGAAGGCACCACAGTCACACATGATCTGGAAGCTAATCTTGGACCTAAATGAAGTTGGAGGTGAGCTTTCCAGACACACTGTGACCACATCTACGGTGGTAGGTAAACAGAAACCCAAGAACCCAGGAGGTCAGCGAGGCTGTGCTAAGTTCCGTCACTCTCTTCAGGGCCGCTCCCCGCCCGGGGCGAGCTCCTCCTGCACGAGTGACCAGTATGGGGAAGCAGCACAGCGACCGGCAGATGCGCCATCTCTCAGATCTGAGCGGCCTGCAGCAGCCCTTCCACTCAAAGCCCCCCACGTCCTGTGCAGTCGGTCCCTTCCAAGTAGTAGTACTGACATCCGTGCTGACAAGTGATCCCAGACACTCCAGCTGGAGATACGGTCAAGTCTTACGAACTCCAGCCCCAAGCGCTACGAGGAGGTAGTAAGTCACACAGCAAAGAAGTGGCAGTAACTTGGCAAGTTAAGGGGCAATGCTTTGCCCACCTAAGATAAGCTGTTCCCGTGAAATAGGTACTCCAGAGCCAGAGAAACTCAGGACTGAATTCTGTCCCCTCACTTGTTTGCCCTGTGACCCTGGATAAACGACTAAACTTCTGAAAGCCTCTCCTGCCTCCTCTGCTCTCTTTGAACCAACAGGGAGACTTCCGGGTGTACCTTTCTACCCAGTGCTGACACTGAGAACACGTAAACGCTTCACATACAGAAAGCAAACACATAAAACCAGCCAGGATGGGGATGAGGAAAGTTCAAAATGGAATAATACAACAGAAATAACTTAAATTAACAGTAATGAATAACAAGTCCACACAGCAGAGGGGAGAGGAACGAGCCTAAATAACTCTGGAGAAAATTTTTCTAGGTACTCAAAGGCTAAAGACAAAAAGAATTGTACACAAATATGTACCCTAGTTAGTAGAACTGTTTTTTGTAAAGGTATTGGTTGGCAATCCTGAAATTACTTTATGTGTACTTTTGGATTCAGCCAATGTCTAATACACTGTCAGTCATAAGAGCCAGCTTCTCACTGTCTGAGAAAGGGAGGGAGGTGGACATGTCAAGGGTCACAGGGGCCAGATGGAAAGAATCCTCAATGGTCAGATCTGGGACCGTTTGAACAAGAAAACCAATGATGCTAGTGATCGATTATATCCCAGAGAATGAAATAAGAACTCATGAGTCCATTTTGATTCCAATAATTAATTGAATTAATAAAGGAGAGAGAAGAAATAGCCCTTCCTTTCGGTAGAATTCCAACTAATAACTGGAGGTCCTGATGGAAATCAAAGATCGCGATGCAGCAAGCACCACAGTAAAGGCTACCTCAATGGTGATTATCGATGCACGCGAAATTTAGTGGGTGCAAGTATATGTCCATAGTTTCAAAACATCTCTGCATAGGATAATTATTAAATGCAATGAAGGCAGAGACCTTGCAATGAAAAAAACCCAGTGATCACCACCTTAACCATGAGATCAAACTTAACATCACCAGAAATGGGATAAATCAATACTATGTGCCTCTTCTTTCTTTGGGGGGGGGGTGCTGATAGCCCTATGCCACAGCCACAGCAACACCAGAATGAGCAGCACCTGCGACCTACAGTGCAGCTTGCAGCAACGCCAGATCCTTAACCCCCTGAGGCCAGGGATTGAACCTGCATCCTCGTGGATACTAGTTGGGTTCTTAACCTGCTGAGCCACAACAGGAACTCCCCAACTCTTTTTGTGAGTCTGAAATTATTCAAAATTAAAAGTTTTAAGATTTTTTTTCAAAAAAATAGTCAAAATCTAGTTTTATCACTCCTGAAGCCCTTTGCTCATTTTAAAGTTATAAAAAGAGCCAAGAGGGGTATTGATGGATTGGATTTAAGACAAGATATGTTTGCACAGGGCTGCTCCTGTGTTGTGAGTCTCACACCCCCACATGCCCCACCAGGGACCAAGAAGCAGGGCCTTTGGAAGGCTGCTCCCAGAGACAGGTGTGTGTTCCATGCAGTTAGGGTAACGCTGGACCAGTGCCCAACACAAAATTCTAAAAGAGAGAAGCTACTGCTATTGGCCAGAGGTGGCCAGGCAGCCGGAGAGAGGCTGCTGCTGTTTCAGGAACGAGGTGCCCTCCAGTCTAACATGGGATGAAGGTGTGTGAGTCCTGGAGACCAGAGATAGGGCCGACAGAGGAGCTGGTGGCCTGGTGCTGTTCTAAAAGCGATCCTAAGAGAACTCCTGCTGTACAGCAAGGAGGATCCCGAGAGAAACAGAGAAAGAAAGAGAGCCTAGGAGAGTTGAATGTAAAAGAATAAACAAATACGAATTAAACAAAACAAAAAACCCAGAAGGATGGCAGGGTGAAGCAGCTGGCAGCCAAAAAAATATAAAATATGCAACTGATATCAAAGGAACACTCAAAAGACCTGGCAAGTGTGGTGCAGTGGGTTAAGAATCCGACGTCAGTGGCAAGGGTTCCATCCCGGCCAGGTGCAGCAGGTGAAAGAATCTTGTGTAGGTTGTAGCCGAAGCTCAGATTCAAACCCTGGCCTGGGAACTTTCATATGCCGCAGGTGCAGCCATAAAAAATAAAATTTAAAAACAGAACTGGCAATGGAGTTCCCGTTGCGGCTCAGCGGGAACAAGCCTGACGACTATCCATAAGGAGGCAGGTTTGATCCCTGGCCTTGCTTAGTGGGTTAAGGTGTTGCCATGAGCTGTGGTGCAGATCACAGACACAGCTCAGATCTGTCGTTGCTGTGGCTGTGGTGGAGGCCAGTAGCTGAAGCTCCAATTCAACCGCTAGCCTGGGAACTTCCATATGCCGCAGGTGCAGCCCTAAAAAGACCAAAAGTAAATAAATAAATAAATAAATAAATAAATAAATAAATAAATAAATAAATAAATAAATCTGTCTGTCAAGGACAAAGCAACAGCCTTAAACTCCTGCCAGGCTCTCGGACCACATCCCTTTCCAAGAGGTAGGCTGCCCACACGGGGATTAGGGAGGTGTTTCAACTCTAACATTCAAAGTCTTAATTACTACATAGGAGTGGGTACCTAATTGCCAAATTGAGACTGCTTTATGACTGAAGCAACCATAGAACTCTTTAGGAATAAGTAGAAACAACATGAAGTCTGGCAGAATTCTCACTCAAGCAAAAAGAAAATTTATCCCACTCAATAAATGGATACTTTCCCTTTTTTTTTTTTTTTAGGGTCACATTCACGGCATATGGAGGTTCCCAGACTAGGGTTTGAATTGGAGCTGTAGCCGCCAGCCTACACCACAGCTACAGATCTCAGCCTCGTCCATGACCTCCACCACAGCTCATGGCAATGCCGGATCCTTAACCCACTGAGCGAGGCCAGGGATGGAACCTGCTCCCTCATGGATACTAGTTGGATTCCTTTCCGCTGAACCACGATGGGAACTCCACGAGACACAGTTTTGATTTCATCCCACAAGCTGTGTCTGTTCAACATAATCATTATGATCCACACACTGCTGAGCAGGGATTATCATAGGCAGCCATCTCTCCCAGCCCGGAGAGGGCCACGCACGGCACGGGCGGACACTCTCCAAAGGCCTGCATGAGATGGAGTTGACCCTGTCCTCTTAAACCAGGCGGCCGTGATGGCACACCCTGCATCCAATGCTCAGACAGCTACGCTGTGACTTCAGAGCTCCCTGGGGCGCCTCTCTCCCTGCTGCACTTGCACCGCGTAGACCCCCTAAGGCTGACTCGCCAACAGCCGAGCTGAGCACTGGCCTCAGAAAATCAGCTCTTCTTCTGGTTATGCGTTACCTGGGAAGTGCCCTCCAGAAGACACAGGAAGAGAACAGGGAGCCCCAGGACACAGAGCCAGGAGTGGGGGTGCAAATAGTGAGGAAGGAAAGGGGCTTCTGGTCTAGCTCTCTGCACAAGCCAAGATAGAAGCGCCACCCCTTGAACAGCGGCCGGGCTGGGGAAGCAAAGGACTCACAGGGGCAGGTCCAGCGGCAGCCACAGGTCTCTTCCACCCTGATAGGGGCCTGGTTGCTGGGGCAGGAGGGCTGCAGCCCCTGGTCACAGCTGACCCGGTGGCTCTTCAGCAAGGTCTGGCCATCTGGCAGGCAAGTCACTGTGTGGCACTGGTCCGGCAAGGTCCAGACATCCCCAGGCTGCAGAAAAACAACCAGTTTCAGGCAGGGAACAGAATGAGGCACTTCAGCTTCCATCGGGGAAAACACAGAGACTAAGGCTTGGGACTAAATGGCAAGGAGACAGGATACAGAACATGAAGTTTACAGGTGGATCCATGCCCCCCCAACTGAAATTTTTTTGAGGCATACACAGACACACACACACACACACACACACACAAACCAGGATACAATGGTGAAAGGGAGAACGGGACCCAGAGCAAAGGAGGGACAGTTAACCAGGGGACCAAGGGCCCCAAATACACATTTATGGTCTTTCTATCAAGGTTAAAAAAAAAAAAAAGGAACTTACCTTCCTCTCATTCCCATCCTCGTCCATGCAAACTCTGACGAACCCTGAAACAGACACAAGTAAGACCTCCATTCCAGCCCCCCTACCCAGAAATTCCAAGCCATTCACAGCATCGGCTTGGCTACCTGGCCTTGAAGTTGATCAACTCTGAAGGGAACCTGAGTGGGTACGGCAGTGAGGAGGCAGGTCAGGAGGCTAGGAGGTGGTCGTCCTGTGGTCCTCCCGGCAGGCTTTGTGGTTATTGATAATTACGTTCATAACAACAGGGATACGCTGGCAATAACTACCAACGACATCTCTTTTTCCTCTTCTGTATACAGAACAGTGCTCGGTGAGGGGAGGGAAATGAGACAAGATCCTGACAACTTGAGAGAAATCTTAAAGATTCCTACCAGGACAGCTATCATCTAGCAAGAAAGGGCAATAACTCTGCAGCAGATCTTGAGTCATAGCTAATTACATTAGGAAAATGTATAAAACCAAGTCTATTTATATATACATATATATGGTAAATAAACTTTCTACTTAATATATATACACATGTATATATACCTAATAAGTTCATATAGATATAGATACACAAACTTTTATTTACTATATATATATGAGATAAATTTAAAGTTTCTAACATTAAATAGACAAACTGTGGTACTGTGATGTCACATTTTGTGCTATTGTATTTCTTTTTTTAATTTTTGAAATTTTCAATATTTATTTTTTTAAAGATCCTTTTATTTGTTTATTTATTGGCCACACCTACAACATGCAGAAGTTCACAGGCTAGGGATCAAACCCCGGCCATAGCAGTGACCTGAGCCATAGGCAGTGACAATGTTGGGTCCTTAACTCGCAAGCCACCAGGAAACTCCTGTGTATTTCTCTTTTTTTTTTCCTTTAATCTTTTCATTTTCTTTTCTTACTGAAGTATAGATGATTTACAACACTGTGTTAATTTCAGGTATACAGCAAAGGGCTTTCAGTTCTGTTTACTTCAGATCATTTTCCATTATAAGTGTTTACAAGAATATTGAATATAATTCCCCGTGCTATACAGTGAATACGTGTCGCTTCTCTAAAGCCCTTTGCACCCATGCTGAGGGCAAGTACAGAGCACGTGGAAGAGGTCCATGATCTGCAGATGTCAGGGTTGGTTCCCTGCTGTCTTCTGAGCCCTTTGCACAAGTCAGCATGGCTTTTTCTTTTCTTTTTTTTTTTTAAAGTGCTGCACCCGCAGCATACAGAGGTTCCCAGGCTAGGGGTCAAGTCGGAGCTGTAGCTGCCAGCCTACACCACAGCCATAGCAACACCAGATTCGAGCTGCATGTGCGACCTATACCACAGCTCATGGCAACACCAGATCCTTAACCCACTGAGCAAGGGCAAGGAGCAAACCCGCAACCTCATGGTCTCTAGTCAGATTCGTTTCCACTATGCCATGACGGGAACTCCTCAGCATGGCTTTTTCTACTGACGTTTGGCTGGACAGTGAGGATGGAAGGAGGGCTGCACCCGGAGAACCTTCTGGTAGCCCTCAGAGATTTGTCCTCCCCTGAGCAGGACTTACAGGTCCTGGCCTATAAGACAATCTTCATTCAAGGACAAATCTTGTGCCTGGGAACGTCTGGGTCTCGAGAACGGGTTCTTTTTGTGGCTGTTTTTGGAGATGGTAGGAAAGATGCCACAGGACTCACCAGAGCACAGCTTGTGGAGGAAGGAGTTGCCCAGCGTGACCACGGCAGGGAGGTCTTCAATTCGCTGGAGCTTCACCACATTGGAGCTGGCCCCTGGGCCTGCCAAGGTCCTCAGCTGGGCCTCATCATATCTGTCCCCAATCCCAATGGGGAACACGGCCACTCCTGGAATTACAGAGGAGCAAGGAGGGGACTGGGTCACCCTGCTTCGGTAAGGTGAGTCCCAAATGGGCTGGCCCAAAGCTATACCCAGCACGCATATACAGCCTCACATTTTCCAAACTGGTCACTTACACTGACCCCAATGCAAGAAGGGCATTCAGTCAGTCAATAAATGTTAGTGAGCTCCTGCTCCATGCTGGGTACTATTCTAAGCAGTAAGGGTACAGTAAACCAAGCAGATCAAATCCCTTTCCTCAACAGAGCTTACACTGGGAGAGACAGACAACCAACATACAAGTAAGTAGAGATTTAGTGCCACAGACGTGGATAAGTGCTTAGAAAAAAGCAAAATGGAGCAAGGAGGATTAAAAGTGCCCGGGGTAGGGTGAGGGTTATTGTCTCATACAAGATGGGTGGGAATGTGTTCAGTGAAAAGACGAAGGATGGAGGGAGCCAAGAGGACATCCCCAGCAAAGATGGGAAGTGCAAAGGCCCTTGGGCAGAAGTCTGCACAGTCCAGGGTGGCGGGAACAGAGCCAGCAGGTGAGGGAGCAAGGCACAGGCCATGCACGAGAAGCTTCAGAGGCCACGGTAAGGCCCTAACATGTTCTCTGAATGCAACGGACAGCCAGCCAGACTTGGGAGCAGAGGAGTGACATGAGTGAGCTGACTTTCATTTTTAAAAGTCGATATAGGTGCTATGTTGATTATGAACTTCCAGGGACAAGAGCGGAAGCAGGGGTTTCAGGTAGAAAGCAATAATCCAGGTGAGAGAGGAGGAGGCTTAGGCCGGGGGGCAGTCATGGAGGGGGTGAGGCGTGGTGGGATTCTCAGTCTATTTTGAAGGTGGAGCTGCAGTTCAGTGCTAGATTGGATGGGAGTATGAGAGAAAATGAGGCATCGAGGATGCTGAGGTTTTTGACCTGAGCAACTGGAAGGACGGAATTGCCATTTTCTCAGCTGGGGAAGAAAGACCGCAGGAGAACATTTGGAATTCAGTTTAGAGTGAGTTCTCTGTTAGAACATCTAGGTGGAATTGAGGTGAGAGATCCAGGCTGGAGAGAGGAATTTTGAAGTCGATGGCGCATATAGGTATCTAGACACATGACCCTCAACGGGAACACCCAGGAGGAGAGAGTAAGAAGAGAAGATGTCACAGGCACAGGGTTGAGCCCGGGGTGAGTGCACCTACAGAGGAGACGCCAAGGCTTTGAATGGTTCAGTGATGCGCCCTGGACCATCTGTTGCCTCCAGACCACAACTGCTTCCTTTCCTGATGCAAGTCTTTCTTTGGAGTCTTGAGAAAAGCCTCCATCCTGAAATGACTTGAGAAAAGCCTCCATCCTGAAATGACTCCAATTCATCCTCCAGAAAGTTCTAGGCATCTGCAATTTGCTTAAGACTAGAGCTGGGTTTCTGCTGACAGCTTTTCAGCTCTTCTGAGCTGACTGGATCGTCCCCGTACATATCCTTTCCCTTTGGGGACCCCTTTCCCTAAAATCATAGATTTCATCAATATGTCACATTCATTCATTCCACAAACATCACACGGCCACCTATTTTGTGCCTCACAGACGATACCAAAATACACAAGATTTTGCCCTTGCCCCTGTTTGTGAAGAAATGGATGTGTAACATAAAAACAATCACATGCTGAGCGGTTCCAATGGGAGGGAAAAGGGAGTGACCGACTCCTGGAAAGACAACAGAGGGAAGACAACTCCGGGTTGGGTTGTGCAGGGTGAGCCCCTCTCCAGGAGGCTGCAACTCTTCTAGAACTGGGTGAAACACTGGAACAGTAAATGGGCGGGCGGCAAAAGGAAACGGAGCAGCACATCTCCGGAGAGTGGGCTTGTGTGTCCTCGGGGCTCCTGGGGCAGGTGGGGAGCTGGAAGGTGTTTCGATTACAGGTGCCCGGCCCTCGTGTTAACACCCAGGTGCTGTTAACATCCACGGCACAACTTCTCATGAGGCTTCAAGGCCAGGGCACACCTGCACCCACCCCCTTCCTAAGGCCACAGCCTTGGTCTTCTAACCACCTGGCACCCCCGAGCCCCTTAGGCTGGTCCTGGATGGGGAGGCTCCTGATGGTTCTTGAGGCCCCAGAATGGATCACTCTAACCTCAGACATGTGAGAGTGGTGGGAGGCCAAGGCTGCCACTTTACAAATGACAGATGGAGTGAGGAGCAGTACGTGTGACCCATGGCCGGACACAGAGGGAAATTTTGGAGAAGCTAGAGCTTACCGTCAAAAGCATACAAGCGAAGAATCAACACACATTTATTACTCTTTGGTTTCCAAATGACACAGGGACTGGGCAATTTTACGGGGTTTGAAACCAGGCCACAACAACAGGATTTTGCCCTTGCCCCTGTTTGTGCACCCCAAATCAGCCAGCACAGCCCAAAGTAACCGCTGCCCACCCACAGCCCTCCAGCAGGTAGGGGCAGTTCTGGACCACACTGTGGACACTTACGGTTGGATCTGGCGGCGGCAGCTGCTGCGTCCACTGAATCCGTGGAGGTACCCGTGACCAGGATGACCACCGCTTTCGAGGCTCCAGGCCTGGCCCCGTGGACTTGAGACATGACATAGCGCACCGCAAAGCCCAAGGCATCCCCTGAGAATGGGAAGCAAGCCACACAGTCAGTCCTGATGCAGAGAAAGTGGCTCTGAGGCCACCTGAGCGTCCTGTCTCCAGGAGCCTTAGGTCATTGAAATGGAGGGATTCAGAGACTCAGGAGGTCTCACAGGCAAGGGAGATCACCTGAGCATCTCAGCCCTCGGTTTACAGGAAAGAAAAGTCAGGCTAAGGAGCAAGGCAGCTGGCAGAGACCACGCAGTCACTTATGCCAGAGGCTGGGACCAGACGCGGCTCCTGTATCCCAGACCCTGTTACCTATCTGGCTGGGGCCTCCCTCCTGCTGCATGAGGTCCACGTGGCCCCGTAAATGGGCTTTCTCCTGGGGCATGTTCCACGGCAGGTCGATGGTGGTGATGTTTCCATACTGGAGCACAGACACCTGGGTGAGCTGAGGGCCTGAGGGGAGAGGAGGTGAGGCGATCACGCCCTGGATCGGGGAGGGACGGGGGGAGCCCCTGGAAGAGCCCCTCTGGGCACATCACTCACCTATATTGGCTTTTGAGATGAAGGCCTTGGTGAAGCTCTTCATTTCGTCAAAGTAGGAAGCTGGACGGCTGGAGGAGCCGTCCAGGAGGAGGACCACGTCCAGGGGCTGGCTGCAGTCTGCAAATGGACCAGAGGGGGCAGTCTGACCAGCAGGGGTCAGGCACCAGACCCCTGCAGGAGACACACACTCAGCAGGTGCTCAGGGTGCGGCTGCCACCGCCGAGGGAGCCAAGCACACACAGCTTGTGCCAGGCCGGGCGGGGGCGGGTCGTGAGGCCCCAAATTTGGAGGCCCTGGGGGCACTCCGACTCCACCCAGAGGCAGTTTAAATGCGTACAGATGGAAGCAAGAGACATCCTCTCCCTTGGTATCAGGAGGCTGCAATTCTTCTAGAACTGGGTGAAACACTGGAGCAGTAAACAGCATTTGCAGGTGGCAAAGGGAAACGGAGCGGCACGTCCCTGGAGAGTGGGCTTGTGTGTCCTCGGGGCTCCTGGGGCAGGTTGGGAGCTAGAAGGTATTTCAATTACAAACGCCCGACCCTCACGTTAACAGGGTCATGTTCACAGTGAGGAAACAAACTCTGGCCCAAACGCCATTCTGAGTTTGGTGAGATGATGCTACTACTGAAATACCACAAGAATTTAGATAAACCTGTGGCTCAAAGAAACAAAGGCATGGATAGTAAGTGTAAGGACAGAGACACATTAAAAGAAGGCTAGTTATTCTGGGATGGTCCCAAACATGTCAACTGAAGTTGTTCAAAACCTAGGAATTGGTTGGAGTTCCCATCGTGGCTCAGTGGTTAACGAATCCGACTAGGAACCATGAGGTTGCGGGTTTGGTCCCTGGCCTTGCTCAGTGGGTTAAGGATCCGGCGTTGCCGTGAGCTGTGGTGTAGGTTGCAGACACGGCTCGGATCCTGCATTGCTGTGGCTGTGGCGAAGGCCGGCAGCTACAACTCCTGTTAGACCCCTAGCCTGGAAACCTCCACATGCCGCGGGTGTGGCCCTAGATAAGGCAAAAAGACAAAAAAAAAAACCTAGGAATCGGTGAGTCATCAGCATCAGTTAAGAAGGCAATAATGTCAGCAGTGGAGGCAAACCACCTCAGAGCGCGTGCTACCTGCTGGGTACAATGCTAAGCATGGCACAAACCAG
>PVHT021183648.1:2381121-2403964 GCA_004024745.2 Catagonus wagneri
CTCCTGTTAGACCCCTAGCCTGGAAACCTCCACATGCCGCGGGTGTGGCCCTAGATAAGGCAAAAAGACAAAAAAAAAAACCTAGGAATCGGTGAGTCATCAGCATCAGTTAAGAAGGCAATAATGTCAGCAGTGGAGGCAAACCACCTCAGAGCGCGTGCTACCTGCTGGGTACAATGCTAAGCATGGCACAAACCAGTCCTGTTATTATCGCCATTGTACAGATGAGGAGACTGATAGGGGGTACTTGCCCAAAATTAACCAAAAATTATTAATTAAAAAAAAATGCCCCCAATTACCCAGCTAGTAGGTAGCAGAGGTGAGGTTCAAACTAAGGCAGCCCGGCTCTAGAATCCACCTGACTTCCTGGCCTCGCCCCCCAAAAACTTCAGCTACTGAGAATAACTGATAGTCACCAAATATAACAGGTTACCTCCCATGCAGGGAGCGGAAGTGGGTGGGGACAAGGCTATGTGATCAAGTAAGACTTGTATTATTTTATCCCGTGTCCTTGGTCTTGTTTCCATTTTAACAATAGGCTTACATTAGCTGTGACCCTTCAAAGACACAACATCAGAAAAGATGCTCCCTAGGAGGGATGGTCTGGGGTTTGGGATTGGCACACGCACACTGTGCAGTACATGGAACGACCCGCCAACAAGGACCCCTGCCCGATACTCTTGATCATCTACATGGGAAAAGAATCTGAAAGAGAATGGAAGCGTGTATATGTCTAGCTGAATCACGCTGTTGTACAGCAGAAATTATCACAACATTGTAAATCAACCACACTTCAATAAAACCATTTTTTTTCCTTCTTACACCAGATCAGAGCTGCATCTGTGACCCACACTACAGCTCACTGCAATGCCAGATCCTCAACCCAATGAGCCGGGCCAGGGATGGAACCTGAATCCTCATGGATACTAGTCGGGCTCTTAACTCACTGAGTCACAATGGAAACTCCAAAACCCCCTTTTTTTTTTTTGTCTTCAAGGGCTGCATTTGCGGCGTATGGAGGTTCCAGGGCTAGGGGTCGAATCAGAGCTACAGCTGCCGGGCTACACTCCAACCACAGCAATACCAGATTCAAGCCGCATCTGCGACCTACACCACAGCTCACGGCAACACTGGATTCTTAACCCACTGAGCGAGGTCAGGGATCGAACCTGCGGCCTCATGGATACTAGTCAGATTTGTTTCCACTGAGCCATGACGGGAACGCCCCAATTTTTTTTTAATTAAAACTAAAAAAGATTCTGCCCCCCAAAAAGGATCACAGATGCTGTCCTCTGCCTGGGAGGTGAGGAAACCCAGACACTCTGAAGGCACAGGTTTGCTAAAGGCACACAGCGGGAAGCCAGGATTCGAACCTGAGAATCGTTTCCACCAAGGCCGCCCCAGCCCGCCCCCACCCACACAAGGGGGCCTGCATACCTGGCATGGGGACTTGGGTGGGGAGGATCAGCCCCTCCCCTGAACAGCAACTCTGCAGCACCAGATCAGGGGCCTCTCGGGGTAGGGTCTCAAAGTCCTGGATGAAGATGGGCGCGTTGGGCCAGCTGATGCGCTCCAGCTCCTGCACGTCCACGTTGGGGCCCACCCCGATGGGCACCACCTGGATGTCTCCCGGCATCCGCTTGATCTCATCCGAGGCGGGGTTTCCGGTGACCATGTAGACCAGGTTGGGCGCCTGCTCGCGGTCCCCCTGGCTGGCCGAGAAGCTGTGCTCCGACAGGTACTGCAGGGCCAGCCCGGTGTTGGTCCTGTTGCCGCCCTGGAAGCGGATCTCCCGCACCCGCTGCAGGACTTCCCCCTTGGACTGCGCCTCCCTGAAGGAGTGCTCCACGGCCACCACGTACGAGTACTGCAGCACCGTGACGTGGACGCTGTCCCGGCCCACGTCCATACGCCGGATCACCTCCTCCACGAACTCCGTGCTCCTGTTGAAGTTGGCCTCGCCGACCTTGGCGGAGCCCTCCAGGACGAACACCACGTCCAGAACCATTCTCCTCTTGGGTTTCAGCGTCGAAGCCCCCAGGAGCTCAGGCGCCACGGTGACTTGGGCCACTAGGGGGCGCTGCGTAGCGGCGGGCGCTTCCGGGGCGAGGTCGCAGAGGTAGCTGACGATCTTGTCCCTGAGCTGCTCCAGCTCGTCCACACCACTGACCACAAAGGCTTTGTTCTCTGGGGCCTGCTTCTCGATGAGGCGGATCTGCTTGATGCTGGCGTGGGGTCCGATGCCCACCGGGGTGACGATGACCTTCTTCTTCTTCAGGCCCTGGACGTAGCGGGCCAGGTTCTGGGCCAGCCGGCGTGGCTCCTGGCTGGCCGTGAGCAGCAGGGCTACCCGGGAGGCTTCGGGCCGGTCGATCCTGCCGAAGATTTGGAAGAGCGTGTACTTCAAAACCTCGCTGATGGAAGCCACCTCGCTGCCTGCGTACTTCACCTGACCCGCGATGCGCCGCAGCTCCGAGGGCCGCTTCCGGTCCTGGAGCGAGATGTAGGCGTGGGAGCCGTCGTGGTACTCCACCACCGCCACGCGGATGCGCTTCTGGGAGATGTGCAGGTGCTCCATCATGCCCACCACGAAGAGCTTCAGCGCCTCGAAGTCGGCCTCCGACAGCTTCGAAGAGCCGTCCAGCAGGAAGACCAGGTCCAGGAGTTTGCTGCAGAAGAGGTCGTGCAGCGGAGGCTCTGGCGTGTCCTCCTCATAGGCTGTGGTGGGGCTGCCCGGGCCTTCTGTGGGGGGCACCGGCAGGCCTCCCTGCTCCGCGCAGGCTTCACAGGTTAGATTGACACCATCGCAGTGACTGCAGGAGGAGGGAAGACCAGAATGGCGCGGACGAACCTCTGGGCACTTCCCAGCCCTCTGAACCTGACCTCCCGCGGGTCACTCCGCACCCGAGAGACACCATTTTTAATTTACATCCCCAGATAGTCCCACTGGGTGCACACACCTAGGTGCGGGCAAACACACACACACACACTTCCCTTGAGTCTTGATCCCCTTGAAAGCCAAAGTTTCACCCGTCCTAGGACCTAACAAAGAATCCTTCTTCTCTCTCAGCGATCCACACACTCATCAAAGTTGATTCATCTTTTCCTATGTCTCTAGCAACACAAATATTTAACAATCATCCAAGCCTTCTCTCAAATATCTCCAAAGGCAAACACTGCTCGACCATGTTGATGCTGCCCAGGGCTTGTAAATGTTCTATCGAAGATAAATGCTATTCAGTATTTATTACAACAGAATTTAAGCTGTATAAATTCTGTACTGTGTTAACATGTCAGGCCTTAAGGAAGAGAGGAAAACTGCAGTAAAATCATTTTGGAGAGATGAATAAAGATTCACAAGCTTTATCTGGCAGAACAAAGGACTGGGGCTGATATTCAGGGGTCCCCAAGATGTTAAGCAGGGAAAGACGGCGACTCCTGCATTCTTTCCTGCAACAGACACATGGTTTGCACCCATTACGTGCCAGGGCCTAGAATGCCCCATGCCCAGCGCCAAGCCTCCCACACAAATTCCCACCCCATCAGGCCACATTTCTAATCTCCCCCCCCCCCACCATCACTTTTCCCTTTCGCCAGTGTCCTGGAAAGTGGCAGGGTCTGCCAGGCCACAGGAGAAATCAAGCTGCCTGTGGCAGAGACCCACACAGGCTAAAACCTGCTCCCTCATGTACCCTCAGCCTGTGAGGCAACCTGCACCCAGCACCCCAGTAAGGCAGAGGGGCCGGCAGCTGTGGCGTGCCTCCCAGTGACATCCCCAGCCTTCTTTGGGACCGTAGTCCACAAGTATGTGCATCTGCGACGTGAACCCGGCAGCTGCCTCCCCATGCGCCCTGCGGCTCAGAACCACAAGCCCACGCTGAACTCACTGCAGTCTCCATCTCAGCACAGGGAGAGGGGGCAGGCAGGGCCTTACAGAGAAGTTAATTCCTGCTTCCTCGTGGTCCGCATGATTTAGGGCCTCGATCCTTGGTTAACAGAGCGTGAGTGACATATTTGCTAGTTTCCAGTGTTTGCTAGAACATTCACCCCGGGCAGTGTTCGTTCTTGTTTGCACAGATGGTGGCGGTGGAATCTGACTCTGGCAGCCACCATGGCCACAGCCCCTTCCTCTCCCGGCAAAGTTAAGATTAGGATCCCACGAGGAGCTGAATATATCAACATTCAAACACATGCTCCCGACTTGGGAGCAGGGAGTCGGAGCTCACCCCAGGACTCCTCCTCACCTCCCCAAGACCAGCTGCCAGGGACCATCGGGGCCGCAGCCAGGGAGCAGTGTCTGGTGTGTCCCTCCCAGTTACAAGAGCCATGTCCTGGGACCTTGGCTGTGGCCCGAGGTGTCTGTGTCCCACTGTGGGGTCCGGGGCTCCACCTGACTTTCCTCCCCTGCGTCCCCACCTCCAACAGAAATGAAATCTGACTTCCACGGACGTCAGTCCCCAAACTAGATGCCACCCCCAGGGGTAAGAAGAGACCACCGCATCCTTCCTTCGGCAGCAAGAAGAAGTTAAAAATCTAAACCTCATGGGAGGTATTTCCCAGGGCAGCAGTCTGGCCTGTGCTCAAAGACAGAGGAGCAGACTCAACAAAGGCAGGACCTTCCTCTCCAAACCGACACCCGTGGGCCGATCCCCAGGTTAGCCGGTGAGACACCGCTTCGGACATCCCGGGGGACTGGTTTACCAAATCTGGCAGTGTGCAGGGTCCCTGGGGTTCAAGGTGATCTTCTTCCCGGGGGCTAAGCGCCGGCCGGCTGCCTCGCACACAGGGCAGTCTTCGGGGCTGACGCAGGTCTGCAAAAGCTCGTCCAAGATTTTCCCTGCACGACAAGGCTCTTGTTAGGAGCCCAAGCTCCCACCTTTCCCACAAGGAAGACGCTCCCTGCACTGAAGGGCCTGGCCCGGCTCCAACTGACTCCCCCAAGGGCCGCCCCCGCCTCTCAGGGAGCACCCTTCCTTCTGCAAAATTGGGAGGGGTGTTCCTCCCCCCGCCTCGGCTCCCCCAAACCCAGGACAAAGCAAGGGTCTTTTTGCTCCAGCGAAGAGGACATTTGCTCACTCTAGATCTGTGCCATTCCATTCTGTAGCCAGTAACCACACGCGGCTGGTTACATTTCAACTTGAATTAAGTAATGTTTAAATACAATCAAAAGTTCAATTCCTCAGACACTCGAGTCACATTTGAAGACAACCTTCCAGTCGTGGCAGAAAGTTCTATCAGAAAGAGCTGCTCTGGGTCACAGGCCCATCAATAGGCCCCCAGAAGCACCAAGTGGGATCTCGGCTTGATAAAAACCACAGCTGTTCTGGCTCTGGGGGAAGGACATGGAAACAGGACCCAGGGCTGTGGCAGCCCCCACCCCACCCCAGGAGAGGCTGAGAAGAAGCAGAAGAGGGAGTCAGCTGTCCCCACGACCCCTCCCAGCCCACAGCATCCGCAGGCAGGGGGCCTCACCGGGAGGGCAGTGGGCGTGGCAGCCTTCCACACAGGACACGGGGCACACCAGTGGCTCGGGGTGCTGGCAGGTGACCGGGCAGGCAGGGGCACAGCTGTTGTAGCGCCACTCACACTGGTAGCCATCCTCGCGCACGTTCCTCTCCTCGCAGTTCTGGGCTGCGCAGACCCCCAAACAGGACGACCATTAAAGCGACAGGCAGCCCTGGGCCACCTGAGAGCTGGGGCTGCCCCCGGGGCCCCCACAGCAGAGGGGACCAGCAGTGGCAATGGCCCTGGGAGGTGAGGGCGATACTGGGGGGCTAGAAATTACAACATCGCCCATGCCACCACGCCAGAGGCAGCTGGGCCTTAAGGCCCCCTGACCCAGGAATCTGATGCTTCTGAATCCGTTTTCCTTATGAAAACAGTCAGCCACTTCCATGCTGAAGGAAGATGGGACGTAAATGCCTGAGCTGCTGGCTCACATCGGCAAATGTGATTTTGTCTAATTACAGACACACTGACTTCCTTCATCAGTATGTCTGTAATCTGCGTATCAGTATGTCTGCAATTAGACACTGCTCCCTCTTCTCCCTCTCCCAGAATTGCTCCAGAAGAGTCTTCAATCCCACCCCTCCTCGCGTACACCCACTTCTCAGCCCCCTTCAGCCTCGGCCATCACCCCCACAGGGGTCTCTTTCTTCTCCAGCATGAAGCGCCCTCCCCCACCCCACACGGTCTTAAGGTCGAGATGCCTGTGGTGGGGCGGAGGGGTGGCGCAGGACTCACGGCACAGCGTGGCTGTCCTCCAGGTCACCACCTTGCCGTGCTGGGCACACACGCGAGCGTAGGCAGCAATGGTGTCACAGAAGCAGGCACAGTCCCCAATGGACTCACAGGAGCAGGTGTCATAGATGCAAACGTCCAGGTAGGGCTCAGGGTCCACCTGCAAGGGGGACACAGGTGGCCTGGGCCTGGGTGCAGATCGGGTGCTCTGGCGCCTGGTCTGAGTGGGAATGTCCTGGTGGTCAGAGCAGGGAAGGGGGCTCCAGGGAAGGAGGAGGGACGTGAGGCCAGGGTCCCGCGGAGGGAGTGGGTAAGAAGGCAGGGTTCCCACGTCACTGCCGGGATTCCAGCAAGAGGGGAATAAGGCAGTGCTGCCGGCTTCTCCGAGAATAGATGTGCCTACGGACTTTTCAAAAGAAATTTTCTCCCTGTCTGTCCGCTTACCTGCTCAGCCACCCATCATCCATCCATCCCCATAACCCACTCCCACCCTCATGGGTGTGTGGATGTTGTACACACACAGGCTGGTCACTCTCCTTTCTGGTCTACACCCAGCAAAGAGACCGAGGAAACACGTCAGAACCCTCTCGCGTCGCCTCGCTGAGGCGCTGTGGGCAGCTCGCTGACCGGTGGGGCCGGCCCAGTGCTCCTGGACCCCAGTCCACATGAGGGGCAGCCCCTGGCCCCCCCACCCACACTCAGTCACAGTAACCACTTCCCGCCCTCGCCTGCCCCGGATGTGCTCCCCGCTCCGGCCTTGTCCGGGGAAGATATGATAGGAGCGGATTTGGACATCAAGGGGGGTCACTGAGCCCAACGGTCCTGCTTTCCCTGACCGTCCTGTCTCCACTTTTCCAGCCCAGGTGCCCAGGGGCTCCACCAAACTAGGGGATCCTGCGCATCCTTCAGAGTCTGAAAATGCCTGGATGGACAGATCGAGAGCACAAATGCAGGTGTTGGAGTTCCCGTCGTGGCTCAGTGGTTAGCGAATCCAACTAGTATCCATGAGGACACGAGTTCGAACTCTGGTCTCGCTCAGTGGGTTAAGGATTCGGCGTTGCCGTGAGCTGTGCCGTAGGTCACAGACGCAGCTCGGATCCCGCGTTGCTGTGGCTGTGGCGTAGGTGCTACAGCTCCGATTAGACCCCTAGCCTGGGGTCCTCCGTATGCCGCGGGTGCGACCCTAAAAAAATAAATAAATAAATAAATAAAGTAAGACAAAAAGAAATGCAGGTGCTCAACCAGTCACTCCCACGAGGGCAACGGCACAGAGCAGCATGTAGATATACAGGACTGTGTGTGTGCGGGCCTGTGTGTGCACATACACACACACACGGACCCACACATCACACACGTGCAGCTGTGTATTCACCCAGAGACAGAGGGAAAACTGCACTGTACCTTATTCGGGGAATTCCTTATCACTGTGGGAGGTAAAGACACAAAAGAAGCATAAAATGAGGGCTCAAAATCATTGGCCTTAAGGCCAGTAAAGAGTTTCAGTGAAACAAGACATGGAACACAGGATGGAACACAGGAGGGTGGAGGGGGGGTGCCCGGGCACAGACACGGTGGGGATGGGAAGAGAAGAAGGAAACCTCCACCCCGCTCTAGTGCTGGAGAAAAGAGCCTGTGGGGGACAAAACCTAAGTCTGAGGCTGAAAAAGCAGTGTGGGCAGCAGCCCAGAGAAGCACGCATGCTACAGAAGAATGGGGAGGTCCTGGGCACTGCTTTGCTCGTACACCTGCAGTTATTCTTTCTGCCTGAAGCCAGGAGAGGTGAGCAGATGCCGATCGTTTCTAAGGCTTCAAATAGCACAGTTAAGCAGTGCCTCTCCCAAGCCACTGGACCAGCCCTCGGCGCTCTCCGCCCCCAGGAGCCCGCTGCCCTCACCAGCCTGTTGCAGTCCTGGAAAATGTCGCTGGTGAGGATCCTGCAGGAGGAATCCACCATTGTCTGCTTCATGATGTTGTCACGGCAGGTGGCGGGGGATGAGTCCAGCGGCACCTGGGGACCCGGGCGGCAGGCAGACGGCCCCCAAACAGTCAGACCACAAGCACCCAGGAGGCCCACTCCTCCAGCCCCGCTCCCCCCCGCAGGCCAACCCACCACCGCCCACGGTCCACACGGAGCCTCCAACTTACTTTCCTGGTGTCGGCGCACTGTGGGCTCACTTTCCAGGAGTTCCCAAAGTCCACGGGGTCTTCTTCCACCTGGAGGCTGCTGCTGGTGAGGTCATTGTTCTGGACACCGTCGAAATTCCCACACAGGCCACAAACCTGCTCCTGGGGGACAAGTTGGGAGCGTGGCAAACCTCACAGCAGACTTTGAGTCAGGGTCAGGCAGCAAGGGAGGCAGGCTCGTCCGACGAAGAGGAGGATGGAGGGGCTCGGGTGGCCAGCAAAGCCATGACCTTGCCAAGGCCTCTTCCCAGCTTCCACACTGACCACCCCCCCCACCCCAGTTAAGGTAAAGGTCCTGCACAAAGACAGGCAGCCTGCCCTGTCCCTGAGACGGCCAGTTGGGCAGCCTGGGCCCTGCAGTCTGCAGTATAAACCAGCACCTGCCCAGTCAGGGTCTGAGCAGAAGAGGGGCTGGATGAGCACTTACATCACCGACAGTGTAAGAGGTCCGGGGAGGGACTGTCCCAGTTCTACTTGACTACAGACGGGTGAGCCCCTTACCTGGACAACTTCAGCCTGTCCAGAGCTGGCGGCTTCTAGTATATACGGCACAATAAGGAGGAAGTCAAGGAAGGCCACCCACCTGGTACGTCTGCTTCAGGAAGACAGAGATGGCCAGATGGCGGTCCCAGACCAGGGACAGGCCGGAGCCCAGCAGCACAGTGACGTACCGGCCGGACTCCACCACCTCGAAGTGAGTCTCATCCTTCAGGGGCTTCCTGATGATCACCTGAGGGAGGACGCAGCACGAGACCAGGACAGGGACACACAGGTGTCAGGCCTGGCTCCCCCCGCCCACACCTGTGGTCCCCATGAGCTGATGGTCATTTGCCCCGTTTGGCCAGAGCAGCACCCATCTCACCTACCTCGGTCCAAGAATCCTAGGATAAGGGATGGTAACAGAGGGGGCAGCAAAGTCATGATTATGACACTAAAAACACAATGAAGCCCACTGGTAGAAGATCACCCATCATGTCACGGAAAGACTCTCTTAAGACACTGATCATTACAGACACGTGGTCCCCTGCACAGGTTTTCAAGGCGGCAAT
This sequence comes from Catagonus wagneri, assembly GCA_004024745.2. Taxonomy (NCBI): domain Eukaryota; kingdom Metazoa; phylum Chordata; class Mammalia; order Artiodactyla; family Tayassuidae; genus Catagonus; species Catagonus wagneri. Next base: position 2,390,595 of record PVHT021183648.1, read on the forward strand.
GATTTTAAGCACCTCTAGGCAACTGATTTAAAAATCTACCTTTCATTAAAATGAGGACCAGGAGTTCCCTTCGTGGCTCAGTGGTTAACGAATCCGACTAAGAACCACGAGGTTGCGGGTTCGATCCCTGGCCTTGCTCGGTGGGTTAAGGATCCAGCATTGCCGTGAGCTGTGGTGTAGGTCGCAGACACGGCTCGGATCCCGCGTTGCTGTGGCTGTGGCAAACGCCGGCAGCTACAGCTCCTGTTAGACCCCTAGCCTAGGAACCTCCATATGCCGCGGGTGCAGCTCTATATAAAGGCAAAAAGACAAAAAGATAAAATAAAATAAAATAAAATGAGGACCAGATTCTCCCCTTTGCTTCCATCTTCTACTCCCAGGTCCCCGTCGTCAGGAGTCCGAGCTGAGCAGGGAGGCAGGAATCCCAGCCTCTATCCTCCAAGGGACATCAGCCCTTGACTCGGAGCCGAGCCCTCCCTGCCCTCTCAGCAGGCCCTGCTGACCAGCTAACCCCGAAGACTGAGGCTGATGTGGAGAACCCGTCACCATCTCAAAGATCGCCTCCCTGGGGACACACCCCCATACGCATATATGTACCACATACCCACTACGCCATCACTTCCCGGGATACATGTGTGTGTGTGTGCATACAGTTGTATATACTATAAGTGTATGCATATATGTATGTACATATGAGTGTATATATTTGTGTATGATATATAAACATGGGGTATAATATATATGTATATGTGTATACATGTGCATATATTTTATACAGTATGTATATATGTGTGTATAATTTAATACTTACAAATGTGGATATTTATGTATAGTGTTATATTTGTACGCATAATACATGTGTATATGTGTGTATACACTGTATATATAATGTATCTAAGTGTGGGTATATACAAATGTGTGTATATCTGTGTATACATTTGTGTATTTAATGCTTATAAATGTAGATATATTATATACACATATGTGTGTATACATTTGTATGTTAAATACTTGTAAGTGTGGGTGTATAACATAAATGTATAGGTATATGTAATATATCTGTATGTATAATGTGTGTGTGTAAGTTTGTATATATAATATATGCAAGTGTGGACATAGAATATATACGTGTGTGTACATACATATTCACACATGAAAGCCCCCTGTGCTCTGATCTCCACTCCCCGCAGGAGGTCAGCCCTGGTTCTTCTGACGCCCAGGGAGATACATGGTCACACATCATCTCCACACACGTCTGCACTTCCTTTCACTGAAAAGGTGTGTAATCCATGCCATCTGCGACCAGCTCTCCTCGCGGGATGCGGCCAGGTCAGGTGATACAGCGCTACCTCGTCTCTAACGGCCGCACGATACTCCATCCGCTTGTCCTGCACGGATGCTCGGCTGGCCGTGCTCCTCCTGGTCAGCCAGCAGGGGGGTAAGGACCAAGCCACACTCACCTCCCCATCAAACAGCTCAATCTCTCCTCCGTCCACCAGGATGGTGACTCGCTTCCTGCATTTCAGGGAGGGGTAGCCACACCCCTCGTTCCCCAGCAGGATCCGGAAGGTCCCAGGGTTACTGCCACAGTAATCCTGGGAAAAGAGGGGTATCAGGACCCCTGCTCCCCCCCCCCAGATCGGCAGACTGGTGTCTCATCATCTCAGGCTGGCAGGATGTGTTACAGGAAGCTGCCATGTCCGTGTGTGTGTGTTCATGAGAGAGACGCACTCACAGATGTGTCGTCCTCAGCCGTCACCCGTGAGCCAGGTGCCACTGGCCAGACTGGGGCTGGAGGTTAAGGGGCGCAGGGGAGAGCAGGGGGGAGACAGGGACAGGGAGTGTGAACGCATCAGCCCACAGCCCCCCAGGAATCGTAGCTCAGTCTTAGCCGGGCGTCCGGTGGGGAGACCACATGGCAGTCAGCGGCTCTGAGCTCTGGTGGGCCCGTGGATGGCCCAGAGCTGTAACCAAAGGTGGCTGGACGTTAGCAACCCCACTGGGTGTAGGGAGTGAGACTTCCCACCCCAGGAATGGAGAGGGAGGAAGCCCTGGTCCTCGCAGGTGGACTGCAGAGAAAGGAAGAAAACTGGGTGCGTTCCTGGCAAACACCCTCCATGGTGGCTATTACTGTGGTGTGTTGGCAAACCACTCAACTCAGGAAAACTAGGTGTGAGCCCTGTTTCTGCCACATAATGGATAATGTTGAGTAAGTCATTTACCTCTCTGACCCTCACACACACACACACACACACACACACACACAGGCACATGTAAACATACACACACACACACACACACACACACACACACACAGGCACACACACACAGGCACATGTAAGCATACATACACATACACACACACACACACATACATACATACATAAACACCACACACACAATGTGCCCCTCTGTAAGACGGGATCAGACAGCTTAATGGGACTGTTAGGTTAAACAGGTTTGTGTTGGATTAATGGGATTGTTATGTTAATGAGTTTGTGTTGGGTTAATGAGATCGTTAGGTTAAATGGGTCTGTGCTGGGTTAACGGATAGACAATAAGGTCCTACTCTATAGCACAGGGAACTATAGCCAATCTCCTGGGATAGAACATGAGGAAAAAGAATACATATATATGTATGTGTGTGTGTGTATGTGTGTGTGTATATATATATATATATATATATATGTACACATACACATACACACACACACACACACACACACACACACACCTGAGCCACTTTGTTGTTCAGCATAGATTGGCACAACACTGTAAGTCAACTATAAGTTTTTTTAAAAAGATGAGATATATGAAAAAACAGGGTTGTTAGGTTAAAAGAGGGAACAGAGGTACAAGCACTTTGACACCAGCCGAGATTTTTCTGGAGAAAGAGCCAACACTTCCCAAAGGAGGAGGGAGGAGGACCCAGGACAAAGCGGGACAGCAGCACTGGCCTGGGTGGGAAAACCAGCAACGCACAGGGGCAGGACTTGGAGGGGGCCCTTCGCTGGCCCGGCCAGGCCGCTTTGCCGGGGCAGGAAGAGCTGGGGGGGTGGGTCTGAATGGCGGCTCCTCATTGCACTGAACTGTTATGTTTTCTGGATGCCTCGATGGAAACCTGGCTGGGGAGTGGAGACCCAGAGCTGGTGTCACCCCCGTGTTTTGCTACCAAGGCTGGGGCAGACGGATAACGGAAAGACAGGCTTCCTCATATGACCTATGGGAAAGCCTTAGTGGGGGATGGTTGCTGGGTGTGGGTTAAACCATTTTGGGGTGTGTGTGTGTGTGTGTGTGTGTGGCTCCCCAGCATGCTGCCCCCCTCTCTGGGGGCCAGCCTAGGGCAGGGCAGTCATGGGCGTGGGGCTCACTCTCTGCACACTAGGCATCAACCAGCAAGAGAAACTTCCAGAAAGCCACGTGGCAGGAGAGGGGCACAGAGCAGTCCTCTCCCACCAGCTAGGATTCCCCAGACTGCTTCTCACCCTTCCAGGCAGCAGGACTTTCTGTTCCCATATCTGTCACTCCCTCCCCATTCTGAGCGGCACTAGGTTAGAAATGAAAATGGTGGAAAATGAGATTATAGAATAGAATAGAACTGAAGAGAATCAGAGGGCAGGAAGCAAACTCTGCAGGTCATTTCAACCAGGGCAGCTGCATAAGGCCGTGTGGGCTGTGCACTGCACAAGGGTGCTGGCAACAAGGGGAGGGGGCTGAAATCCAGCCTGGGCTCCACTCCCCACCGAGCCCCTGATGGAGGCTGCCTCTGCCTGAAGGAAAGGCTTTCTCTCTCATCCGCTTGTGCTGGGATTGGAGCTGTTGAGAGCCTGCCCTACTCTGATAACAGCCAACGTATTAGCACCTGTCCCGCCCCTGCAGGTGTCCAGGTGAGCTGGAGGGACACAGGTCACCTGAGTTTCCCAGAGCCTGGAAAACCACTCTGGTGAACCCCCCCCCCCCAAAGCCGATTCCTAGACAGAAACTCGGAGTCTGGCCCCAGAGCCCCTCCCACCCCCAGCACCCCCCTCTTCCCCGGGTCTCACCTGCACCAGGACGTACTGGCACTCTCCGGGGAACAGGTACTTGAGCCCGTCGAAGGTGAGGTAGTGGGCCAGGCCCAGCGCTGAGCACGAGGCATCGCACACGTGGTCAGTGCAATTCCACTTCCGGTCCCGACAGACACTGGGTGTGGGATGCAGAGGATGAGGGGTGGGGGCGGGCAGGCGTCGGGCAGTAGGGCGCCACCCATCCTCCAGGAGGCCTCGGGAAGTGGGGTCTGCAGCCTGTGGACGCCACCTCCCCGGGGCCCACAAGCCACACGTCAGAGCACGGACCAGGAGGAGAGGGAAGCCACGCTGCCCTCCAGTCACAAGGGCGAAATGGCAAAGAAGGGCCCAGGCCGTCTGAGGTGGCCCAGGGCCCACTGTCAGCAACTGTTCCAGACGTGCTAAAGCCCAGCCTCCCAGGATGTTGCCTGGGAGTGACCATGGGGTCTCTACAGAACAGAGAAGCCCCTCGGAGGCTAAGGGGACAAATGAGACAGAGGCACAGGAAAGTTCTGGGCCTGGGAAAAGGTGACCAGCCATGAACTTCTGCCAGGAGAGGGCCTGTGTGTGCAATTATGTGTTTAAACCTACAGCGACTTGCCGCATCTCCCACCCCTCCACCTGTATAACACGGGGGACATCAGCGGTGGAAGCTCAGACGTCAGCCCCTCCCTGTCAGTCCCCGGGGCCCTCCCCTAACACGAGCACGGCCCCAAAGAAAGTCAGGGCAAGTGAGCAGAGCCAGGGGCTTGGGAAGGACGCACAGAGGGGAGAGGGGAGCCAGCCACGCTCACAAGGTCCTTTCCAGGCAAGCACACTGGCAATGTGCCTGGGGGGCAGCACAAGGCTGGAGAAGAATGCCCCTGGCCCATGCCCAGGGGCAGCTTGGTCACGTGTGCAGTGACGGATCCCACCCTCATCTGCCCCAGGCCCATCTGCCCGCACAGAAACACTGTTCTCTCGGGAGTATGCGTGTGGGGCGAGCACAAGAGATGATAAAGATTCTCCCGTGTTACAGATGGAGAAACAGAGGCACAGCGGGAAGGAAAGGAGCAGCTGCAGCCTCCCCCACCCCGCCCCCGCCACGTCTTGTCTCCATCCGCATCCCCGCATCTTCAGATCCCCTGCCAGCCTCACCAAGTGTTGCAGTCAACCTTGACCGTCTCTCCCGGGGCGTACTCTTTGCCCTGGTGGAAGCAGGGACACCTTTCCAGGGCCACACACCTGTTCTCATGCCGGACCTGAGCGGGAGAGATTTAAAGGTCTTAGGGCCGGAGCAAGTGGTCTCTGCTGGGAATACAGTAGCTCCGGGCTGGAGCTGGAGACCGGCTTCCGTCTACACTGATCCTCCCCAGCTCAGCTCAAGACATTCTTATCCCCTCTGCCCTCATACACTGCTAGGGCCGGGGCCCTGGACCTGGCAGACTCTTGGATAACAACGTGTCAGAAGCCCTTGACATGTTCACCTTGGACCCAGGAACTCCCCCACAAGATTTCTCCACAGATAACAGAGTTGTGGACAAAGATTAATGCATAATTATTTATCATTTCAAAAAAAATGGTAGCAAGCAAGTGTTCAACAATAGGAAAAGATTAAATCCATTAAGGGATCTCCAGGCCACGGTGTCTTGTGGAGCTATCAAAATCTTAAAAGTTTTTGGAGTTCCCTGGTGGCTCAGTGGGTTAAGGATCCAGTGCTGTCACTGCTGTGGCTTTGGTTACTTCTGTGGCTCCAGTTCAGTCCCTGGCCTGGAAACTTCCACATGCTACAGGTGAGGCCAAAAAAAAAAAAGCCTTAGAAGTTTTAAGAAATACTTATGCTGCTAATTTTAAAACTGGGGAGAAAAAAACTATACACATATGATCCCAGTTATGAATATATATATATATGTATATATATACATGTATATATATATATTCCAAAAGCATATTGAAGGCAGTATAGAAGCTGCTCCAAAAGGCTTGGGAAATACAGAAGTTACCTCTGGTGGGCTGTAATAAAGTGAATTTTATTTCCTTTTTTGTTTTTTTATCTTTTTCTGGATGTTCTTCATCGAGCATCTACTATGTTTAATAACTGAAGAAAATGGACAGTATATTTAATACAATGAACTTATTAGCTAATGATGTATTTTATTTTATTTTATTTTATTTTGTCTTTTGTCTTTTTAGGGCCACACCCGTGGCATATGGAGGTTCGCAGGCTAGGGGTCCAATCGGAGCTGTAGCTGCCGGCCTTCGCCACAGCCACAACAACACGGAATCTGAACCGCATCTGTGACCTACTCCACAACTCACAGCAACGCCAGATCCCTTAACCCAAGGGCCAGAATCGAACCGCATCCTCATGGATGCCAGTCAGGTTCGTTAACCACACACACACACACACAGGCACATGTTTGGTAACCACTGACGGAAACTCCTAATGATGCAATTTATGCCCTAGAGGTGAGAGCTGTGTTGGCCACAGGCAGGGATGATCTCCAAACAGAGGCTGGGGGTTTTTGAGCCCCACGAGCACCTCCTCACCCCGCCCCTGTGGGTCTGAGACCCCCGACAGTGTCTGTTCTCTGCCTGGAAGACCTCACCGTGACGTTTACCCTCAGAGATGTCAGGGGCCAAGGAGAAGAATGAAGATCCACTGGCCCCAGGGGCTCAGGAAGAGCTGCTCAAATGCACTCCGACCCCACACATCAATCTGCTTCTGTGCCAACCCCAGGAGGTAACCCTGGACGCCTGCTCTGGCGTGACCCTGGGTGAAGGGATCAAACTACCCACGGGGTGAGAAGCTGCTGGTCTGGTGTCTCGGCAGCTGTGACCCCATCATGCCACAGACAAGCCTGGGTCCCTGGGGTGGGAGAAGACAGAGCCCTGGGACAGGGTGTCTTGGGCTGAACAAAGAACTTCCGTGTCAAGGATCATAGGCTAAAACCATGTGCATGTGTGTGTCTGTGTATGTGTGTGTATTTGTGTGCTAATGTGTGTATATAAGCTTATGCATTTGTATATATGTGTGTATATGTGTAGGCCTTGTGTATGTGTGGCTGCATTGTGTATATGTGTGTATGCATCTGTGTACGTGTGCCTGTGTGGGTATGTAAATGTGTGCGTGTGTCAATATGTGTGCACGCCTGTAGGGGTGGGAGATGCATGTGTGTGTATATGTGTGCAAATGTGTATATGTGTATATCTGCCTATATGAATGTGCATGCGCGTGTTGTGCCTATGTGGGTATGAATGTGCGGTGTGTGTACATTTGTATTGTGCCCATGCATATATGCATGTGCTTGTGTGTACGTGTGCACGTGTGTGCCTGTGTGTACGTATTGTGTGTTATATGCACGTGCATGTGTGTACATGTGTGCAGTGTGTGTGCGTATATTCATTTGCATGTGTGTGCTTGCGTGTGTGCACGTGTATTGTGTGTGCCTCTGTGTGTATGCCTGTGTGTGTGTGTGTGCATGTGTATTGTGTGTGCCTGTGTGTGTGCATGTGTATTGTGTATGCTTGTGTGTGTGCATGTGTATTGTGTTCCTCTGTGTGTGCGTACATGTGTATTTTGTGTGCCTGTGTGTGTGTGCCTGTGTGCGTGTGCCTGTGTATTGTATGTGCATGTGTATTGCGTGCCTGTGTGCGAGTACACGAGGTGTGTTGAAAGGAGTGGGAAGCACAGCCTCCACTACTCAGCCACCACCCTCACGCAGCATCCAGAGTGTCCCGAGTCCCCAGGGCCCCTGGGAAGGGGCAGGATGGGAGTGGAGCAAGGAAGCTGCAGGTGGACCACACTCTGGGTGGCTCTTTCCTCCTGGGACCACAATGTCCTTGGAAGACACTGAGCTTAGGCGTCCCGCAGGGAGGCTGACAGCTTGGCAGGAGCAGGGATGGCTGGGAAATGTCCCTCCACCCGAGCCTCCAAAGGCCTCAGATCAGGCTTCATCCCCACATCCCCCGCAGCTGCTCAGCTCTAAATCCCAGGCCTGCCCCCTCGCGGCCGCTCTGAGAATGACCACCAGGTCCCCAGACCCGACCTGCTCTCCAGCCACCAGTTAATGCAAACCAGACAACCACCCTCATTCTGGGAAACAGTCCACAGGACGAAGCCACGCAGGATGCCAGGGATGGCCTCCGGAAGCTCACCTGCCCTCACCCAGCAGAGGCAGGCTGGACGAGGGCTCCAAGGCCTCGTGGTCCTCACGCTGCATGTTTTTAACCTCTCCCCAGCGTAGTCGACCCACCGGCAAAAAGTCCGGCACACCTGGCCCAGGCAGCCCCTCCCTGGGCCCGGGGGTGAGTCCTAGGAAGCCTGGCCCTCCTCCAGGGGACAGAAACCTCAAGCCCCAGCCAGCCGGGTGATAATACCTCCTTCTGTGCTAGCACTGACAAACCACATGGCTCCTCTCTGCCCTGCTTGGTTTAGTGGAAGGAGATTACTAACTGATGGATGACAATACTGAAATAGGACCCTGACACTGAATGAGGACAGTTCATAAAGAGGACGGGGCAGGGGTCAGACCCATGTCAGAGCTGGAGGGGGCAACGCCTAACCTTAAAGGCAGAGAAGAGGATTCAGGGCCGCACCTCAGCAGGAGAGTCCCTACTGGGGAGACGGAAAGCGCTCAGAGTCCTAGAGCCTTAACGAAATCCACGGGGATAGAAAGATAAAGACACAACACAGGAGACAGTCAGGGTCGTGATAAAAACTGGTCCGCGTGCAGGGCAGGCCAGCACAGCAGCCCCGAAGTGAATTTTGTGGCAAGTCGCTTATTTAAATTTCATGTTTCAAATAAAGAGAACCATTCCTGCCTACAGCCTGTCCCTTTGGAACACCAGAAGGAAAATAAAATAAAGATAACAAACATCCTTCAAAGACTTTAGAAGAAAACAGGCAGAAATAGTTGTCACTCTTGTTCATCTTTTAACTTGTGACATCTTTTTTTTTAATTTATTTTTTTTTCAGTGCCGCACCTGTGGCATATGGAAGTTCCCAGGCCAGGGGTTAAATCAGAGCTGCAGCTGCCGGTCTACACCACAGCCACAGCAACATGGGATCCGACCCACATCTGGGACCTACACTGCAGCTCACAGCAATGCTGGATCCTTAACCCACTGAGTGAGACCAGGAATCAAAACCACATCCTCATGGATACTCATCAGGTTGGTAACCCACTGAGTCATGATGGGAACTCCTTAAAGTTCATTTTGTTAACCAAATGATATTTATAGCTATTATATTTCAGTAAACCTGAGTGGGAGGCAAATCATAGGAGGTGTAGTAGGTGTCTTTGAGACAGGAGGGCTTTCTTGGACCTTTGAGAAATACAATAGGTAACTGTGGGATTCACAATACCCACAGGTGAGGTCATCTCTGTACGGGCCCCCTGAGCCCAAGCTCCAGCTTTCAAAAAGCAGCACCAAAGTCTTCTCGGGCTTCATAGTGAACCAGGGAGAACTGGGCATCAAAGGACCAGGGAAATGGACACACCTCCCAGCTGTTCAGTTTCCCGGTACCAGCAGAACCCGGTGCCAGCCTGGAAAATGTAACCACTGGGTTGCAGAGGGTAAGTTAGCATTTCCCAGGCAGTGGTCCTATGCTTCTGTCTGCAAGTCAGCAGACCAGGATTTCCACTACATAATTATGTAGCCTTAAATGCTCTGTGCTTTTCTTTCCTCAGTCTCCTCCTACGTGGTAAGGGGTTAAAAATGGGCATCTTTAGGGCTCCTGCCTTTGCCTGGAGACAATCACAGCTGTGGCTGGAGTGAGCCTGGCAGCGGGTTATGCTTTGCTGCCCCCTTGTGGCGGTAGCAGGTAAAATTCTAATTTAAAAGGCAAGGGGTTCACTCAATTTTTAAACCATTTTTGAAAAAGAGGGAAATTTTTAGTACAGCCCCCTCATTTTATTGATCTAGTGGGTCCTACATGTGGACCCTGAAGTCCAAAAATTTCTCCCAGTGTGCGCTAACTTCCTAGAGCATCTCTGTTCAAAATATTATTCATGGTTTTCCTCCATGAACTTCTTGCAACTGTGGTCATTAAGCCACCACTTACTAAGCAACTTCCACGTGCCTGCCACGGTCACCTCCAGTCCTCTCAACAACCTTTCTGACCCAGTTTTACATTTGAGAAAAAGCAGACACCAAGATGTTAATTGACTTGCCCCCAGTGAAGTTAATGTTAAGAGCCCGGATTCAGGCCTGGAGGTTTGGGGTGCCAATCCACACAGCTTCTCCACCAGCCATCCATTGGGGTGTTGACCTAGTCAAAAGCAGCCCTCCTGCTTGTTCTATGCAAGGAGATCTTGCCACCAGTGGCAGGAGCTGATGGAGTGAACCAGAAAACCTCCGGTCTGAGCAGAAGCCCACTGCAAAGAGCCCTGCCCACAACCTTATCAAACAGACACTGCTGACCTTACAACGGATGTCAAAAGATGCCTTGAAAGGGGACAGGAAATCTTCAGCAAGAGCAAGGCTGCTCCAAATGTGGTCCCCAGACCATCGCAGGTCTGTGATGATGTGAGTGCAGAGGACTCGAAAATCGCGTGCGACATAGCGAGCCCCTTGCTCAGGTTTGCGTGCTGTGGCCCTTCGCATCAGCTTTCTGATAATTCACTTCTGCTGCATTTACAAAAGCCCTGGCAGCTCAGCAGGTTAAGGATCTGGCATTGTCATTTCTATGGCTTGGGTCCCTGCAGAGGCACGGGTTTGATCCCAGGCCTCAGAACTGCTACATGCCATGGACGCGGCCAAAAAAAATGGAGGGGGGGGGATTCACAAAAGCTTCAGACCACAGCAGATTGGAAACTGATGAACCCGTGGACTTGAGGAGGGGATTAGGCCAGCCTCTGAGACTGAGCCTCAGTTATAAATGAAAACATGTAAAGCTATTCCCATGATGCTATAGAATCTTCTGGTTTTAAAAGTACTTTCAGGAGTTTTCATTGTGGCTAAGAACCTCACTAGTATCCATGAGGACGCGGGTTCGATTCCTGGCCTCCCTCCGCAGGTTAAGGATCCGGCGTTGCCATGAGCTGTGGTGTAGGTCGCAGACATGGCTCAGATCTGGCGTTGCTGTGGCTGTGGCGTAGGCCGGCAGCTGTAGCTCCAACTGGACCCCTAGCCTGGGAACTTGCATATGTCACCAGTGTGACCCCAAAAAGTAAAATAAAATAAAATACAAAGTACTTTCACAGACGACTCCTTGGGCCCATGTGTGATGAAGGCAGAATAGGAATTATGCACCCATGTTCCCGATGAGAAAACTGAGGCTCAGAGAAAGTGAGTGATTGTGCAAAAGGGAGGGGGTAGGAAGCAGTGAGGCCAGGCTGGGAGCGTGGCCCTCAGACCAGGATCTCCTCCTGGTTGTTAGAGATCCGCCCTTGGAAAAGCGCTGCTTCCTGCTCCCTTCAGGTCCTCAGAATACAAGACCTCTGACCCCTCCCCTAAACCCTCAGCAACATGCCACAACATCGCACCTTCCACAGGGGACGACCGAACGAAAAACACAACTAGGCAGGACATTCGCACCGGCCCGTGGGCCCAAACACAGTGTCTGTGGCTCCTTTTCCTTTGTGTGGTGGCCAAGAACACGGGTCCCAGGCAGCAGCCAGCACCTCACACCTCATCAGTTGCCCAGCTTTCCTGCCCTGCCCTTCTGGCCTCACAATGTGCACGTTGGCATATTACGTGTACACCTCGTAATGAAGCGGTTGTGAGCGTAGCCCAGGCTCTTACACTGCGAGCTTTCAAGATCATAACCCCCAGCGGCCAAGGTGAGAGACACCTGGTCACGTGACAGGTGTCCAGCACCCCACCAGAGGCGGGGGTAGCCCACGAATGGCTCACGATGCGTCCCCGTCCTGCGCCTGGGGCCTCGCTCTCTGTCAGGGATTCAGGACGATAATGCCATTGCTAACCTTATTAATATTTAAGACTCCGCACTATTTCCTTCATGGGGGACGCACGTTCTTTTTAAAGAGCCCTGATGCTGGCCGTCTCCTGACTGGCGTCCCTCTTCTCGCCAGAGCCTTCTCTGCCTTCGGGAGAATTTCTCCTCCATATGGAGAAGGGACCCTCAAAATAAGAGGCCCTCGGGGTAAACAGGACAAAGCGGAAGCTTCCGGTCTGTGCTCCTATTTCCTGCCCTCCCAGGTGTGTTTCCTCCTCCTTTATGCCTTCTGCTAAGGCACCAAACAAGACCTTCCAGTTTGGGCGTGTTCCCCGGCCAGTCTCTAGCCCCCTCGTTAGAAAAGACAGTTCTAGAATCCTCAGAGGCTAAGACAGAGGGGAGCACCCAGGAGAGGAAATAACAGCTGGTCTGTGCGTCTCGGAGGAGAGGAAGAGGGAGGAAAGGAGACAGGCCGTCTGCCCTGTACACCCCATTCTGCAGCCAGCCTGAGGGCCACTGGCAAATCCGACTAGGAACCATGAGGTTGTGGGTTGATCCCTGGCCTTCCTCGACAGAATACTGGAGGCTCCCACCATCCAGACACGCCCTCGAGCTGAGGCCTGGACATCGTGAATGCCCTTTACAGCCACGGGAGAGCCACCCCGCCCTGCACCCCCGCCAATTCTGGCCTCTCCAACTCCAGCCCCAGCCCCTCACTCAGGTGTGAAGAACTGGGGTCAGAGAAAGCAAGAAGACAGAATGCATTTGAAAGAGAAAAATCCAAAAGCTGCATCCTTCAGGATGACAAGAGTAACCTGCGGATATTTAATATACAAAATGTCCTAAGACTAGAGCTGGAGGGAGGGAAGCGGGCTTGACCGTGCTCAGACCCATGCCACCACCAGGAGGTCCTGGGCACCAGGCGGCTGCAGACCAGGAGCTGGGGGACCACACATGGCCTCCAGGGAACGGTTGGCCGAGGGTGAGTGTTTGCAGCCCCAGCCCCAGTCATGGGATATGAAGAGCTGGCCAGGACCCCATGACTCACTTTATAAACGATGAAAACAAGGCCCAGAGTAGGGAGGGGACTTGCTGGACCCAGGACTTGCTGATGGCACAATATGGACATCCACGTCTTCTCTTGAAATAGAAAGTTTTATCAAAAAAGAATGGATGGGAGTTCCTGTCGTGGCTCAGCGGTTAACGAATCCAACTAGGAACCATGAGGTTGTGGGTTCGATCCCTGGCCTTGCTCAGTGGGTTGACAATCCAGCATTGCCCTGAGCTGTGGTGTAGGTCACAGATGTGGCTCGGATCTGGCCTTGCTAAGGCCATGGTGTAGGCTGGTGGCTACAGCTCCAATTCGACCTCTAGCCTGGGAGCCTCCATGTGCCGCAGGTGCAGCCCTAAAAAGCAGAAGAAAAAAAGAAAGGAATAGATGT
>PVHT021183648.1:2404964-2435624 GCA_004024745.2 Catagonus wagneri
GGAAAGCAGCCCTGGGGAAAACTCCAGTGGAAATGCCTATTTTCACTTAAAAGTACTTTCTGGAAATACTTGCTTTGCTTCCCAGGGCACTGCTGTGCTAAGTTCTCGTAGTCTGGTCAGCTTGCATCAGGATCGACCCCAGACACTCCTCCTACCACCTCCTTCCCTGCCTTTGGCTCTGACTCAGCCCCAGAGGACGCCGCAGCCCGCGTGCCCCACACTGCTATAGCCCCCCGCATCCCAGTGCAGCTGCTGTCCCTTCCTCCCTCCAGCTCCATGGCCCGTGTCACACGGCCCGCGTCACCTGCCCCGCAGGAACGCAGAAGGCCGCCATGCCTCTGCAGCCTGGGTGGCTTACCATGCCCGGCGGGCAGAGGCAGCCAGACACGCAGCCCGTGCTCACGCACTCCAGGTCGTAGTTCTGGCAGGTCTTGGCGCACTCGAGCCCTTCAGCCCTGGGGTTGTCAGGGGGACACACCAGCTTGACCATGGGGGACCGGCAGCTCAGACTCCTCTTGCCTGGGAGTCAGGAAAACCAGAGAAGGGTCAGTAAAGGGGTGAACGCACCTGCCTTGTAGTCGTCCTTTGTCCCCCGTGCACTGTCACCTTGTTTCCTGGGACAAGGTGCCGCCCGACCTCCAGCCAGGCACCCTGAGCAGGCCTGAACCCCAGCCTCATCTATTCCTCTGACCTTTGTCTACACTGCAGAGCCCCTGCCGAGCTCAGCATCCCTCTGACAGCCCCGGGTCCTCATTCCCCTCCACCGTGTTGCACCCCACTGCGCTGAATCGGGATGCAGCTCAGAAACATCCGGAGCCAGGCTTTAAAGGACCGGGGTACAGGTGCTGAAAAGGAACCCTGGCCCCAACACGACCATTCCTGAAATGGTTACAACTAATTCAGCCACAAAACTTGACGGGGGGCTTTGCTCCCATCCTCTGCCCAGCCCCTGGCCGTCCCAGCCACTCTATTCAAATCTGATACACCCCATCCCTGGACACCCCCATCTGCCCACCCTGCTGTGTCATTCTCCCTCTGATCAACAGTGCCGTACCATTTATTTCACTTCTCTGTTGAGGGCCCACCCCACCCACCCCACATACTAAAATATGCACACTCCACGAAGGCAGCGGTTTTGTCTGCTTTGTTCACTGATCTATTTCCTGACAGTGAGTAGGTCTCACTGGCTGCCTGAATAAATGACGACAGCCAATGACTGACACAGCACCTGTCTTTTGCAAACACTGCCCCACCGAAGAGCGCCTATGTTTCTCATACACAGCACTGGCTCTCTCCTAAGGACAGGAAAGCCAGAACTGCCAGCCTTGTTTCCGAATGGAAATTTTTGTTAGGAAATTGAAACGCTAAGACTTTAAACAGCTTTTCCAAACGACACCAAATTCTAGGAGTTTCCTGACCTTGAAGAAAAGATACCTCTCAGGGACTAGGCTGGAAGACCCCGAGCAAGAGAAGCATTACAGACCCACCCAAGAGGCAGAGTGCAGCAGAGAGGGTGGCGTGTGGGCAGAAAACGCTACAGTGAGGGCGGGGAGAAGAAAGAGGCAGAGGGGTGCTGTGACCTTGAGGTCCGCTATGAACTGAATGTGTCCCCCTAAAACTCACAGAGTGAAGTCCTAGCCCCCCAAAGTGATGCCATCGGGAGGCGAGGCTTCAGGGAGGTGACTGGGTCACGAGGGCGGTGCCCTCACACACGGGATTAGCGCCCTTAGAAGAGACCCCCACAGCGCTCCCCGGCCCTTCCACCAGGAGAGGACATGGAGAGGACCCAGAAGAAGGCCAGGTCAGCCCCTCCTCCATCCTGGACCGGCAACTCTGAGGACCTGCAAACTGAGGGTTCAAATCCCCCTACCTAGCATCCATCTGAGAAGCTTTCTAAAGAGGTCAGTGTGCCCCTCGTGAAGAGAGGCCACCGAAGGCCGGCGGTTTCATCACGGTCAAGGTGGCCTTCCTGGGCCAAGGTCCCCGTGGTCAGAAGAGCCATGTCGCTGGTCCAGCTATAGGCAGTTCAATCTTCCCCCATCGCAAAGTAAAACCCTTCCTGCCTCGGTAATCGGGATGGGCACGTGCAGAGTCAGGACCAGGCCTGGCGGGCGGTCGGGCATGCGAGCAGCTCCCTCCCCAGTCCCGGTTGGGGTGGGGGGGACTCACCGCGGTGGGACAGGGGGCTGCTGAGGACCACCTCGGGCTGCAGGCTCCCCGGGGCTCCACTCCTGGAGCAGTGCATGAAGCCGTCCTCACAGTAGCTGCAGAGAGGAAGGTCGCAGCCCCACTTAGAGGGCCACCCCGCCTCCCACTCACCCTCTGCCCCCTCCACCCGGCTCCCCATCCTGGAACCAGTCTGAGACGCAGCTGCTAAGGCCACCCTCGACCTTAGTGGCACTCAACTGTTTCCACTGCCTTCCTTGCTTGATCCCCTTCAACGTGAGTCACACCTGTTGACAGCCCCGTCCTTCCAGAAAAAGCGAACAAGACATCCCCCCCCCCCGGACCCCAGGTTCTCTCCCCATCCCCCTCTCACTGGCAGCTCCTTCTCAGACGCACAGCAGCTCAGCCCCTCTGCTGGCTCACCCTGGGTCCCCTCTTCTCACACTGTGCTGCCGCTCACACCTCCAGCCTCAGCGACAGAGAGGACTCGCAAGTCCACATCAGCAGCTCCTTTCTCCCCCTTGAACTTGAGATCCACGCATTCGAATGCCGACGCGACAGCCACCTTTGGCATCTCAAAGGCACGCCAAGCTCATGTGTCCAAAACTGAACTCCTGCTTCCCTCTCCAATGCCAGTTTTCCTCTGGGGCTCGGTTTCACGGAATGAAGCCGCCACGCATGGGAGACCAGGACTCAGCCCCCACACGGCCTTCTCCCTCCGCCACATCTGAGTCACCCCCAAGCCCCGGGCTTTGTGTGCTGAGCGTCTCTGGAATCCACACCCACGCTCCATGGCCAGCCCTGAGCCACCTTCACCTTCACCTTCACCTCTAACCCGGACCACGCAGAAGCCTCCCTCCTCGCCTCCTTCCAAAACGCTCCTCCCAGCAGCCCCAGTACCTTCTCAAAACCTAAATCTGATCATGTTCCATCCTTGTTTGGACTCGAGCAGCTTCCCCTCAACAGGTTTCAGACGAAGGTCAAATCCACCCCCTCCCGCCCAGGCCCCCTGAGATCTGAACCTGGCTACCCCACCCCTCTCCATCCCACGTCCTTCCTTTTTTTTTTTTCTTTATGCCTTTTCCAGGGCCACACTCGAGGCATATGAAGGTTCCCAGGCTAGGGGTCTAATCAGAGCTACAGCCACGGGCTTACGCCAGAAGCACAGCAACACGGGATCTGAGCTGTATCTGCAACCTGCACCAAGCCCACAGCAATGCCGGAGCCCTAACCCACTGAGCTAAGGCCAGGAATTGAACCCACAACCCCATGGTTCCTAGTCGGATTCGTTAACCACTGAGCCATGACGGGAACTTCCCCCACCCCCACCCCCAGCCTTCTTTTAATCTTGAAGGAGCACTGCTTGCCTCCGACAAAAGGGCTCCTGCAGTTTCCTCTGACCTGACATCACTTACACACACACACAACCGCCTTGGTCCCCACCCAGGTTCCAGCTTTCATAGACCAGGTGCTTTCCTGCCTACCACACTTGCATCTTTACGTACATTTGAGTGGTTCTTTGTCACTGCCTGTAAAATCCGGGAGAGCAGAAGCCACGATAGACAGCCACTCCTCAGCAACACCAACAAGCCTGGGACTGACATCTTCGTACACAGCCCGTTCTGTCTCCGGCGTCCGGCATATGGCTTTGCATTAAGCACTCAATAATTTCTTTTTAATTTTCCTTTACTCCCATCCTCCAATCCCGATCCCCTCTCCAAACGTGGGCGCCTATTTTTATGGTATCCAGTCTCCAATGACCGCCCCCTCCTAGTATTCACACCCTCCCAGGATCTCCACCGACATCTGTGTGACCAGCACAGGGCAGCAACAGTGATGTCCAGCCCCAGTCAGGTTTCCAGATGACCGTGCCCCAGCCCACAGCTTGATGGCAGTCTTATGAGAGAGGCTGAGCCAAAACCACCTGCTAAGCCGCTCCTGGACCCTGATCCTTAGGGACTTTGCGAGATTCTTAAACTTTTGCTGTTTTAAACTGCTAAATGTGGAGTTTCTGTCATGGCGCAGGGGGAATGAATCCGACTAGGAGCCACGAGGTTGCGGGTTCGATCCCTGGCCTCACTCAGTGGGTTAAGGATCCGGCGTTGCTGTGGCTGTGGCGTAGGCCGGCAGCTGTAGCTCGGATTGGACCCCTACCTTGGGAACCTCCATATGCAGTGGGTGTGGCCCTAAAAAACTAACGAAATAAATAAATAAATGAAATATAAATATAAATAAAATCGTTGCAATTCTCACTTAAAAAATAAAAATAAACTGCTAACTGTGGGGGTAATAGAGAAGCGGTAAGAATGTCTTCCCCTTAGTGTATATCTGACTGTTCTAGAATATTCTTACAAAATGTATGGCTGTCCTGCATGCGTGCATGTTTAATTTACAGAGAGGGTATTACCTGACATATCACACTGGGTTTTGCCTTTTTCCTTCAGCATCACACGCTTCAGGTTCACCCCTGTTAACAGGGACCCTCTCTGCCCCGTGCGTCTGAGGCTGTGTGACAGTCTGTGCGTATCCCCTTCCCAGTGGCAGCCACAGACTGTACCTGACTCCTCGCCACCTCAAACAGGCTGGGATTGACACCTTTACGCACGTGCCCCAAGAACCAACCCGTGTGAGAATTTCTTTCATATGTGTATACAGCCAGGTGGGACTCCCAGCTGTGGATTCCAATTTGCATGCACTGTGCCAGGGGTGCTCCCAAGTGCAAAGGGCCTTGCCTTTGAAGGGAGCAAAGCACCTTCAGGACTAAAAGAAGACCCAGGCCTTGCAGAAGGGAGACGTCACAGGGGGTCAGATCCCATGGGGCCTGGGAGGCCCTGGGAGGGATTTGGTCTTTATCTTAGGTCTGAGGACGGGAAGGTGTTGAAAGAGTCCAAGCAGATCAGGGGCCGCACGTCCCACGGCCCTGCCACCACTTGGCATTTTCCAGATTTCAGGTGTTTCCGGTCTGATTGTTATGAGGAGATATTCATTGTTTCTTTTTGAATTTCTCTGACTATGATGACTTTGACCTTTTGTTTTGTTTTGTTTTCTAGGGCCGCACCCGCGGCATATGGAGGTTCCCAGGCTAGGGGTTGAATCAGAGCTGTAGCTGCTGGCCTATGCCACAGCCACAGCAATGCAGGATCTGAGCCACGTCTGCAACCTACACCACAGCTCACAGCAACGCTGGATCCTTAACCCACTGAGCGAGGCCAGGGATTGAACTCACAACCTCATAGTTCCTAGTCAGATTCGTTTCCACTGACGGGAACTCCGACTTTGACCATTTTTAATGTGACATGTGTTCCATCAACTTTCACTGAATGAAGAACAGAATCAGCCCTTCCCTATCTGGGCAAATGCAGGCACTCATCTTCCAGGTTTTACTAACATCTGCTTTAAAAATACCCTCTCCCCATGGATTCCCTGGTAACTCAGTGACTTAAGGATCTGACGTTGTCACTGCTGTGGCTTGGGTTGCAGCTGCAGTGCAAGTTTGATCCCTGGCCTGGGAACTTCCAAACGTCACGGTCGCAACCAAAAAAAAAAAAAAAACCAACAAACAAAAAATATCCTCCCTTGGGAGTTCCCATCGTGGCTCAGTGGTTAACGAATCCGACTAGGAACCGTGAGGTTGCGGGTTCGATCCCTGGCCTTGCTCAGTGGGTTAATGATCCGGCGTTGCCGTGAGCTGTGGTGTAGGTTGCAGACGCGGCTCGGATCCCGCGTTGCTGTGGCTGTGGCGAAGGCAGGCAGCTACAGCTCCTGTTAGATCCCTAGCCTGGGAACTTCCATATGCCGCGGGGTGCGGCTCTAGATAAAGGCAAAAAGAAAAAAAGAAAAAAAATCCTCCCTCAAATGCCACGGTCTATCTGTCATTTGGTCATGACCCCAAAACTTAATTTAAAAACAAAAAAGCAGGAGTTCCCATCGTGGCGCAGTGGTTAACGAATCCGACTAGGAACCATGAGGTTGCAGGTTCGATCCCTGGCCTTGCTCAGTGGGTTAACGATCCAGCGTTGCCGTGAGCTGTGGTGTAGGTTGCAGACGCAGCTCAGATCCTGCGTTGCTGTGGCTGCAGCGTAGGCCAGTGGCTACAGCTCCGATTAGACCCCTAGCCTGGGAACCTCCACATGCCGCAGGTGCGGCTCTAAAATGACAAAAAGCAAAAAAAAAAGAAGAAAATGAAAACAGATCCTTGTAGGTAGGTTAGAAATCAACTCCTGGCCCACACAGGGCCTACCTGGAGTATTCACTCCACTCTGATGGCTGTTTGGGTGACCAGATGAATGCTCTGGAGAAATTGTGTGTGCTGGAAACTTCCTACCACCTCTAGCACTTGCTCCAGTGCAGCTTACACTTCAGCGTGTTGTCTGAAGCATAAAAGTACACGACCGCTGGCTCACATTCTCCCTGAACCCCAATTTTCCAGACAAAGTGGACAGATGGATGGTCTACAGCTTTCAGCCCCGGTGCCTGAAGGGGACACGGGGAGGAGGCACCTTGAGAAGGGCCTAAAGCCAGGACCACCCCCAGCCCTACTTCCTTGTGCCTCTGATAAAACAACCAGCCACACTTGCTGCCCTCCGAGTCACCCCAGCCCCCTACCCTCTGGCTTCTTTCCTCACCACACTCCTGAAACAAGGGGGCCACCATGCCCCTCGGATCCCCAAATTCAGCAGCCTCTCCTCCATGGAACATGAAGAGTTCAAGAGTCCCTCGGGCGCCAGCCACTTCCAGGATGGTCTGGGAAAGCGGCCATCTCCCTGAGCCTCGAATTCCTTACCGAAAAGTAGGCCCTGCCCAGCAGCGTTGTTTTCAGGTCCCAGAGAGAAACACCGTAAACGCTATAGCCCGACAACTACAGTAAAACCACCACTGGGCTGTGGGCAAGGGCCCAAGCCAGCAGAAGATGCTACTGCTCCCCTGTTCCCTTTACTTCATGACATGGGCCTGCTCGGGTCCTGCCCTTTTCACTGGCCTTTTTCCTCGGGCCTTTCTCCTCCTGTGGGCCTCTGAACACTCCTTCAGATTCTGGACTCGGTCCTCTTATGCTCTTCGGTCCTCTCTCCACAGCAGCCTAACTCTTCTCACAGCTAAAATATGGTATCTCCAGCCCTGATCTCTCACACAAGCTCCAAACCCATAATTCCAGCTCTTGGTTCCATTCATTCCTCAAGATGACCTCTTGGTAACTCAGAGTCATCAAAGCCAAAACCAAGCTTATCTTCTCTCCACCTTTTGCTGTTCTTGACATTGCCGTCCTCCCAAGTACTCAAGTTCAGAACCCGGGGACCATCTCCCACACACCCTGCCTCCCAAACAGCCCACCAGCCTGTTCACTTTCCCAGCACTACCAGTGTTGGACCCCCTCCGTCTTCACTGCTATGACAGGGCCCAGGGCCTTATCTTCTGACCAGACTGCATCAACATCTTCCCACAATGGAGGTCATACTTCCTGCAGCTTCCAGAACCCAGGCCCCACACGTCGATCCTATTGGCTCTCTGCTCAAAACCTTCCAAGGTCCCTACCATGCAAACACCAGCTGGCAATCTTATCACTCAAAGACCCCAGATCCTGGAGTTCCCATTGTGGCTCAGCGGTAATGAACCCGACTAGCATCCATGAGGATGACAGGTTCGATCCCTGGCCTCGTTCAGTGGGTGAAGAATCCAGCATTGCCGTGAGCTGTGGTGTAGGTCACAGACGCAGGCTCGGATCCCACCCTGCTTTGGCTGTGGCGTAGGCCGGAGGCTGCAGCTCTGATTCGACCCCTAGTCTGGGAACCTCCATGTGCTGCAGGTGCACCCTAAAAAGAAAAGCCCCCCCCAAAAAAAGACCCCAGATTCTGTCCAACTTCCCTCCATTCCTACCCTTCCCTCATGCACGTGTTTCCCCAGAGGCTTACCCTGCTGATTGGTAAATGCCTCATGCACTTTCGTTCCTGGTCCTCTGCTTCCCTGCCCAAAACGCCCTGCCATCACCCCACTTCTGCTGTTAGATTCCTCCTCAAACCCAAAAGCCACCTCCTGCACTGACCATTGCCCAGTTCCTCCCAAGTGGAAGAGTCTGTCCCTTTCCTGAACGAGTAAGGACTCTTATGCCTCTGATATGGCGAGTCTACCAAATACTATAGTTATTTCATCTCAGTAAACACTAACAGTACCCACTTTTTTAACAGAACTGCTAGATAGATACTGGGGATCAGGGCCTAAGATATGGTCTCTGCTCTTGGGGAGATCACACTCCAGGGGAGAGATTTAACACATGTTGCCCAAATTTCAGGCCGAAGGACCCGAACTGTCTTAACGCACATGTAAACAACCCGCTTTGGGTGCATGAGCCTGGGAGGGGCTGCAAATTAATCTCACTGAAGTGATGAGAAAATGCTTCCTTCCAAATGCAACGTCCAGACCTTGTCTGGATCTTGACTTGAGCAAACCAATTATAAAGGCATTTTGAGACCATCAGGAGAAAGTGAGCATGGAGTGAGCATTAGATGTTATGAAGGAATGACTGTTAGCCTGTGGGTTAGTAACGGTATTATGGTTAGGTTTATTTTTTTAAGTGCTTATCTGTTAGAAATGCAAACTGAAATATTTTCAGGTGAAATGATATACTATCTGAGGTTTTCTTTAAACAAGAAGGCGAGAAGGGAAGAGATCAAATAAGAATGGCCAAAAAAATGTTTTAAAAAGGGCGTTCCTGTCATGGCTCAGTGGTTAATGAACCTGACTAGTATCCACGAGGATGAGGGTTTGATCCCTGGACTCACTCAGTGGGTTAAGGATCCGGCATTGCCATGAGCTGTGGTGTAGGTTGCAGACGCAGCTCAGATCCCTCGTTGCTGTGGCTGTGGAGTAGGCCGGCAGGTACAACTCTAATCTGACCCCAAACTTAGGAAAAAGATTCCATATGCTGCAGGTGTGGCCCTAAAAAGACAAAAGATAAGGGGAAAAAAAAGGGAATGTCAATGGCAAAGTGCTGATAGTCACAGACTGCATTAGGTCTCTTTATGTTCCTTTCCCCACTGTGACATCTGAAATTGTCCATAATTGGGACATTTTAACTGGCTTTGCTAGTAGACTGTCAGCTTCTTTGGGGCCCACCCTGTGTCTGGTTCCTCTTTAGATGAGCACCCGGGACAGAAACCATGCCAAAGAGGTGTTTGTAAATATTCTGTTACAAATTTCTTCTACGACCGACCATGACAGCCCTGCTGAAACTGACCCTGAAAGGCCTGGGTGAAGGACAGCAGGAAGCGTGCATGAGCTCAGGCCGGTTTTAGAGAAAGTGCTCATAGTCAATCAGGACAGCCACACACCACTGAGGCAACGCTGCTACGGTATATTTTCTTCTGGCTCAGATGCTTGGGCCTGAAAACACCTCCAGGAGGCTGAAGAGGAGGAAGACAGCGAGAGCTCCCATTTCCTGTCCTAGGAAAGGGAAACTGAGACCTGGGGCAGGAAAATGGAGCACCATGTGTGACCGCTGGCTTCCAGGTCCTGAATTACTCCGACTGCCAGCCTGGAGCCCAGCACAGTAAGGCAGTGAGAAGACCCAGGCTACACCCCTTCTTTGCTCCCGACTTGCTGTGCAACGCTGTCTTGGGCCGCAGCTGACCCACCCATGAACTGAGGGAGGACCACCGCGCAGCCCTGCCATCCCCGAGGTCCCCCGTCCCGCGGCTCGGCTTACCACATGGTGTGATGGTCTGAGAAGATGTCCTCGGGCTGGAAGACCTCGCCGTCGTGGTAACAGGGGCACTGGGCCTTGGGCACGCAGTCCCCCCTCCCATCCAGGTAGAGCCCCGGGGGACAGAAGCAGCCCTCCAGGCAGTCCTCGGTGCACTCCTCATCCGGGTAAGACAGGGAGCGGCAGGTGAGGTTGCAGGGGGTCCCGCACTGCAGGTACACCTGGCCCGGGGGGCAGCTCAGCGCTGGGAGAGAGGGCGGGGGAGGGGCAACATCTGTTAACGTCTAGATGACCAGGACCGCGGTCCGAGGGCTGCCAGCCCTGGCCCCCGGCGCCCCCAGTGATATCCGTATGATCACTCTCCTTCCTACTGTGCACAAAAGTATATTTTCTGCTCACAAATGTCTGTTCCAATTACAGATGTACACGTTTTCTCCTCTGCTTCATCAGAGGGACCATGCCCTGGGTATCTCTGAATTCCCAAAGCCCGGGACACTGTAGCAATGCTGGTGGGTTTTGAAGCTGTGAATATTAACAAGGACGGGCAGGGGCGGGCAAAGGCATTTCTCCTTGATGTTCATGATAATGACGGCCATTCGTTAAGCACCTACTGCATGCCCTGCTCATCACCTGGGTTTTACGCCTCGGATGCCTCTCTCAGTGAACTAAGAGCTCACAACCCCAGCTCCTCCAGAGGTAAGAAAACTGAAACTTAACTGACTCATCAGGGCCACGCCTCCCAGGAAGAGGCAGAGGCAGGATTTGAACCCAGCTCTCTGTGACCCAAAAGTTCCTGGGTTTTTTTTTTTGTTGTTTTTTTGCTTTTCAGGGCCGCACCCACAGCATATGGAAAGTTCCCAGGCTAGGGGTCCAATCAGAGCTGTAGCTGCCAGCCTACACCACAGCCACTGCAACGCCAGATCCGAGCCGCGTCTGCAACCTACACCACAGCTCAGCAACGCCAGATCCTTAACCCGCTAAGCGAGGCCAGGGATCAAACCTGCAACTCCATGGATACTAATCAGGTTTGTTACCTGAAACCTCCAAAAGTTCCTGCTCTTAACCATTATGCCTGAGAAAGGAAACAGTCCCCCAGGAACCAGGCTTTGGGGACATGCCAGTCACAAAGAGCAAGGGCACTCTTCACCTGCCCCAGCAAAGTGGGCAGCTACCATCTACCCATAGTGCCCCCCATGGGACCCCCACATGGAGAGAACCGAACCCCACATGCAGAGATGCCCAGAGGAGCATGGCAAAGCAGCTGAGAGGGTGGGCACTGGCTCCCAAACTCCTGAGTTCAAGTCCCATTCCTGAGGCTTGTTAGTGACGTAACCTTGAAGAGTGTCCTCACTGCGGCATAAAAATAGCACCCACCCAGGCTGTTGTGAAGGTTAAGTGAGCGACGTGGTTAGAGTCCTGCCTGGCACACGGCATGTCACTGCTCCACTGCCCTGTGGTTACAGGGAAATGCCACCCTGGCTCCACAGGCTCCAGACCAAAGCCTAGACCTCAGAAGAGCCGGCCCTGGTGGACCCCGGGCAGCACAAATCCCACTCTCTGTGTTCATGGTTCTCTCACGGGCACCCCGATGACCGGGTTCTTTCCTGGCGGGTGTGGGGAGCACCTGGCTCTTTCAGAATACTTTCCCGCTTCTGATCAGCTGTTCCCAAGACATGAGTAGCCCACTCTGGGGACACTCCTCCTGGGACCACTGGACCCCTTTCCCTCTCTCTTTTTTTTTTTTTTTGGTCTTTTTTGCCTTTATCTAGAGCCGCACCCGCTCTAGATAGGGGTCTTCCCAGGCTAGGGGTCTAACAGGAGCTGTAGCTGGCGGCCTTCGCCACAGCCACAGCAACGCGGGATCCGAGCCGCGTTTGCAACCTACACCACAGCTCACGGCAATGCCAGATCCTTAACCCACTGAGCAAGGCCAGGGATCGAACCCGCAACCTCATGGTTCTTAGTAGGATTCATTAACCACTGAGCCACGAAGGGAACTCCCCCTTTCCCTTTCTTTAGAAGCCACTTCCCAGCAGAAACCTGAGGGCTGTATTCCACAGAAGCTATAAAGGGAAACCTTGGCCGTGAACCTCAGAAATGGCCAAGCCCTGCAGCCTCCTCGCCTGCAACTGCTCCAGACAAGCTGGGAGGAGAGGGGTCTAACCACATTAGACACAGACTTTTCTCTGAACCAGCAGAGAGGCTGGGTCGGTGGATGACTATTTAGAGCACATAAAGATGGGGATCCCATTCAATCCACTGTTCCCAGGTGGCACAGTGGGCTAAGGATCTGTGTTGTCACTGCTGTGGCTCGAGCCACTGCTGTGGCATGGGTTCGATCCCTGGACCTGGAACTTTCGAGCACTGCAAGTACAGCCAAAAAAAAAAAAAAAAGAATCCTTGAACCTATGATGATAAGAGCACATTTCACCCACCCAGGAGGAGCTAGATTTGAGAGCTTTTTCCCTGACAGGCTGTCTCTAGGGCTGTATTAAAGTTCTCCAGCTTCCCCAGAACTAATGCACATCTCGCAGTGTCCACAGCGAGCCAGGGGCTGTGTTAGGCTGGGGGACGCAGAGATGCTGAGAGCCTGCAAGGAGCCCAAGGTTTTGCCTTCCCAAGGGACACATAACCAATTTACAAGAAAAAATGCATGTGCTTCCCTGGGGCCTCCTAACAGCACCCCCACAAAGCAGCTCCCCGACCAGACTCTGCTCCACGGGGATCCCCAGTGGGCGAGGCTCTTCTTAGGGATGGAGTTAGTGGTTCAGGGACCACTGTTCATTTCTCAGGGAGGGAAAACAAGGCACAGGACGGAGGCAGGAACCCAGGCCTCCGAAGACAGCCCAGGGCCACCCGGCCAGTTTTCTCTCGTGGAGACAGATCCCTCGGGTCCTTAGGAGGTCTCCAGGGACAGCTCCGTCCCACCCACCCACACTTCGCGAAGCTTCTGGAGCCAAGAAACTCTAACCAAAGCTCAGTGCCAGCTGCTGCGGTGTCAGCCCGCCCCCGCTTGTTCCAGGTGCGAGTGAAGAACAGCTGCTCCTAAGAGACTAAAGAACATCTCGGGAAGCCCCGGCATTCTGGGAGACGGTCCTAAGTCAGGACCTCCTTCGGGCGCCGCAGCGCAGAGACAAGGCATCATTCTGAGCATCGGCGGAGAACCAGAGCAGACTGACAAACAGGCGCCACTGACTCCAAACTACGGTCCCCAATTTCTGAACAGCCGATGCTGATCAGGGGTTTTGGAGGGTGGTGTAAGGGCTTGAGGCAAGCTGCCAGCAAGGTCCCGGCCTCAGTTCTCCCTGCGGCTGGCCCGTGACTCCGTGACACCCTAGAGCTAGAGAGATGGGGACCCTGCTGCACACATCTAAATACTTGTTCCCCTTCATCCTGACTTTGTCTCTGCTTCTCGTTTTTTTTGTTGTTATTTTCTTTTCTTTTTTTTTTTTTTTTTTGTCTTTATGCCTCTTCTAGAGCCGCACCCGCGGCATATGGAGGTCACCGGGCTAGGGGTCTAACAGGAGCTGTAGCTGCCGGCCTACGCAACAGCCACAGCAACGCGGGATCTGAGCCGCGTCTGCAACCTACACCACAGCTCGCAGCAACGCTGGATCCTTAACCCACTGAGCGAGGCCAGAGATCAAACCCGCAACCTCATGGTTCCTAGTCGGATTCATTTCCGCTGCGCCATGACGGGAACTCCTGCTTCTCGTTTTTATAAGGTTGCCCAAAACAAGAGTTGGCTCACTTGACCCCAAACAGTGACACATCTAGAGCTCCTGAACCTAAACTTCTCTTCAAATATATGATTTTAAGCCCTTTTACTGTTTCTCATAGCTCCTATTTTCCTGCTTCTGCAGAACCACTGACATTTTAGTCTCCAAACTCACCTACTTCACCCTAAAAATCAGAGTAGGCACTAGACCTTATCCCCCAGGACTGCCCTCCTCCCTCCTGGGCATCCACTACTGTTTCACCTCGGAAAAAGCTTTTCTGCTGAGAAATCGCATTTTAAAAGCCTGGTCAGGTGCACTGCCTCCAGGAAGCCTTCTGTGGTTGCCTCAACCTCAATCTAATTATTGTTTTCCTCAGTGTGATAGGCACCTAGCAGGGAGGCAGTTTCCATCTATGCTATAAAAAAGTAAGGTCCAGGGAGTTCCCGTGTGGTTCTGCAGGTAAAGGCTCTGGCGAGGTTTCCATCCCTGGCCCAGGAACTTCTGCATGCCAGGGGCAAGGCCAAAAGAAACAAACAAACAAAAAAGGATGCACTGCTACTGCCTGGCCACAGCAGGCACTGGACAAATGTTCCCAGAGCAACGATAACAACCAACCAGGGGACCAGGGCGTGGGACAGATACCAACTCTGCTGTCCCGCATCTAACAGTGCAGGGTGAGCCTCCAGCGTCGTCTGGGGACAATGACGTCATTCTACTTTATGTGACTTTATACAGTGCCAGAGATGTGGGAGGGCAGGTTTGCCGGGATGGTTTGCCTTAAGGTATAGGCAGAGGATTGGTCCATGCCTTCATCAGACCCTCCAAGGAGCAGGGGCCCACTGGCACCTGGGACCACGCACTCCTCCCCCCGGCCTGCGTGTAGCCCACACCAGGTGGCAGCAGCCACAGGAAATCTCTGCGGGGCGGAGACGCGGAGGCTCGAGGCCCGGGAGTAGGGGGTCACCTTGCCCTCCAGGAACAGGTCGTGTCCTGCAAGGAGGTGGGAGGGGAACGTGGCCGCAAACGTGACCAGTTCCCACAAACTCCTTGTCCGGCCCTGGGCGCGTTTCCGAGGGCACTAATGGCAACGCAAAGGCGGCGCTCTGAACAGGACCCGCAGGGATCCCAGCGGAACCCGGGGTGGGGGCGGCGAGGGCACCCACCACAGAAGCCGGGCTCCCGCCAGCCGATGTGCACGCCTCTCCTGGCGCAGGCCGCTGCATAAGTGGCCACCGCGTCGCACAGGCAGTCCCTGCCATCGGAGCAGGAGCACACGTCGTAGTGGCAGTTCTGCAGGTAGGGCAGCGGCCCCACGGCGCCGTGGCACGCCTGGAACTTGGGCGACGTCAAAACGGCGCAGGCCTCCTCCGCGAACCTGCCTGTGGGAGAAGAGCGGCGTGGCCCCGCCTGCGAAGCCGGAGCCGACCGCGAGGGGGCGCGCCCGGACCCCAGGGCCACCCCGCTCCCGCTCCGAAACCGTCCCAGCTCCTCCATCGCCAACAGCAAAAAAAAAAAACTTCCCCGGGGTCTGGGGATCATTACGATTTTTCTTCTGCAGCCAATATACTTTCCCGATTGGCTTAAACACATAATAGCATTTCCCCGGCACTCGCCCACGGACAGAGGGCGAAACCATTCCTGATAAGGGGGGTGAGCGGGGGCAGGTGCAGGTCTGAAATGGCTGCAGATGACCCTGCCTGGCCACCAACACCCACTGCCCTCGCATCTGGCAGGAGTTTGTGTGGCTGCTGCTCCTACACACCCAGAACGTCCAGGGGAAGAACTACAGTCCATTTTTTTTTTCTTTCCCGGGGTGTGGCCCACAGAGGGTGTACATTAAAGCATTAAAGAGATTGAAGAATAAGTGATCCAGATGCAGATAATCAAATGCTGATGGTAAAAAGACACACACACAGCCGCCTCCCACGGCGGGCGCACCGTCCACGGAATGCACTGGGACCCGGGGAGCTTCGGGTTCTGGGGGTCGCCTGCCCCTCCCCCAAGGTAGGCCCACGGTCCACGGAACGCTCTGGCACCCGGGGACCTCCAGAGCCGCCTGCCCCCGGGCTCACATACTCAGGCGCGGGTTGAGGCTGCAGGGGTCGCTGGGCTGCTTCCGCAGGTCCTCGCAATCTGCGTGCAGCTTCCAGGCGTTTCCGAAGTGCTCCACCAGGGGCTCCACCAGGCCGGCGGGCGTCAGGAAGTCATCGCCCTGGTTGCCGTTGTAATTCCCACACAGGCCGCAGGTCCTCCCCGCGTAGATCGGGGACAGCTGCGAGAGACAGACCACCTTGGAGCAGCCGCCAAGGCAGCCACAGCTTCCCTGCCCTAATGAGATGGTATGAATCAAAAACGCTCCCCGGGTGAAAAATAAATCTGAATATAATAAACCACAGCTAAGCTCTAGGCTTGGGAAGAAAATTTAAAAAGGAACTGCAGGATCTGTTAACCACCAGCTCCATCACACGGCTCTTAAGTCATTAGAGTTAGGGGCCTGTGCCGCAGGAACAGATTTGGAGATTATCCTGTCACTTAGAGGCAAGGAGACCCAGAGAGAGACAGCAACTTTCTTGAGGTCACAGAGCTTGGGTCTAGCGACTGCATGGAGTTCTGACACCCTGCCTGTCAGAGACTCCCAAGCCCCTGGACTCTGATGCCCACGGCTATGGAGTGCAAAGCCAGCACCCCTTTCTTGCACACTTCTCTCTGTCCAAGAGCACCCCGGGGCTTGTGATCATGATTGGAGGAGGTGGGAATCAGAGAGGACTCCCAGGGCTGTCTTCAAAGGTGACCAGGAGTGGGTGGGGTGCGTGTAGGCCACCGGCATGGGGTTTATTCTCCAGCCTTCTGAGCCCAGGGTGCACATCCAGGCACGACCTGGGGAGACAAGCCTGCTCTCACACGGTGTGGCCAGGGGCATCTGCTGGTCTCTGCTGAGGGGGCCATGGCTCAGATCAAAGGAGGGGCTGTAACACCAGGGCCTTGACTCCTGCTCTGCCCCATCAGTGCCCCTGCGTGACCTCCCTGTATCCTGTCTCCCCCTTGGCGTCGTCTCCTGGAGCCTCTTCCAGCTTCCAGCTCTGATCCACAAAATGCAGGAAGAACCATCAAGTGAAGGTTTCGGACGGGTAAAAAATGTACCCAAGTAAATTACATTAATCAGAAAGAGGATACGAGTTCCCTAGTGGCCTAGGGGTTAGGCATCCGGCGTTGTCACTGCTGTGGCTCCTGTTTGATCCATAGCCCGGGGAACTTCCACATGCCACAGGCGAGACCAAAAAAAATAATGAGAAGAAAGAGGATGGAGTCATGTTTCCTTGTTTGCTTGACAAATATCAAGTGTTGGCATGTCAGGCCCAGGGCCCCGCCCTTGACCTCCCAGTGAAAACATAAATGCTGCCAACCTGGCACTTCCTGCCTCTCCTCTGCTTTATCTGCGTCCCCACGACTTATCACCTGCTCACGTAGGATACGGTGTCCTTGCTGGTTTTGTTTATTATCCATCTTCTCCCCTTAGAATTTAAATTAAATGAAGCCAAGATTCTGGTCTGGTCTGTTTTGCTTCTTTTTTTTTCTTTTTTTTTTTTTTTTTTTTTTTTTTTTTTTTTTGCTTTTTATCGCCACACCCACGGTATATGGAAGTTCCCAGGCTAGGGGTTGAATCAGAGCTGCAGCTGCTGGCCACAACCACAGCCACAGCCACGCTAGGTCCAAGTCACTCTGCATGGAGTCACATCTGCAACCTATGCCTCAGCTCATGGCAACACGGGATCCTTAACCCACTGAGCGAGGCCAGGGATCGAACCTGCATCCTTATGGGTACTAGTCGGGTTTGTTACCATTAAGCCACAACGGGAAATACTGTTATGGTTACTTTTAAATGAGTTCATAAATGCCTCTGGTTTAATTTCTAATCTGGTAAATACCAATAGATAGAACCTTCATAAAAGATCTTGGGGGCCTCAATAATTTGTAAGAGTGCAAAGGCATCTGAAAGGGAGAAGCACTGGCCTCGTGGGAGTGTTGCTGCCATCAAGATAGGGTGCGCTCCTGGTCACATCTCCCAGGCCCAGTGAGTCTTGGTTGCATCATTTATGAAATGGCAGTGACAATACCTTCTAGGGAAATTTCCAGAGGGAAAAAAAAAGGAAGTGGAAGCCCTGTGAAATGTCCGGATCCCTATCCCAGTGTGACTCTGGGGCCACAGAGGGCACACAAGAGAGGCCTGATCCTTGCCCTGGTGGCTTGGGCCCCCCGGGAGAAAGGCGTTCTCCTCCCACGCGGGAACCCCCCCACTGGAGCACAATGGGGACTTTGCAGATCAGGCTGCGGGGAGGCCCTGCTCCCGAGGGCACCCACCTTCACCAGCAGCCTCCCGCGGCCGTCCCAGTCTATCTGCAGGTCCTCCCCATAGCTGAGGTGCACGGAGGCCATCACGGTGTGCTGGATGCGGAGGTCACCTGGAACCAAGCAAGGTCAGGATTTAAGCTAAGATGGGGAGAGGGCGGTGTGGGGGGGAGGGGGGCAGGAAGATCGTAGGGAAAGATGAGGTATCTCACAAAGGACAGTAGCAATGAAAGCAGTGAGTAGGGAGCAGCTGGTGATGTCCATGAGGTTTAAGTGGAGGGGTGGGGGAGTCTCAGAGGAAAGGTGATCAGGGTGGGTGTAGTGCCAACTGGGCTCTCCAGGAAGGTGCCTCCGTAGCCCTGCTGTGGCCTGCCATTCCCAACATTGCCACAAGAGGGCGGCAGAGGCACCCGCCTCCTTAGCTTGGGCAGGTGCCCCGGAGCCTGGGTCTTTCTTCCATTGAACCCCTAACCCCTGAGCATTCCCTGGGCCCCTCTGCTGTTGCATATGCCACCAGGTTCAGTTACTCAGTCCTCACAGCCAAGTGGTGCCGTGTGCAAAGCTGAAACAGTACCTTCTCTGGAGACGAGGCAAGAGGCACACCTCTTGCCCTAGGGAACAGATCATCTCCTGGGAAGACACACACAGCATTAAACATGCACGGGCGCGCTGTGTGCCCATTGGCCCAAGTTCATTCACTATGTGCCGTTCCAGGATAATGGGCCATGGGGTGGCCAGTGGTCATGAAGAAGAAGGAGAAGAGAGGAGGGGTCTGGGAGCCACTTTGAAGGTGAAGGTTGGACTATATAGTGTATAAATGGTGCGTTGCAACCTGGCAAAATCACTGAACAGGTAGGTTTTCCCACAGGTCACGGAGTCACCAGGCTTTGCCTCATGACGTCTTGGGGTCTGACCCATCACCAGCCACCCCACCCTCCCCCAGCTTCCTCTGCTCATCTTCCTCCTCCAGGAAGCCTTCCTTTCTTGCAGGATGCAGGCCAGGACACCCAGCCTGCCCACCGAAGACGCCGCTCCCTCCCATTTCTGCAGAAGAGGCTGCAGCAGGCACGGCTGCCGGGGGAGGGAGGTGTTGTGGGGGAGGGAGCCCACCTTGCAGGAGGGGGATCTGGACATCCCAGCCGTCCACGGCCACTCCTCCCCCGTGTTTCAGCTTCACGAGGCCGTTGTGCGGGCTGGGCAAGCGGACGGTGATGGAGCGGGTGCAGACCGCATCGGGGTCGTCGGCACACTGCCCGGAGGGAAGCGCAGAGTGATGTCACCACACCCCTGCCAGCCCAGGACCCCCCTTCACTCAACGCAAGACCCCAACCCAGCAGCCTGGGGCCTTCTCACAGAGAACCACTCCGTTCTTCCAGAATGATCTCTGGGAAGGGCCCCGGGCCCAGCCTCAGCCCTGCGCAGCTCCCCGTGCTGCCACACCCGTTCCCCTCCTGTGCTGGTCCTTTATCAGGATTCTAGGCTTGCTTGTCCGCTTGATCCTCGGGCCTGTTGTCCCAAAGGGAATCAGGGACCTGGGTCTGGGGGGAGCCCCATGCGTCCTGTCTGTCCTTCCCTCTGCTCTGTTGTCCAGAGGAAAGAGGTGCACAGGGGCGCACAGCAGCCCCGTCAAGAGGACTGGCCACTTCCCCCCCATTTCCACAGTCGCCCCGGGGCTGCCTGGCAGGGCTCACCTGGGCCGTCTCTATGACGATGGAGAAGGCGTGGTCCTGGCAGTCGCGGGCCAGCAGGTACTGGCAGACCCCACTGAAGGTGAAGTGTCTGTTGTCGAAGCTCTTAAAGTGGGATTGTCCGGTGACGAGGCACTCCCCTGGGGGGACAGAAGGGAGGGGAGCGTGCATGTCCCAGGGGGTCCCCTGGGGTGGGGGCAAAGGGGAGGGGCGAGTGCATGTCCCACAGGGCGCCCCCTGGGGGTGCTCCTCATACAGTCTGGAAAGGGGCTCCGCTGGACCCCGTTCGGGCCCCACTCCGCAAACCCTGAGAGGTCAGGGCCAGGTCAGTTCCAGGCCTCAAGGAAGTGACTGCCACACCCAGTCAGTGGCAGAGCGGGGACCCGAGAGAGAGCCGGGCTCTGGGTTCACTGAGGCTCCCAGCCCTTCCCCACAGCCTCTCCAGGTTCTGGCTCTGCTGGGACCAGGCTTTGGGGCCTGCAGAGGCTGTTGGGGTGGGGAGTCCCCGAAGGCACAGGGGCAGAAGGGCAGCGCAGAGCAGTGCTGGGGGCAGGGGAGGCGGGGCTCTAGCAGAGACCAGGGCCCCTTCCTCGCCCTCCCTGACAGCTGAGGGGCGGCCTCAGGCCTCCTCCTGGCAAATCCACGTTGACTTCAGCCAGCGCCAATGGGGGCCCAGGATGCGCTCTGCCCGCGATCTCAGCACCACCTGAGACAGCTCCTGGGCCCTGGCCGACATGTCGCGGGAGGAGGGGAGGACTCCCCTGCAGCTCAAGCCCTCAACTCACCCTCCACAGCCACTCCCTCTCCTCCCCTGTCCCCAGCGCAGGCCAGTGCCACTGGCTCCGTGCACCTCGGACCACAGATCATCCGTGCAGGGGGCCGGGTAGGGGGCACTGCCAAGGTCTCCGGTGATGCTCCCTGGCCCCGCCCCAGCCCAGGGCACCCCCATCTCCAGGGCCCACAATGGACCCATTGAAGGCAAAATGGGCATCTGGATCCCTTCCCAGCCTGCCTTTATGTGTTCCCTCTCTCCTTGCCTTCCACCCCATAGAAAAAATAAATGCAGACGCACACTGTGACCTTTCCATAAGGCAGAAGCCCTCCTCCCCGACCCAGTCACCCCAGCCTCCAAACAGCAGAGACTCATCTGCCATAGCACGGGTCTGGTCTGCACCCCAAGGTCCCCCAAGAGGGCCCTACAGCCACTCCCACCTGGGTTCATCTCCAGAGGCTGATGCTGGGCCCTGTCACGTAGCTGGGGGCCTCCCAAGGCCTAAGGGAGATCCCAGCTGCTGACTGGTGAACGGTCAAAAGCATCAGCCCTCTGCCTTCCCCTTCGTGCCCACATTTGCACTGAAAGACACAGCAGACAGTTGGGGACAGGGCCAGCCTTGGGTCCAGGTGTGGCCCTGCCTTTGGTATGTGCTGAAACGCAGGAGGTGGCAGGGGAGCAGCCCCCAGTTACAGTGAGTGTCCCTCTGCCTGTCCCTCTGGCTGGTCCCTTCTGGGTCAGCACAACCCAGGAGGGCACACTCAACCCAGAGGAACTAAGAAAAAGCCCCAGCATCATTGCCACCATCATCACAGAGGTGATAGCAAGCAATATAAACTCCTTTGTCCTTGATTCCTAACACAGTTTCTAGAACCTTTGGAATGTCCTGGATGACAGAAGCATCTTTTGTTCTTATGAAGCCACTCTTGGTGGGTCCCCAGAGAGATTCAGGATGGGGACTGGTTAGAGAAAGATGGAGGCGTGATTAGGGGGTTGGAACTTTCAGGCCCACCCCCTAACCTCCAGGGTGGGAAGAGGGGCTAGAGATTGAGTTAATCACCAACCACGCTTACGAAATAAAAATTCCATTAAAACCCTCACACGACAGAATTTGGAGAGCTCCTAGGTGGTGCTCCCCCAACTCTGCAGGACTGAAGCACCTGTGCTTGGGATCTTGCCCTGGGTACCTCTTCATCTGGCTACTCATTGGTACCCTTTATGATATTTTGTAGAATAAACCTGTAATCCTAAGTCAGGGGTTTGCCTGAGTTCTGGGAGCCATGCTGGCAATTATTGAACCTGAGGAGGGCATTGTGGGAACCCCCAGTTTGCAGCCAAGTTGGACGGAAGCAGATGCCCCAGGGACCCAAGACTTATGGCTTGGACAGGGCCCTAAACCTGTGGGGTCTATGCTAACCCGGGGTAGTGGGGGGCAGGCCTGAACTGCACTATAGGACACCCAGGTGGTGTCCAGAAAGCCAGAGAATTGGTTGGTGTGGGTCAAACACGCACACACATTTGGTGTCAGAAGTGTGAGTAGAAACAGATCTCATGCCTTCTCACTTTGTTGCCCCCCAAGAAGGGCATGAGCGAGGGGTCCCAGTTCATGGACGTCTGAGAAAACAGGTGACGAGTTAGGGGCAAGGGTCATCCCAGCTGATAGTAGCTTTGCCACAAATTCCAAATCCACTGGTACCATGCGAAAGCCTTTTTTTGTTGTTGGCAGAGTCCACGGCATACAGAAGATGCCAGGGATCAAACCCGTGCCACAGCAGTGACAACGCTGGGTCTTTAGTCCACTAGGCCACCAGAGAACTCCAAAGAAAGCTGTTCTAAAGATACCATAGGCTCTCACTTATATGTGGAATCTAAAATACGGCACAAATGAACCTGTCTACAAAACAGAAACAGACTCACAGACACAGAGAACAGACTTGTGGTTGCCGGGGTGGGGGAGGAGGGGGAGAGTGGGATGGACAGGGAGGGTGGGGTTGGTAGATGCAAACTGTTACATTTAGAGTGGATGAGCACTGAGGGCCTGCTGTACAGCATGGGGAACTACATCCAGTCTCTTGGGATAGACCCTGATGGAAGATAATATGAGAAAAAGAATGCATGTGTGTGTGTATGTGTGTGAGAGAGAGAGAGAGAGGGACTGGGTCACTTTGCTGTACAGCAGAACTTGGCACAACATTGTAGGTCAACTCTACTTCAATAAAAATAAATTAAATTAAATGGCTTTTTCAATAAATAAATACAAAGATTAACAGATAACCATTTTTTTAAAGTTTCGCCCCTGGTTCCTGGCCAGCGCTAACTCCTTCCAGTTCATGCTGCCTGATTCAAATCCATTTTTGCTCAGATAAACTCTTTTTAAAAAAAAATTTTTTTTTCTTTTTTGTCTTTTTAGGGCCACACCCACGGTAGATGGAGGTTCCCAGGCTGGGGATAGAATCGGAACCGCAGCTGCCGGCTTACACCACAGCTCACGGCAATGCCGGATCCTTAACCCACTGGGTGAGGCCAGGGATCGACCCTGCATCCTCATGAATACTAGCTGGGATCGTTAACCACTGAGCCACAACAGGAACTCCAAAAAAAAAAAAAATGTTGAAGTAAAATAAAATGAAATGACTTTCAGAAGCCACTGTCATTCTAGAGCGACAGGGCCGTCTGTATCATGTCTTGACCCCGTGGCTGGGCAGTGGGTGGGGATTCTTCCCCTAACTTTTCTCTGTTTTCTCAGGAGCGCTCTTATCGGAGTTAGAAATTGGACCTCATCATCTCTGACAATGCCCAGGAAAAGAGGGGTCAGCGGGAAAACACGCAAACATCCGAAAGCAAAACTTTCGGGCCAGATCTGATTTCCTGCTCTGACCTCTCATGATTGCTGTTCTGATGTTTCTCCGGAGTCGGAAATCTAAATATTATATTTAGCTTGTCTCCTTGGTACCACTGAGGGATGGGGCTGCAGCACAGGAAACCCAGGAACACGGCTGCCGGAGCGGCTGGGGGCCCAGAGCTGGAACGGGGGGCCAGAAGAACGGGCCATACTGGGCGGCTCCCCCAAGCTCTGCCTCCAGGTCCCCCGGACGTTCTCAGCCATCACCAGACCCAGCAGGCGGGCTGTAAAAGTTCGGTGGACAGATGCAAAGCAGATGATTCTTCAAAATAGCCGATAGCAGAAAAAGGAGCCAGAAGTTAAAGCACAGTCACTACATGAATAAAAATCCTCTCATGAAAAAAAAAAAAAAGAAAAAGAAAAGAAAAGGAGAAGTTACTCATGGGACGCAAACCCGTCACCTCTCCTAAACGAGCCCTTTTGTTTGCAGGGAGTGAGCCTCCACAGCACTGCTGTGCTCAGCTCATTGGCTGCTACCCTTTTCCGAAAGGCTACAGAACTGCCAGCCGGCAGGCCTTCTGCAAAGCAACGCAGACTTCCTCCCCGCGTAAATATTCTCCAGAGCCTGCCACTAAATCACGATCACGGAATTTCAACCAAACACGCAAGACGCATGTCTAAGACGCATGTCCTGTGGGCACCATGTCCTTTACTGCCCCTGTGAAGAGGCACTATTGTGCCCAGTTTACAGATGAGGAAACCGAGACACAGAGAAAATCTCACCCAAGGCCCCACGGCGGCCCAAGAGGAATTTGAGTGTGGGCGTTCTGTCTGATTCCAGGGCCCGAAGCACTTGACACTGACTGCCCCGTACTGCTTCATGGGCTGGCTCCTACAGTTTTCAATAAGTCAGATTTCATGGGGGCCAAGCCTGACGTCATACTGAGCCTGGGCACACAGGTGCCACAGGGCGCGGGCGCACCTGGGTCTGAACATGGAGACGGAGCAGAGGGGAGTCTTGGCCAGGAGAGGCGATGCACTGGCCTGGCCTGAAGGAGATCTGGTGTGACTCTGGAGACCCCGTCGTGGGGGAAACTTGCCATGAACTCAGGGGAGGCAGATGTCCCGGGCGAGCGCCGGTACCTAGCAATGCTCGCTCTTACTGGAAACGCTCCATCCTGGTTTCCTCGTTGCTGTTCCTGTTAGCCGGAGAGGAAGTGAATCTTCTTTCCCGAGGTTTCAGAACAGCCGGCTTGAGTCCCAGCGACAGGACTAGCTTAGATGAATCAGAGTCCTACCAAGATCCTACCTCCGCCTCCAGCCCAGGAAGGCGCAAGGGCCTCCCCACCCCCATGCGGCCGAGAGGCTCTGGCTGGGTCTGGCCCTCCTGCCCCACCTACCCGGGCCACGGTCCGCTTCCCACCACCCCCCCTCGTTCTGGACACCTTTGTTCTCCATCCTTCTCTGACCCCTGCCTAATGAAACAGCGGTGGCTGTGATGATGAAAACAGCTAACGGGTATTGAGTGCATGCTGTCTATAACAACAGTGTCAAGTAACAACAGCTTTCCTGGGATGAAGGTGCTGTTATCCTCCTGTTTTACAGACAAGGAAACTGAGGCTGCAAAAGATTAAGCAGTTTGCCAAACGTCACCCGGCTAGCAGGCGGTGGAACCGGAATCCCAGCCGGGCTGCCTGAGTCCCCAGCCCACGCCCCCAGCCCCAGGCCTTTGCTACTTGCCACACTCCTAGGACTGGAGCTGCAAATGCGTAGCCCTCCACTCACAGCATCCCAGCTCAAGAGGTGTACCTTCCACACTCTTCCACCAAGAGTCCGAAATGCTATCACCACAACTTTCCTTGTTTGAGAACTCGTCCCTATTAATAGGCATGCTCCTTCCTCCTTAGTCTTAACCAGACCTTTTCCATGCAGTGGAAACTAAATTAGCAGAGCCTCCCTAGGCAGTTGGTTTGTGGAGAAAGGCGACAGAACTCAGGGTTACAGAAAGGGAAGTCTGCAGGCTGCGGGAAAACCACAATTTTGCCTGGGGCTGACGCTCTTCTCGGCAATTTTTTTTCTCCCTCCCGCTCCCAGACTCAAGATTCTCAGTGCTAGGCAGCCATTAAGATGCCCCCCTCCATGGGCCCCAACTCCTGTATTCACGTCTTCGTGTGATGCCTTCACCTCAACTGTAGACCGGACATGTGTCTTGTCTCTAGCAAATAATATAATACAGCGGAAGTGAAGGATGTCCCTTCGGAGAGCAGGTGTTTAAAAGACTGTGGCTTCTGAATTGGCTGCTCTGCCTCATTCTCTCTGAGGTCACTGGCCCTAGAGGAAGCCAGCTATCACGTCAGGAGGCAGTCCCAAGGGGCGGTCCTCCTGGGCAGGGACCAAGGCCTGCCCACCACCACACAAGTGAGCTTCAAGGGGTCCCCTTCACTGCAGAGGAACCTTCGGATGAGACCACAGCCCCAGTAAATAACCTGACGGCAACTTCAGCAGACATCCTGAGCCAGAGACATCCAGCTAAGTCACACACAGGTTTCTGACATCCAGAAACTCTGAGACAGTGAATGCTGGCTGTTTGCTAAATTGGGGGGTGGTTTTTTACACAATAAGAGACAACCAGTACACTCTCATCCTACTCCAGGGAATCAAAACCCAGCTCACTTCCAAGACTCCCAATGTCAGCTCCTCCAGGGATTGCAGAGAAACCCCAGCCTGCCCTTTGCTTTACCAGCAGAGCTGAGTGTATCCTTTCTAGAACCTTCCCATCAGAAGCTCTGCAGGCAATCATCATGCTGGGGAATAAGACGGCCCCTCTGCCAGCCGGCTCTCTGCAGGCATGGGAATCGGCTGTGTGCTATAGACAGAGATGGCCTGGGAAGCAAGGATCGACTAAGCTCCGGAACTAGAAGAAGAGGGTCAGGGCCGAGGCCTTGAACATGCAGAGCAAGAGCTTACTGGTTGTGATGGTGAAATACCAAACCACCCGGTAGACAGCAGAGTTGGAACTAGTATCTTCCCATTGAGGCATCAAGAAAATTTCTTGCATCCTCAGCAAATATACCATCCAAATTTTGAATCTGAAGACCGGGGAGCTGTACTGTTGCCCCCAGACCGAGCATTCCATTGTGTACACAGTGGGTATTTTTTTTTGTTTTTGCTTTTGTTTTGCTTTATGGGGCCACATCTGTGGCATATGGAGGTTCCCAGTCTAGGGTTCGAATCGGAGCTGCAGCTGCTGGCCTGAGCCACAGCCACAGCAATGCCAGACCTGAGACGCATCTGCAAGCTACACCACAGCTCACAGCAACGCCGGATCCTTAACCCACTGAGTGAGGCCAGGAATCAAACCCGCGTCCTCATAGATACAAGTCAGATTCGTTTATGCTAACTCATGATGGGAACTCCAAGACAACTTTTCCTAAAAGAATTTTCCAGGGTGACGACGGGGTACAAGAGATTGTGGGGTGGCCTGATTTTTCTAGTTCTTAGATCCTGCCAAAGTCTTCGGATTAGGCATTCCACAAAATTCCGGAAATTTCTCACGTCAAGCTTAAAGAATTGCCAGGCCCTTCTTCCTCTTAATTTTCCGAGGAATCTGCGTCATCTTTGTTTAGTCACCTGTGACCTTACAGTCTTTATAGCTCATTCAACCATAATCCTTTGAGCAAACAGATAAAGGAAAAAGGACAATGAAAGCATAGCCCAAGTGGAGGCTCCCCTTTTGGCTGCTGGCGGGGGGTGGGGGGCCTCCCGGGGTGGGGGAGCTCCCTCTGCTGGCCCCGTAGAAGGGGACTAGCATAGCTGCTTCTGCACCTGAGCTGTGCTGGGCGTTCCATCCAGGCTGTGCAGAGGCCACCTTCTCTCTGCCTTACCACGTGGCCCTCCTGGTAGTAACGGGGCTGGGAGGAGGGCAGGGCAAGGGAAGCTCCGCCTACCTGGACAGTCCTCGTTGCTGCAGACCCACAGGCTGTTTCGGCAAATGCTGTTGGGGAAAGAAGCAGGGGTCACCAGTGGTTCTGCAAACACAGGCATCCGCAAACAGATTTAAAGAATGCACCATCCATCCCACCGCGCGCGCGCGCACACACACACGCACACACACACACACACACACACAGCTGGCAGAAGACAGGAAGGGAGAGCTTCTGAAAGGGCGGCCAGAGAGGCTCCTAAAAGGCTGCCCAATAGGGAAACGTAGCCAAGGAAGATGCTGGAGGAGTTCCTACCCACCCACCCCCAGCCCCATGTGCAGGGGACAAGCAAAGCCAACCCAGGGGACGGGGCGGGGGGGTACAGGTAGAGGGGCTTCTGGAGGAAACCGCGTGAGCGACGCAGGGACAGCAGCCCAGGCTGGGCCCGGCTGAGGGCACAGCCTCGGGGGGAGGCCCGAGTCCACTGGGCACACTGCTCCTTCCACTTAGGAGGTCCGTGATCCCCAGGTCGGAAGGACTGCCCGTGACTTGGTGACTGTCCTATGGTCCCTCCTCGGGGACGGAGTCACTTATGAAAGTGTGGTTGAGGGGACGCCAGAGACGTTGTATACACATAAAAGGGGCTTCCCTCCCACCCCCCGCAGCTCTGTAATGATCCCTACGTCCCATCTCTGACCTCCACACTCTCCCCCAAGTCGCCCCGGCCCAGGTCAGGTCCTATTCCACCTGCCGGCACCCTGACGTCCCCTGCTGGCCCCGCTGCCCCTCCCGCAGCCCTGGGCAGCGCCCCCCAGACCACGCCGCTCCGCCCCAATTACCAGGTGTTGCAGTCTCGCGAGAGGGCGGCGCCCGGGGGGTACCGCTTCCCGGAATGCACACAGGAGCACTCGGCACTCTCCACGCAGCGGCCGTCGTCAAGGAGCTGTCCCTCTGGATCAGGGGTTCAAGGCCAAGACTCAACCTTGTCATCATCTTTACTCACCCCCCAACCACGGAATCCCCGTGCGTGACCATCCGCTCAGGGCGTCTTGCAAGAAGTTCAGAGAAATTGTTTGGGGACGCTGATCACTCAAGGGAGGCAACGGGGGAGGGGGCTGTATTTATCTCCACTCTAGTGATGAAGAAGTGGGGGAAAGCATTTTGGTCAAGGCCTTCCAGTGGGAAAGCCATGAATCTAGGCTGAAGGCACTTCCCAGGAAGCTCAAAGAACCGACTACAACATGCTTATCTTTCACAGCAATGCCCTGGGGAAAAGGAGTGTGATTATTAATCTCCAACCTACAGATGAGGAAATGGAGGCAAGAGTTTTGTTCAAGATCTTCTAGGAGAGAAGCTGTGAGTCAAAACACACAGGACTCGCTTTCAATAATTAACCCGAACTTCTCACCTGAGAGAGACACCCTGGTGCAAAGCTCTTTTTTCAGCTGAGCTCACACGGCACACCCAGGATGTATTTTAAAGTATTTCTCCCAGGCCCTTCCCTGACACTTAACTGAGAAAGCACTGCGGCTCGGAAAGGGCCACGTGCTCCTCGAACAAAGTCGCTGTTGGAGCCCAGACTGTCCTACGATTCCCCAGACATGTGCTTTCACAGACACAGGAAAACATAAATTAAAAATAAACACCAGGAGTTCCCATCGTGGCTCAGTGGTTAACGAATCCGACTACGAACCATGAGGTTGCGGGTTCGATCCCTGGCCTTGCTCAGTGAGTTAAGGATCCGGTGTTGCTGTGAGCTGTGGTGTAGGTTACAGACGCGGCTCGGATCCCGCGTTGCTGTGGCTGTGGCGAAGGCCGGCAGCTACAGCTCCTGTTAGACCCCTAGCCTGGGAACCTCCATGTGCCGCGGGTGCGGCTCTACATAAAAGGCAAAAAGACAAAAAAAAATAAAAATAAAAATAAATAAATACCAGCTCAATCCTGATCACTCTGTACAAAGACTTTTAAAAAACAGATAAAGGCCCTCTGATTTCAGGGACAAACACAAGTGGCCTTCATCAGGGTCCCCCCAGCCCAGGGCACCGGCGAGGCCTGGGGTCGGTAGATCAAGCGAGGGGTCAGTTACCAGGGCAGCTGCAGCCATCCACGCACTGCTCCTGACACACTTCGTTGATGTGCAGGCTCTGGCAGGTCCTGGTGCAGGGGGACACGCACTCCCTGTACTCCATGCCCAAGGGGCAGTCTGGCCCTGCAATGGAAAACTCAGAAGTCTCCCCAGCGCCCCCTTCAGGCAGGATCTCACAAGCCAAGTGGTGCTCAGAGCACCTCCCCACCACCACCACCGCCCTCTTCGTCTGCCCTGCCCCCCATCTTCAGGTTCCCAGAGGCCATCTCCACCCAGTGATCAATGTCACCTCCTCCCCTGCAGGAGCATCTTCCACCTTGTGGGGCCTGGCTAAGGCTCCGCGGGGTCACCTGGGACTACCACCCCTTCCCTTGGTCATTGGATCTCCGTAAACAACTGGGATTCTTTTGCTTCTCTCTGCTCTGTCCCTTCCACCTAAAACCCTCTCAGGGTGATGCCAAACCCCATCGGGCTAAAAGCGCAAGGCCTCCAAGGCCAAGCAAGGGGTAAATGGTGCCTTCCTGCCTCCCTCTGTCTCATCCCTCCTCTTCTTCAAGAAACTGGGCCCAGAGTTCCTGTCGTGGTACAGCAGAAACAAATCCGACTAGGAACCATGAGATTGCAGGTTCGATCCCTGGCCTTGCTCAGTGGGTTAGGGATCTGACGTTGCCGTGAGCTGTGGTGTAGGTTGCAGACAACGCTCGGATCTGGCATCGCTGTGGCTGTTGTGTAGGCCGGCAGTTGTAGCTCTGATTCGACCCCTAGCCTGGGAATCTCCATATGCCATGGATGTGGCCCTAAAAAGCAGAAAGAAGGAAGGAAGGAAGGAAGGAGAGAGAAAGAGAGAGAAAGGAAGGCAGGAAGGAAGGAAGCAAGAAAGGAAAAGAAGGAAAGAAAAAGAAAGGGAAAAGAAATTGAGCCTGACCAAATGCCCCACGTGGGGCTGGGCACACATCATCACGCCTGCTCCTGGCATGGGGGACATTCCTTCCTAACTGTGTCCACTGAGCATCAAGACTGCCCTCAGACCTCATCACCTAAGCCTCCATCCTCCTGCTGGGCCAGCTCCCCATGGACAAGCTCTGGCTCTGCTTTCTCTCTCTGCCCTGCCGCTGACTGATGCTGGGGCCAAGGGACCAGAAGGGCCAGAGCATCTCAGAGCCCCACACCCCTTCTCCTGTGAGACACCTCACGCATCTCCCCATCCTACCTTCAAAGAGCTAAGAAAAAAAAAAAAAAAAGCCACTCCCCCTTCCAGGGGAGAACCCAGCTGCTAATAACCACCTTTCTCACACCCCCACAGCAAAGATGAAAAGCTCTAATTTATAAGTTGCAAAACATCAACTGAAAGGCATGTGTGGTGTAAATATTCAGCCGCTCCCCTGCACTGTCCGCCTGTGTGACTCTGGGAAGTCTCGGGGGAG
>PVHT021183648.1:2435724-2457756 GCA_004024745.2 Catagonus wagneri
GATCCGAGGCGTTATCTGCGACCTACACCACAGCTCACGGCAACGCCAGATCCTCAACCCACTGAGCGATGCCAGGGATCGAACCTGAGTCCTCATGGGTATTAGTCGGGTTCATAACCTGCTGAGCCACAGTGGGAACTCCCTGCTGAATTTCTGCCAGGAGGTGGGGAACAAGGTTTCTGAGTCCAGGGGATGAGTTTCCTGAGGGAGCCAGGGGGAAGCGAGGGAGGCAGGAAGTAAGAACAAAGCCCGGAGGAGCAATGTGAGGGCCTTTAGGAGGGTCTTTCAAGCTTCATCAAAGCCTTTAAGGACGGGAATGTGCTCTGTGACCACGGGACAGAGGGCAGGAGCCGGGCAGGAACTGGGCCCCGGGACGCGAGTCTCAGCAGGCACTGGCCAGTTGAGGTGTGACAGCCCAAAAGCATCCAGAGTGGCACCGGGGACCGCTCCCCCGCCACCGGTGGGCGGGGGTCCCAAGCTGACTCACGACACAAGCTACGGTCCATCCAGCCGTAG
Organism: Catagonus wagneri; assembly: GCA_004024745.2. Classification (NCBI taxonomy): domain Eukaryota; kingdom Metazoa; phylum Chordata; class Mammalia; order Artiodactyla; family Tayassuidae; genus Catagonus; species Catagonus wagneri. Next base: position 2,436,241 of record PVHT021183648.1, read on the forward strand.
AGCAGCATGCCCTGCTGGGCGCAGGCCCGGGCGTACTCCAGGAGCGCGGGGCACGGGCAGTGCAGCCCCTGCGCACACGGACACAGCATCTTCTCACACAGGGCCACGAAAGGCTCGGGGTCCACCAGGGGGTGGCAGTGGGCGAACACCGAGGCACTCTTCAGGAGCTGGCACTGCTCCCACAGGCCCTGGGGAGGGGAAGAGGCTACCTTAGCGAGGGCAGCACCCGGGCAGCCTGGCCTCCCCTGACCTTGGTGCTCGGCGACCTGCCCTGCCCAGAATCCCAAGCTCCCTGGCTCGCACCTTGTAGGTGCGTGTCAACATCTGCCTAACGGAACAGTTTAGCGGTCAGTGGAACCCACGCTGTCAGACCCAAGCTTCATGGAGCACCCCGGGACGAGGGCTGCCTCCTGGACTGAGCCCTGGAAATGCAGGTGCCAGGGCCCCGACCTGCACTGGCAGGCAGTGTCCTCTGAAGGGAAAGAGGAGAGAGAGAGTCACGAAAGGGGCAGAACTTGAAGTTCTCGTGGAATTCCACGGGAGGCCGTGTGGCTCAGAGCCCGGGAAGGCAGGTCAGCATCTAGGCCACACTCACCCCGTCACCTCCCCTCCCTGACCTTGGCTTCCCCACTATCGATGAGGAGGTGGGGCAGAGAGGTTTATAAAGCAGTGTTTCCTGGGCTCATCCTCAGAGAGTTAAACTCAGTGTGTCGGCGACAGAGTTCAGCAAACATTCCCCAGACGGTTCCTGGGAACAGACCGGACTTGTTCCCATCAGCGGGGACATGCCAGGACTCCACAAAGGGTGCCAGAGGCACTGCCAGGTGGGGGCTGCTCCAGGGTTTTTAGCGTTTTGTTGACAACCTCAACCCTGTAACGCGGGTGTCCTCACAGGTGTCTCCTGGACACATTCGCTTTAATGCCCCGCCCGACACAGCAGATCTGTGTTTCAGTGATTCCAAATGCACGTCTTTTGCACAATTGAAATTCTCTGAAATCGCAGTGCATCTGACCATCGACACCAGGCTTTGTCTTTGATTTGACACAATACAGTGTTGTTGCCGTAAGTGATCGCGCTGGGTGCCTACTTCCCTCCCCACAGAGTTTGTGAAAGAACCGACTTGGGCTAAAAAGAAAGGAGCAGGAGAGCCTCTGAAGGTAGTGCTGAGCCTGGGGAGTGAACCAGAGCAAATAGGGGTTTGTAAAGGGGACGGTAAAAAAGAAAGAAGAGGAATCCAGTCTGTTCCCCTGTACCAAGGATGGCCAGAGCGAGGCTGTGAGTCAAGAGCCAGGAGCCAGGCCCCTGGGCCTCGACCAGAGAACAGAAATCTGACCCAGTGCTGCCCCCCCACCTGGGAGAACCACTCACGCAGCACTAGGGGCGGTGCTGTGGCCCTAGACAAAACAGTGTCCAGTCCACAGCACTGCCAGGCCAGGGCCTTGGCCCGCACCCCACCCTGCCTGGCTGCACAGTCTGCCATCAGAACCAGGCACCTGATGGCCCAGGTCTCCGGTGGGGTGGGCGGTGGGGGGACCCAGAGAACTCCACGGCTAGTTAAGTGGGGCCGTTCCCTCTGCACCTCAGAAAAGCAACCGCTAAGTGGGCTGCTGAACTGCAAAAGCTGTAGTGACCAGGCTGCGGGCAGAGCAATTAGCGGCTCTGCTTGTAGGGGGCGGAGGCTGAGAGCAGCTGTCCCTCCATCCGAGACCCCACCCTTCTGAATGACCTCCCTGCGTGACTGGGAAAAAGCAGAGGCTCAAGCCTGGCTCTGCCACTGCCTGGCAGCGGGGCCGGAGGCAGACCCCAGCCCCTGTTGGAGGAGGGTATCCTGGAGTAAGTAAGGAGGGAGCAGTAACTACGAATGCTGCCTGGCCAGAGCTTGCGGAGCCTGGCGCCAAACAAGCAGCGGACGAACCAAGACGGCTGCCGTGGGTCCTGCGGGCCCCGAGGTCTCGAGCGATGACGAGCATCCTTCCGTTTCCCACCTGAGCGCTTCACACGGGGGAAACTGAGGTCTCTGAAGAGCGCCAGGAAGAGCCCTGCCCTGGACTGGCTGTGACTTCACGGCCCAGAGTCCAGCTTCTGCCTCCCCCACGTGCTGGCTGTGTGACCGGCTATGAACCCCATCTCCTCCGTGGATGGAGTAATAGTAATAGTGCCTGTCTGAAAAGACTGAAGCGAAGACTGAATGGAATAATGCCTGTAAAAGGTTTAGCCTAAGAACCCATGGCCCCGTGTCATCACCACATCACCACCATTGCTGTCGTTGTCATTGACATCCTGGCCACCAGAGGGAGCCCTTCCACTGTCCTTCCTGCCATTAGGCTTATCCTCAGAATGGATGTCACCAGTGGGACAGGACATCCCTGTCCCTTTCCCCATCTCCATCTGCCTGGATGGTACGGGGATAAATCGTTGCCAGGGCAACACTATCAATTCACTAGTATCTTGGGGGCTGCATGGGGGCTCCGTGGTGAGCAGAGGGTTGCTCTTGTCGATCTTTTATTTGGAAGGGTCTCACTCCTCCAGAACAAAGAGAGTTTCTTTCTGGTAGGAGAGACCCCACTGGTTCTTTCTCATTAGGCAGATCGAAAAGCCTCCGTCCTCACTGGCAAGTGAGACTCAGCGAAGGAGGCTGGGGCCTGTGTCTGGTTCTTCCCATTCCGTCACACTGCCTGGCCCATCAGAAATGCCACTCAGAGGGAGTTCGCTTCATGCCTCAGTGGTTAATGAACCTGACTAGGACCCATAAGGATGTGGGTCCATGAGGATGTGGGTTCGATCCCTGGCCTCGCTCAGTGGGTTAAGGATCCCACGTTGCTATGAGCTGTGGTGCAGGTCGAAGATGAGGCTTGGATCCTGCATTGCTGTGGCTGTGGCGTTGGCCCGCAGCTGTAGCTCGGATTTGACCCCTAGCCTGGGAACTTCCATATGCTGCAGGTGCAGCCCTAAAAAGCAAAAAAAAAACAAAAAAAAAAACAAAGCCACTCAGAGAGTCAGGTTACTGGAGGGCCAGGTGCTAGGGCACTTGCCTGTCTTCCCCCCACCACACCCACACACACACACACACACACACACATCACACACACAATTTAGAACCAGAGAAAACCCCCAAAGGCAGCACCAAGGGATTTTTCTAGTGACGGCTGTCATCGCCTGAGCACCACAGGACCAGCCCCTGCAGGTACAGGGACCAGGCACACAGGTGGGCACAGTGCCGGCCAGAGGAAAGGAGGACTCTAGGAGACCCCTCCCCATTTCTGAGTGAGACGGGGCAGAGCCCAGCGTGGCTCCTCTCCAGCTGGCCCACGTTCATCCTTTCCCTGCTCAAAGGAAAAGTGGGAAAAGTTCTCCAGCACATTTCCTGGGCTGTCCCTGGAGGAATTAAATGGTTTACAGAAAGCCTCAGCAAGAAGGTTGTTTTCTGATCATTTGCCTGGAGGATGGGATGGATTTCTGCAGATACAATCACCTCCCTTAGAAAAAGTCCTGTGGCCTCAGCCATTTGCACCTGAAATCTGCCTAGAATTTCTTTCTCAGACACAAGGAGAAGTCTGTCCTCACGTCCTTCCTCTGGACAGCCCTCTCCTGAGCTTGGCCCATGAGTGTGACCACAGTGTGAGGATCAGGCAGCATCTCCAGGCATCTGCGAGCCTCTGCAGCCCACCTGCCTCGCCCGAGGGCCGCAGCGGGACGGCACACCTAGCTGGCCATCTGCCTCCCAGGCCCCCTTGATCCAGCACAGGTAGCCCCGCCAGGCTGGGTCCCGAGTCGGGACATCTCCATGGACACAAATGCAAGAGGGAGCTATCGCGTATTCTCAGACCCGGTGGCAAGACACGGACCTGCGGGAGGTGACCAAACCTGGGCTCAGCAAGGCTCGGCTGGGAGGTCCACACAAAAGGCAAGTCTGTCTAAGTCCCACCCCAGCTTGGAGGGCAAAGTTCCGGCACATTAGGGAGGCAGGGAGGCCTGGCCTTCCACAGGCTGAGCCCAGCCTCCCTGTCTGGCTCACCCCATGCCCTACATCACTGATGATTTCCCGAACACACCTCCCAGTTTTCTTCGATCTGTCACACACCTACAGTGTCCAGGCCCTGTGCCAGGTAAGGCCCTGAGTAGAAAGCAAACAGACTTGCCCAGAATCAGATGGTCCCACAGCCCTCTGGGTGCATCTGCTCTGGTCCCAGAATTATCCGTTTCTGGGGCCACCCCACACACACACACTTCCCCTGCAGGCTTTTCAAAGACAGGGGTTGTGTTCCCAAGATGTACATGCCAGGCAATAAGGGAGTGCTGGATCAACACTCTTGAATACAGCCATGAGAAAGTCATAGCCCCTGTTCTCAGGGAGCTTTCCATCTACAGGTACCAGGGGTTCCCACGGGGAAGGTTTACATAACAGCCTGAAAGGTGGGCTCAGCGTAAGGCTGTCTTCCCAACCGGGTGACCCGTTGCAGCAGGAAGGAACCTGCAGCCGCGATGCCGGGGTGAGGGTGGGGGGCAGAGTCTGAATCAGGCTTTGGATGCTACCCAGGACTTAGGTTTCTGGGCCGGAGGAAGGCGACACCGGGCAAGGCTGGCAGCACAGGCTGAAGCAGGAGGAGAAACAGAGTAATTATAGTCGAGCCAAACCCGGTGTTGCCAACAGATGCCCCTGGAAAGGCACGGCTGGCCCTGGGACACTGTTCTAATAGGTCAGGGGCTTCCACTGGAACCCAAGCCGTTCGTGACTTAGGCATGTCTCTTCGGGCCCCCTCGTCCGTGGAAGGCAGTGTTGGGTGGGCCAGAGGGACACAAGCTCCTGGGCCATTCCTCTGTCTTCTTTTTTTCCACCACACCCACATCATGCAGAAGTTCCCGGGCCAGGGATCGAACTTGTGCCACAGCAGCGACCCGAGACACAGCAGTGACAATGCCGAATCCATAACACAAGGCACCACCAGGGAACTCCTCTGGCTTCTCACCACTCACCCAAGACTATTAATCCATAGAACCCCATGGACAACACCCCCACCCCAGGACTGTCCACCCATCCCCCAGCTTCAGGGAAAAGCAGACCCATCCCCTCCCCTGCCTCCGGAGTGGATGCATGCTGTGTTACCCAGTTCATAGGGTTGTTTCAAAGACGACCACACCACCTACTCCCACCGATGGGCCCTTCAGAGGCCTGAAGACCCCTTTAAAGAATACTTTCTCCTTAGAGAAAGGCTCAAGACAGCCTTTCAGATTTGGAAACCGAGGCTGTGAGAGAGTGACCAATTCACAAAGCCAGCAGTTCTCAAAGCATCAGGAAAGGACCCCCTACTCACTCCCAAGATCCTTTCAGAGATGCGGGAGGTCAAAACTCTTTTTTGTCAACACTCTTTTCATAATAAAACTAAGATGTTATCTGACCTTTCTGCTCTCCTGCTTTTGCAAATACGCGGTGGAATTTTCCAGAGGCTACAGGCTGCGTGGTTTGACAACCAGACCGCAGAAGCAAATGTGAGAATACAGCTGATTTCTCTTAAGCCGGACAATAAAGAGATTTGCAAAACTGGGAAACTATGCCATTCTTCTCCCTCAAATTTTTGGGGTTTGGAATTTATAGTTATTTCTATTAAAAAGACAGTATTCGTGTTAAAGGTAACGTTTCTTCTTTTTAGATGAATTTACATGTTTTAAAATTTTTCCATTGTAGTATTTAATATGGTAAATATCAACAGATACAGCCCATATGAACACAGACACTTTGGTGTCCTCCGTTATTTTTAAGAGTATAAAGGGGCCCCCAGTCTACCTAGTTTGCCAACAGCTGTACTGGTGAAGGAGTCCCTGAACGGGACTCAAACCCTGCCCTCAAACCACAATGTACCTGGTTATCCTAGCCCTTGATGCCCCCACCCTCTCCACCTTATTTCCTATGGGTCAGGTTAGAAGACAGTGTTGAGCTGTGGATATAGGCCCAGGTTGCAGCCCCGTCACTTACAACATGTGCAAGTCTGTTAGAGAACAGTGACCAAAACCGCCCACCTTGGCCAAGCACCGTAAAAGCAGCTTGCTTGAGTTGTCTGTCCCACCACAGGAAGCCCGATAAGGAGCACGGTGCGGCCCTGAAGACTGACCAGGAGGATTGGGGAGGGGCCAGAAGGAGGGAGGAGATGACCAGCATCCCAGGATCCTTGGCGCTGGAATCCCTTTTGGCTGAGAGGCGCATGCACCGCCACTAAGGACCCTGAGCCAGACCAGGATGGTCCGAGCAAGGTGATTGGCCAGAGACAACCGGAAACTAACCCATTCCCGTAAAACCTGCAGCGGCAAGCCACGTGGGAGAGCAGTTCTCCTGGGTTCCCTCACCCTGCTGCTCTCCGCCGGGCGCCCCTTCCCAATAAAGTCTTTTGCTTTGTCGGCACATGCATCTCCTCGGACAATTCATTTCCGAGGAGTGTTAGATCAGAGCCCAATCTCAGGTCCCCCCCTTCCTGCAACAAGTTCAGGAAAACTGTCTCCCCTCTCTGCACCTTGGTTTCCTCACCCATAAAAGAGGGAGATTGCAGAAGAGATGGAAAGTTGCCCAGAATATATTCCTCCTTTCCCTCTTAGAAAAATCTTGGTTTTCAGTCTTGCCCTGGGCACACAGCCACTGGGAATAGAGATTCTATTTCTCAGCCTCCACATGACTAAGCTGGGCCCCCAGGACATAACCAGGGAGGGTTGTGTGCAACTCCCAGGAAGCAGCTTCAAAAAGGAGGGGGTGCTTCTTTCTTCAACCCTTATCTTCCCACTGCTGGAATGTGGTCATGATGCCTGATGCTTAAGCTGCCATTTTGGGCCATGAGGCTGAGGATGTCAGAGAAATGAGACAGAAAGACCCTTCATCCCAACACCATGGCATCCACACCCATCTTGAGCTCCTTGACCACAAGAGAGAAATACACTTCTATTCTGTGCGGGCCTGTCCCGTCACAAAGGAACCTAGTCCTAACTAACACTGATAGCAATGCCTGCCTTAGACATTGCTGCAAAATAAAAGTAAATGAGATTACACAGGGAAGGCAATCAAGTGCTTGTAACTATTATCATTGGCTTGCTGTCAATACGAGCCAAATAGCTTGAAAATGGCTTCTCCTCAGCTCTCTGCTAAACCATTGTGGCGGGGAGACCAAAAAAGTGTCAGCTAATTCACTTCCAGCATCTCGCTGGCTCCAATGCCTGGCAGCGGCTACTTCTCTCTTCCTGCATCTCTTGTCTGTGGTGCCAGAGGCTGGCGAGAGAGTGCCAGCCTGGCCCATCAAGCAATGATCTCACCCTGCCTGGGTGGGTGTGCAGACCCAACTGGGGCCCAGCTTAATCACATTTTCAGTTCATTAAAGAAGACCAGGCCTCCTCCCTGGAGAGGGCAAGCCGGTGGGAGGCAGAAGGCAAGAAGAACATCTCCCCAGGGGCAGGCAGTGGGGGCGAAGCAGAGGGGAGAGGAGGGGAAAAAAAAAAAAAAAGCAGTAGCAAGAAATCTGGAATTTAGCTCTTGTGTTGTTTCCCAAACAGCTGACGAAGGAGAAGGGTTGGGGACATTCCTAGGTCTGAAGTGAACAAAGAAAACTGATAGGCTAGTAGAGAAAGTGCAATATTGTTCAGCCAAGCCCTGGGCTGGGGGCCGCCTCTGGTGGGGGGGTTGTCTGGAGGTGCCTGCGCGTGAGCTGGCCCAAAGCAGTGGATTCAAGAATTCACCCCCACAACCCTCCCAGCCTCCCTAACTCCCCCTCCCCACATCCCCACAATCCTCCCTCCCCTCGGGCAGGGCAGTGTTTTCACTGGCCAGCCTGCAAGGATGGATGGAGGAGGGTTGCTGGTTCTATTTCTAACTTCTGCCTGGCCTGGGATTCCCAGCCACCTTCCAAGATCTGGCTCCAAGAGACCCTGTGAAACTGGCCGGTCGATTTCCACTACACGGATGGTTTCGGTGGGACTGAACGTTCCTCCCTCTGAGACAGTTGGGGTACAGCCCTCATGAGAAGCTGGCCAACTGGATCTGTCCCCAAAGTCCCCCAGTGCCAAGAGAGATGGCCTCAGAGCCCTCCCAAGGGCCAGTCTCCCCTCCGCCTAGTTCTCCTCGGGCGGCCTCGGAGCAGTTCCCAGGGGTCAGGGCAGGGCCCAGCTGGCCAGGAGGTCAAGGTTCTAGCACCAGCCCCGAGTTCCCAGTTTGGGTTCTGGCCAAGCTCTGGGCTTGGAACCACTCCATCCACCCGCTGCGGCTCAGAAGGAGAATCAGCCGTGCGCTAAGAGCTGTGGCCCCACTTCGCCCTTTTCTGACCCAAGACAGCATCCGCCTCATTCTCTTTCAGGGTCGTTCAAGGCCTCCTCTGTGTCTTGTCCCTAGATGAGACAGCAAGTCCGCCTTAGGGTGCAAACACCTCAATAAGCAGTGCTGCTGGGCACCTTGGGTTCCTGGCCTCACCAGAAGGAGGGAAAGAAAGTCGCTTAGGGAAGCGTGTTGTGGGAGGGCTTTGAGGTCGCTGGGCTAGGGCGGCACTGGCACTGAAACCACGGGACCAAGGACCTTACAGCCTCCCCCAGGGATTGTCAAGGGCCCTGAAACGCCAAGTTCTGCTTCATCGGAGAGAAATCTTGAAACCCTGGGGCAGCCCCTGACCTCTGCCAAGAGGCCAGACCCCACAAAAGGCACAGGGGCCAAGGTCACCGTCCCACCACAAGTACAGGGGCCCACAGACCCTGCTGCCACCCTGCACTCGGGTGGGTGAGGGGATTTGCTTGAAAGGAAAAGGGTGCTTATTCCGTCAGTGTCGGGCAGAGCTCGGCTTGTCTGCAGAGGTGAGGCTGAGCTGCAGAGCAGGGAAGCAGGTACGTGAGTTCACAGCAGAGCAAGTGCAACCAGGGCCCACAATATGGATTCTTGGATCTTGACAAAGTACCCAAAATAAATCCTCACTCCTTAGCCTACAGGTGACTTGAGAGAGCGGTACTCTCTGCAAAAAGGGGAACGTGGCGGGGGGCGGTATGTATTGTGTATAGACGTGTGTATGCGTACATGTGTGTATGTGTGTGTATATCTGCTGTGAGTGTATGTGTTTGTGCGTGTCTGCGTGTGTATATGTGTCTATGTGTGTATGTTGTTGGATTTCAAGGCCTCTTCAGGGATATAGAACTCAAAGCCTCTGGGCAAGACGAGAATTATCAGACCCTCGTGGGCCCCACCTCACTGTAATGCCCCTCTCCCACCTTGAGCAAGCTGGCCACTCCTTCCTGCCCCTGTAGGAAAGGTACATGGCCCAGTCCTCACCCCGGCCCTCTTGGGCCCTTATACACCCCCAATCAACCAGCGAGCATATCATAAGACCCCTCTTTCCAACCAATGAGCGGATCAGCAGGTGTATCCTGAGACCTCGCCTCTCCCTGGGCTACAAAAACAGACACAACCGTGCACCCCGGGGTCAGCTCTCCCTGATTATCAAGAAGTCTGTGTTAATAGTGTCTCTTGGAGTTCCCGTCGTGGCTCAATGGTTAACAAATCTGACTAGGAACCATGAGGTTGCAGGTTCGATCCCTGGCCTCGCTTAGTGGGTTAAGGATCCAGCGTTGCCGTGAGCTGTGGTGCAGGTTGCAGACGCGGCTCAGATCCCACATTGCTGTGGCTGTGGCGAAGGCCGGCAGCTACAGCTCTTGTTAGACCCCTAGCCTGGGAACCTCCATATGCCGCAAGTGAGGCCCTAGATAAGGCAAAAAGACAAAAAAAAATAGTGTCTCTTGCCTCAATAAACTTGTCTTTTTTTCACCTGGCTTTGAATCTGGAAAATTTTTTCCATCCAGCATACACAAACCATGACATGTGTGTGTATCTGGTGTGTACGTATATGTAGATATGTGTGTGTGTGTGTGTGTGTGTACATGTGACCATATGTATATCTGGTGTGTATATGTGTGTGTATGTGTGTGTGTACTTATGTTCAAACCCCAGCTAGGGGCTGAGCATCACTGGGGCACAGTGGGTGGGCACCATCTGTAGAACCACATCAAGTCACAGTGCTGTCACCTGACAACTAACTCCTCTGGGGCTCCTGGGTCACAAGGATTTCTTCTTGAGATTTACTGACCTCCCTGGACTAAACTCTCTGACCACAGTCGGTCTCTGTGAATCACAACTATCCTACCAAGCAAAAGAATGTAACAAAATTCTTTGCAATCTCCTAGCAAAGTCTACTCCAGGCCAAGTCATTCAATTAAGTGAATGGAGGAGGCAGGGAGAGAAGTCAAGGATTCAGGAGTGGGCGTGGCCAGCGAGCCCCCAGCCCCGCCCACCAATTAGCTTCCCCCGAAACACACACACACACACACACACACACACACACACACACACACACACACACGTCTCTCTAAGCACTAAATCACCTCCCTCCCGCGATGTGAGCGGAGACCATAGAAAGAGCTGGATACAAATTTTACAACTCAAAGACTTGGGCAACATTTCATGAGGATGTGAAGAGTGAATTGTCCCCACAGAATGGGCATTCCGTGTGCCTCTTTGTGCTACGGAGGGAACATGTTCCAGTCATTCAAAGTAAACATGAGTATTTACAAACATTAGCTCCAGTGGGGACAGGTGACTCCCTGGGGGAGGAGGAATTAAAGGTGAACAGCAGCCTCTTTCAGAGGAGGAGGGGGGAGAAAAATGTGCAGATGGGAGCAGCCAAACAACAAAAGGAAGAAGGACTGGGTTCACCAAATAAACAGCAAAGTCGGAGCCTGTGGAAAACAGGCGATCTGGAACTCTTAGGCGACTGATAGGAATAAAACTGAATGTAAACTCCTGAAAAAGACCTGGAGAAATCAGACAGTGAGGATCTCGCTTCTCCGTTGTTCAAGGGCACTGAGGGAGGTTTCATCTTCAACTGGGGAGAGAAAGAAAGGGGCGACCTCTCAGGGAGCCAGGAAGGTCTGCACAGGGCTGAGCTCTGCACGATGGCTCGAAAGAACCCAGCAAGCGTGTTCCAAAGACTTGACTTAAAGTCCAAGTGGCACCCCATCTGCCTATCAGGATATAGCTGGTGGGGCGCATTCAGGCAGTAGGCACGGTCAGGCTGGACTACATAACTTCTGGAATCTCATCTCGCTCTGAGTTATTAGGAGCCTGAGGTTCCTAACATCAATGAAAAGAAAGACTGGTCATCTCGAGAACCAACCCTGAGGTCATGGATGGAGAGAACTCTCTGGACCAATGGCAGGAGGTTAGCAGAGCTGTATTTTAACTGCCTCCCAGCCCAAGGACACCTTTCAGATCTTTCAGTCACGCAATACTTGGCCTAACCTGTCGGTTCTTTCTGCAGATCAAAGAAATAGAAATGAAGAATAAGTAACAGACGACCAGCTCTTTTCCCCAGCCTCCCCTTCAGTCATCTCACGAACAAACCGTCTGTGAACGAGACAGCATCCAAAGAGGGATCACAGGAGTCGACATGCCTGCACACAGTGGGAGATGGGAATGAACCTGACCTATCTCCATGACTCACTGGCTTTACTTCCCCCTTTTCCCATTAAAAACAGGAGCTGCATGGTGTAGGTTGCAGATGTGGCTCGGATCTGACATTGCTGTGGCTATGCTGTAGGCTGGCAGCTGCAGCTCCTGTTAGATCCCCTAGCCTGGGAACCTCCATATGCCGCAGTTGCGGCCCTAAAGGAAAAAAAAAAAAAAAATAGGGCTACGCAAAATCCTCGAAGTTGGTTTTGGGACATGAGTCTGCCTTCTCCCCCAGAATGCCGGCTTTCTGATTAGAGGAATCTTCCTGTTTCTACCAGCATTTGCCTCTTGTGTATTGACTTTGGAGCAGGTAGCCGCAGGACTTGATAGCAAAAGTGGCCTCACATTCAGATGGCAGCAGCAAAAGCAGGAGATGGCCCTCCCACGCCGGAAGAGGTGACTCTGAGGAGCAGCAGGGTTGTAGCCACTACACCTCCCAGTGGAAGCAAGGCCAAGGTCATAGCCATCAAGGAGAGTTCTGCAGGTCACCCCCAAGGCTGTACCATTCCCATTAGACATCATGCCTGTGTACATACAGTCTACGCACATTCATAATATTTACTAAGGCAATTTCCCAGCAAGTGATGATAAAGTGTCCTGAAAAGGGGGTGCCTTTCTCCAATTAGCAAGAGCATCGTATGGACTAGCTGCAGCCCACAGCCAGCCTCCGGAAGCCGGGGGCTTCATGTCGCAGACAGGACTGCAGGACAAAAACAAGATTCCCGTATAAGGTTCAGCACTAAGTGACATTCCCCAGATGGACAGAATTCAAATTTTTTTAAGTGACCTAAGGATCTTTCTAAAATGTCCACTGTACAGTAGTTACCTCCAAACTAACATCAATTACTGGAGCATCTATGGCTTGGCGCTTCAGATTGCTAGGTCTGTACCCTGAGCTCCAGACTCCAGACTCCTGCCCTCTGAAAAGCTGAAAAACCCTGCAAATTTGCATGCAATCAAACAAGCCATTATCCCTCCAGGCTGAGAGAGGCTCTGGGTTTTGTTGGCATAACAAGGAAACATTCATACCCCCCCCCCCCCAGCATAAGTAATATGACCTGGCTCTCAGAATGAGCTGACTTCTTGCTGTCACCTTGGAAAGGGAAAGTGCCAAAGAAGTGGGAGAATAGATTCTGACGGCTTCAAGAAAGCTCTTGGGTCAGTGCCATCTCCCCCGCGGAACACTCTGCCACTGCAAATGTCCCTTGGAGCCACAATGGCAAATCCATGCAAATGATGCCCTTTAGCCAGACCAGACTTCTGAACCCAGGGGCCCCCCGGCGGGACTAAGCAGGCTGTGGAGAAGTCCAAAGACTGCATTAATCACCTCCCAGGAGCAGTCTTTGTGCTCCCCAACCAATGAGGGCAGCCTGCTCGCAGGCAAACACAGCCTAATTGGCTGAGACAAAGCCAGGCCCCCCCTTCTCAGGTAAACAGCCTGAAACAGGTGTCCTGAGCTAGAAGGAGCTTGCGCCTTGGGAGATCTAAGCATCTGGGGGCCTCCGCCCAGCACCAAGAACTTGATAACCAAGTTCTTAAGCTGCTCCCAGGGCACTGGTTAGTAAGAGCTTTAACACCCCCGGGAGACGAAGTGAGTAGCAAGTGTGCAGCTGAACCTCCAAAGCCGCCCGGGAGACAGTCCAGGCCTCTCGGTCTCTGTCTTTGGGAGGCAGAGTGCCTGGCTCCCTCCTCCACTGGGCCTCAGTATCAGCTTCCCCGTCTGAAAACCCTGGCTTCACCTCCCGCTTCTTAGAAATAAATGAGAGCACCCCTTGGTCCCACAAGGGGTGGGAACATTTGTCCTGCGCTAACTCTGCACCGCCTGTGTTTGCAAAATAAAGTGAAACAAAGCCCATGGCCTCAGAGGTACCCACCTGCCTCCACCCACCTCACCAGCTCCGCCTAGAGAACACCGAGGGGCAGGAGACGGTGACCCACCGGGCAGCCATGGATGTGCATTTGGAAATAAAAGAAAGAGGATAACATCCGCCTTCTCCCCTCCCCGCTGCACACTGTTCCTTTTTTTTTTTTGTCTTTTTGCCTTATCTAGGGCCTCACCCGCGGCATATGGAGGTTCCCAGGCTAGGGGTCTAACAGGAGCTGTAGCTGCTGGCCTTCGCCACAGCCACAGCAACGCGGGATCCGAACCGCGTCTGCAACCTGCACCACAGCTCACGGCAACACTGGATCCTTAACCCACTGAGCAAGGCCAGGGATCGAACCCGCAACCTCATGGTTCCTAGTCAGATTCGTTAACCACTGGGCCACCATGGGAGCTCCTGCACAGCATTTTTGAAGTGTCCTCACTGGGAAATCTGCCTGGGTTAGAAGCAACTCCAGAAGAATGGCCGGTTTCTGTACTTCCTCACCCTCCGCGGCTATGTGTTTAGGCACCTTGCTCTCCTCACCCCAAGCTGTGCTCAGCTCCCCAGAAGAAATGGGGTTATAGCTGGGAGGAGGGGAGGAGAGAAGGAATGAATATTTTGAGCTTCCTCTTAAAGTATTGTGTGTGCTTGGCCCGCCTCTCCCTCTCCCACTCTCCAAGTGTGGCCACTCCAGGGCTAACACAGACACAGGAGGACGCCAGGAGTCCATAAGTGATAACAGCAACAATGACAGCTCCTAGGATGGAGACCCATGGAGCTAAGCCTCTCTCTTATTCTTTTAGCAGCAGGTATTAGTCCTGTGCCTATTTAACACATGTGGAAACTGAGGCTCAGGGCAGGCAAGCGTCTTGGCAAGAGTTACAAAGCCGATAAGCGGCCTGACCCCAATCCCATACCCTTAGCACAAGGCCAAGACCCAGGGCTGGGAAAGCTAGCTCGAGGAGCTCCCGAGGGCAAGCGTCTGCTATTTCAAAGTCTCCCTGGAAAGAAGAGGAAGCTGCCCGCTTTCCCACGACCACATCCTCCGCCACCCCACTCTAGGGTTAGAACTCAGTCTGCCTTTGTCATTGCCAGTACTGGGCTACATTCCAGGTGACACAGATGTTCACAGACAAGCTGGAAAACCTCGCACCTCTGAAACACTGGAAACCCAAGAAAAAGAGGCAGTGGGAATGTACTTGTTGATAGACTGGAAATTGTGTTTACAGTTGGCAGCTGGGTTGAACGTCACCCAGAGTATTTTCCTGGGCCTGATATACTCCTTGGCTCAGAAGATGAGATTGTTGCACAAGTATGGAAAAGAGTCACTTTCTATAACGAGGCTTTCAGGCTAAGGAAGGGGTTTGTGCATATGTGCATGCGTGTGTGTGTGTGTGTGTGTGTGTGTGCGTGTGCATTATTTCAATTCTGGAGTAGGAGAGGGCTGCGTTTTCTCTACTTACGTAGACGTGGTTCTACAAATGAAGGATTTGGGGTTATTACCATGGAGGTAATAACACCACCTAATCTGTATCCATCCACCCATTGACAATTTAGTGAGATAATTTATAAACTGCCTCATTAGCCCAATCCAGAGAAACGCACAGAGTTCTAGAGCTGAAAGTCATCTCAGGGTTCCCGTTGTGGAGCAGCGGAAGTGAATCCGACTAGGAACCATGAGGTTGCGGGTTCGATCCTTGGCCTCGCTCAGTGGGTTAAGGATCCGGTGTTGCTGTGAGCTGTGGTGTAGGTTGCAGATGCGGCTCGGATCCCGCGTTGCTGTGGCTGTGGCGAAGGCCGGCAGCTACAGCTCCTGTTAGACCCCTAGCCTGGGAACCTCCATATGCCGCGGGTGAGGACATGAAAAGAAAAAATAATAAAAAAATTAAATAAATAAACAAAATAGAGCTGAAAGTCATCTCAAGAAGCATGGAGCTCAGTTCCTGAAGGAAAAGTCAACGGCAGAAATCACTGAGCGGCTGAGGTGATGCAGCCTGGACAGAGATGGGAGGTGGGCAGAGCGTGAACTCTGACTCCCAACATTAGCTCATGACTCTAGGCAGCTACTTTACCTCCTCTGGCTTTGGCTTCCTCATCGCTCTGCAGAATCGCACATGCCCAGCCGAAGGGCTGATTTGGCCTGTCAGGTCCCGTCATGGGTACAAGCAGGGTTGGGGGGGCACCCTCTTCCTGCAGGGCTGTGGGTTAGACCTGCATGACTGCTCTCGGGATGGGAGTCAGGGAGGGGGCGCTGCTAAGTAGCCTGCTCTGCAGGGGATGTCGGGTGCGGTGTAGAGGCCTGCAGAGCAGAAGGTCTCAGCCAGCAGACGCTGAGCCTTGGCTGCTCTGGACTCACAGCCCAGCCACTCCACAGGCACTGCCCTTGGTCCAAGGGAGCCGTCATGCCTCCTTGTCCAGAGGCAGCTTACATCCAGGGACCTACTGGCCAGTGCGGGCCCCTGGCCCCACGGGGCCACCCCAGCTCTAGGGCTCCTTGAAGGACCATCAGCGGCCTCAGCTGTAACTACATGGTGCTCAGCTTCTCCCCCAGCCCAGCCCTGCCTCTCTCACTCCCTGAGAGTCTTCCCAGGCGCTCCCTGCACACGAGCCTCCCACGCAGCGTCTGCTTCCAGGAGACCTGACTTAACAACACCTCTGCGAACTGGAGTTTGCCACTTGCCATCAGCCTCTACATGGATTAAATCACGAACCACTGCAGCTGCCGACCCGCGGCACCACAGCCATAGCGACACCCGGATCCGAGCTGCATCTGCGACCTACACCACAGCTTGTGGCAATGCTGGATCCTTAACCCGCTGAGCGAGGCCAGGGGTTGAACCTGCGTCTTCACACAGACAACCTTGAGGACCTAACCTGCTGAGCCACCATGCAAACAGAGTGCCTCGCTCCTGATCTCCACCTTGAGCCCTCAGGGGGTGCTGTGGGTCGGCAGGGCTGGTAAGAACTTGGGCGGGGGGCTTGCCCTCAACTGTACTTTGTGACAACCACTTAGTGGGCACTTAAAAAGGAATGGCTTTCTACTGCAGAATTTCAGGCAGGTGGCAGGCGACAGTGGGGCTGTTTGGGGACAAGAGGACACTGGAGTATAAAACAGAAAAGTATAGTCACTCGCCATACCAATTCATTCGACCAGGCCCATCTTTAGAGTCCCAGGACCAGGACAGTATTAGAACTAGAGTCAACCAGACTCCAGCCACCGCTGGTTTTTTAGGAGGAAAGGGACCCATGGGACATTGAGCAGCCAGAGGGACCCAGAGAGGCAGGCTCTGGATGGAGGCCCTGGGACCGGACCGGATGTCATTCTGCCTCTTGACTTCAGAAGTCCCGCGCCTCCCAGACCACGCCCCGCCCGGGCGGACCCACCTTCTGCATTTCGGAGGAGATGTTGCACGAGATGCTGGGAGGGGCTGCCCGCTGGCAGTGCTGTTCCCCGCTGCTCAGAGCCCAAGAGTTGGCAAAGCTGTAGGGGTCCAAGGTCAAGGTCCCTGTGGAAAAAGTTTCAGGAGAATGAAGCTCTGTGGTCACGAGGCCTGACACTTCTGAGGAAGAACTCTGGGTCTGTTGTCACCTGAATCGACTGTCTTTAGATTCAAACTCAGGCATCTAGGGCGGGGATCCACTCAGCACGGCTGGACGGATGGGCACAGGGAAGAAGACGGCAGGAGAAGCGATGAAGAGCAAGCCCACCCTCACTTCTCACGCACTTGCACGCCTTCCTCCCTCCGCGGGGACTGTCCCCCACCCCTTTATTACCTTGAGTGTCTCCCCTCAGGTGAAACACAAGCTTGTTACGCCACCCACGAATCCTACTCCTAAATATTTTCCCAGAGAAGCTCAAGCACATGTCCACACAAAAACCTCCATCTGAATGCCACCTCACGCTTATTAGGGTGGCAGCTATCCAAAACCCCAGAAAATAACAACAGTCAATGAGGATGCGAGAAACCGGAAACTTTGCACACTGCAGGTGGAAAGTACGATGGCAGAGCCACCATGGAAAATGGTGTGTATGTCCCCAAGAACTGCCATGTGGTCTGGCAATTCCATTTCTGAGTATACACCGAAGAGAACAGGAAGCAGGATTCTGAAAAGGTATCTGTGCACTCATGTTCATTGTGGCATTCTTCAGATAGCAATGAGTAGATGAAGCAGACATAAAGTAGTTAAAAAAAAAAGAAGTAGACTTGAACAGCACGATTGACAAAGGTAGTTCAACAAAAAGGTGTCGAATCTGGAGTTCCTGTTGTGGCTCAGTGGTTAACGAACCCGACTAGGAACCATGAGGACATGGGTTCGATCCCTGGCCTTGCTCAGTGGGTTAAGGATCCGGCGTTGCCATGAACTACGGTGTAGGTTGCAGATGCGGCTCGGATCCCGCACTCCTGTGGCTGTGGTGTAGGCCAGGGATCAATTAGATCCCTAGCCTGGGAACCTACATATGCCGTGGGTGCGGCCCTAAAAGGACAAGACCAAAAAAAAAAAGTGTAGAGTCTGACACCAATCAGAAAACACTCTGTTGGAGCACACACAGAACAGTTACAAAAAAGATCACACACCATACCACCAACCAATCTCCCCAGATTTCTAATTTGAATCAGAAGTCAATTTAGTTACAAAAGGTAACTTTAAAAATTCTAAATATTTCTAAAATTTATACTTATTGAATAGGTTGAGAAAGAACTCCAATGGAAATTAGAAAATTCGTAGAGGAGTTCCCGTCGTGGCTCAGTGGTTAACGAATCCGACTAGGAACCACAAGGTTGCGGGTTCGATCCTTGGCCTTGCTCAGTGGGTTAAGGATCCGGTGTTGCTGTGAGCTGTGGTGTAGGTTGCAGACGCAGCTCGGATCCCACGTTGCTGTGGCTGTGGCGTAGGCCGGCGGCTACAGCTCTTGTTAGACTCCTAGCCTGGGAAGCTCCATATGCTGCGGGTGCGGCCCTAGATAAGGCAAAAAGACAAAAAAAAAGGAAATTCGTAGAACTAAGCGAAAATGAGAATATTTACATAACAAAGTTGGCCTGGCACAGCTGAGATGGTATTTAAGGAAAGTTGATAGCCTCAAATGTCCACACCAAACAACACAAAGTTTGCAAGACTAGTGCTGGAGAAGACAGGAACGAATAATCTTACTATTTTCCAGTCCAACGAAGGGAATAATTAACTATTTCTCTACACACTTACCCCTGAATCAAAGGAAAATGGAGAATCTATACACAAATGTTCAACTTTTGCAAGGGAGTATCACTCTTTATTTCTTTATTTTTCATTTGTTGCTTTTTAGGGCTGCACCTTCAGCATATGGAGTTTCCCAGGCCAGGGGCTGAATCAGAGCTGCAGCTGCCAACCTACGCCACAGCCACAGCCACCGCAACACCAGATCCAAGCCGCATCTGTAGCTCACAGCAATGCCAGATCCTTAACCCACCAAGCAAGGCCAGAGATCAAACCTGCACCCTCATGGATACTACTCAGGTTCGTTACCATGGAGCCACGAAGGGAACTCCGGAGTATCACTCTTTAAATGATTATATAATTGAAATTACCGGGAGTTCCTATTGTGGATCAGTGGGTTAAGAACCAGACTAGCATCCATGAGGATTCGGGTTCAGTCCCTGGCCTCGCTCGGTGGATTAAGGATCTGGCGTTGCTATGGCTGTGGTGTAGGCCGGCAGCTGCAGCTCTGATTTGACCCCTAGCCTGGGAATTTCCATATGGCACAAGTGTGGTCATAAAAAGCAAAAATAAATAAATAAATAAATAAATAAATAAATAAATAAATAAAAATTTAAAAAGCGATCAGAAGAATAAATCTTAGCAGTGGTTTTTACATTGTCTCCAATATATTCTGTTGTTTGTGCAGCAAACACGTGCACATACCACGTAGACCGGCCCTTGGCAGCAAGTGCAGGGAGCCCCTCTTTATAGATTTTATCTGTGCAGTTCCATCCTAATGGCTCAGGAGGATGGATAAAGGCTCTGTCCAAACCATGCAGCCTTTATCGATGGTCTACCATGTGGGAAACTCAAAGTTGAACCACGTCAGGTCTCAGGACCCCCAAGGTCTGGCATGACAGAGGGTCTAGGCAGCGAGGAGGAATGCGAAGAGAGCAGGCTGGTGGCATAAACTGGGGGAGGACATGGGGAGCCTGGGGTGCCGGGGAGGGGTGGTCCGAGGGAAAGCTGGCAAGCGGGGAAGCCACACGTTCCAGAAACAGCACCCCAGGAAAGCTTACCCTCCTGAGTCCTAAAGTCATCTTCAGAGAAGATGTTAAAGTCGCCGCAGAGCCCGCAGGTCTTGTTGAAGTATCGGTCTGACAGCAGGACTTCAAAGTTGCCGCTGCCGTCGATCCTGGCCGCGAAGCCGTAGGCGTCGCTGGACAGCGTGTGGTACCCAGCCTGGGATTCCAGATACAGCCCTTTGCTGGCATAGGGCATGGAGATGCTGCAGAGACGACGGGAGGATCTCAGGCTTCTCACCCATTTTCAGGATGTCTCTCCACCGCTCCACCCAACCCTATGCTGCGGGTCAGACCACCGGCTGGAGGCTGAGGGCCTGTCCAGAAGTCAGGCACCTGCTCTGCCCCACTTCCTCTGGGCACATCCACTTCTCTACGGGCTCCCGCTTCCTCTGAAAAACATCGGGGGAGCAGCAGGGCACTCCCCAGGGCCCCTTCTAATCCAACATTCTGGGCTCCGACTTACCTTTGGTCCCCCTGCAGCACGGTGCCGTTGACAAACACGTGGATGTCGAAAAATTCTCCAAGATACACGGACAGACCCACTCTCTCACCATCTT
This sequence comes from Catagonus wagneri, assembly GCA_004024745.2. Taxonomy (NCBI): domain Eukaryota; kingdom Metazoa; phylum Chordata; class Mammalia; order Artiodactyla; family Tayassuidae; genus Catagonus; species Catagonus wagneri. Next base: position 2,456,436 of record PVHT021183648.1, read on the forward strand.
GGAAGTCCCCTGAAAGAAAATATATATATATATATATATATATATATATATATATATATATATATATATATATATATTTTAACTGGATAGTGATTAAGACCCAAAAAAGTGAATACATGCATTTAGAATCATCGTCTCTATAATCTTATCTCTGTGAAAACCCCCTACAAAGACTTAAGAACTAGGCAACAAAAATCTCCCTAAAAACCTCATTTACTCACTCATCTTTCCATTCATCTGAAAATACTGACTGACCTCTGGATACAGAGCCCTCTGGTTGTCTCTTCTAAAGAGAATGTAGGAGTTCCTGTCGTGGCTCAGTGGAAACGAATCTGACTAGCATCCATGAGGATACAGGTTCGATCCCTGGCCTCATTCAATGGGTTAGGGATCTGGCACTGCCATAAGCTGCAGTGTAGGTCACAGTCATGGCTCAGATCCTGCATTGCTGTGGCTGTGGTGTAGGCCAGCAGCTATAGCTCTGATTCGACCCCTAGCCTGGGAACCTCCATGTGCCGCTGGTGTGGCCCTAAAAAAAAAAAGAGAGAGAGAGAGAGAATGTAAACTCCTGGCCCCTTCCTTCTGGGCATTTACAATTGAAGTATAAAGATAAAAGAAGCATGAATCAAATACAGGCAGCAAGACAGCAAATCAAAACCACCAGGTAAGCTGTTGGTGACAGGTACTCTTGGAGGTGTTATTTAAAAGGTTCTCTGAGGAAAGACAGATACCATAGGATATCACTTATTTGTGGCATCTAAAATCTGGCACAAATGAATACATCTACAAAACAGAAACAAACCCACAGACACAGAGAATAAGCTAGCAGTTGCCAAGGGTGGGGGGAGTTTGGGGTTAGCAGCTGCAAACTGCTACATTTAGAATGGATGAGCCCTGAGGTCCTGCTGTACAGCCCAGGGAACTGTATCCAGTCTCCTGGGATACAACATGATGGAAAAGAATATAAAAAAGAATATGTATATATAAAATGGAGTCAATTTACTGAGCAACAGAAATTGGCACAACACTGTAAATCAACTATACTTCAATAAAAACATGTTTTTGTCTTTTTTTTAGGGTCGCACCATATGGAGGTTCCCAGGCTAGGGGCTGAATTGGAGCTATAACCACCGGCCTACACCACAGCCACAGCCACATGGGACCTGAGCCACGTCTATGACCTACACCACAGCTCACGGCCATGCCAGATCGTTTAACCTGAGGAGTGAGGCCAGGGATTGTATCCGAGTCCCCATGGATACTAGTCAGGTTCGTTACTGCTGAGCCACGACAGGAGCTCCAAAAAACAATTTTTTATTAA
>PVHT021183648.1:2458756-2494778 GCA_004024745.2 Catagonus wagneri
TGTGTGTGTGTGTGTGTGTGTGTGTGTGTGTGTGTATTCTTTTTCTCATATTATCCTCCATCACGTTCCGTCACAAGTCAGGATGGCCCAAATCAGAATCCCTGGGCTCCTCGGTTTGAGATGGAGATTACTGAGTCGCTTCTCAGTTTACAGAATTTGCTTCTCCTGAAGAGGTTTAGAAATGGGGCAAAGTGCCTCCCTCGGTATGGGGAACTTAATAAGGACACAGTAAGGGATCCACGTGGCCGTTAGAGAGGTTTCAATAGCCAAGGTCACAATCAGATGGTCCCTGATGTGGCCTTCTGCTGTGAGGGGCAAACACAGAGACCACGGTGGTGGCAGCGGGCATGAAGGCGGCGAGACAGGAGCAGACATTTTTGCAGCCTGATGAAGACATCACAACCCCACTTGTCCCCGGAAACCGGCTCTTGTGCTGGGCCGCTCTGGTTTTTGAAGATAACTGAGTGGCCACGGGCGGTGAAGGATCCAGAAGGAATAGTATGGTCTGAGTCTCAAGTCTTTAGATTGAGAAGGTGATGGAACAGGGAAGATGAGGGCAGCCAGTGAAGACAGAGATGGAAGATGCTGGAGAAACTGGGGTCAAATGTGAGGCCACAGCTCCTTCAGCCCCCAAAGACATGGGGTGCGGGACCCAGATGAAAAGGTTAACCTTGGGATTCAGGAAATGTGGCTTCTCCTTGGAGGGTCAGGGACTGCAGGCCCAGCTCCTCAGTAAAAGAGGAGGCAAGAATAGCCTTGGAACCAAGTCCAGGAGACCCAAGAAGATTTGCTTTTTGTTTTTCTTGTTTCTGTCTTTTTAGGGCCGCACCCGTGGCATATGGAGGTTCCCAGGCTAGGGGTCTAATCGGAGCTACAGCTGCCGGCCTACACCACAGCCACAGCAACGCGGGATCCGAGCTGCATCTGTGACCTTTGATGCAGCTTACTGCAACCCTGGATCCTTAACCCACCGAGTGGGGCCAGGGATCACACCCACATCCTCATGGATGTTAGTCTGGTTCTTAATCTGCTAAGCCACAACGGAAACTCCCAGGAAGGTCTGTTGACATGAGGTTCTGCCACCATGGCAGGGGCCGCTGATAAAGAGAGTTACAGGGAGTTCCCATCATGGCTCAGTGGTTAACGAATCCAACTAGGAACCATGAGGTTGTGGGTTCGATCCCTCGCCTCCCTCAGTGGGTTGAGGATCCGGCATTGCCGTGAGCTGTGGTGTAGTCCACAGACGTGGCTCGGATCCCGCGTTGCTGTGACTGTGGCGAAGGCCAGCGGCTACAGTTCCAATTAGACCTCCTAGCCTGGGCACCTCCATATGCCGCGGGTGTGGCCCTAAAATGACAAAAGACAAAAAAAAAAAAAAGGAGTTACAGAAGGGGCCACCTTGGGACAGCGACCAAGGTCTGGGAGGAGGAGCCCCCCCAACCAGGGCCTGAGCTGGATCTGGGCTGTTGGAGGACAGCGACACTGGTGTGTACACCTGCATCCCAAACCAATCGGAAAGAGCCAGAAAATGGACTTTTTTCTGTAAGATATCAGTGAGGACCGTTGCCTACAAGTAAGGAGCCCATTCTAAGAATAGTCTTGAATGATACACTGTTAGGAAAGGCCCACAGCCCCCCTTCCACCCCCCACACAGCCCACAAGCCACAATCTGCCGAGCCCCAGACGAAGGCTGGCAAGCGTGCAAGGAGCTGCCAACCAAGGGGAAAAGTCTTGTCCTGTTCCACTGAGGCATCTTCTCTGAACTACATGTTCACTTCCAAGTTTCAGCAGCAAGCAGATCTTTGAAAGTTCAGCAAACTTTGACAGCAAGAAATTATCAGAAGAAAAACAAAAATAAATGTCTCAAATGTTTTGGGGTTTTGTTTTTTTGCTTTTTAGGGCCGCACCTGTGGCATATAGAAGTTCCCAGGCTAGGGGCTGAATCGGAGCTACAGCTGCAGGCCTACGCCACAGCCACAGCAACGCCAGATCTGAGGCGCATCTGTGACCTATGCTGCAGCTTGCAGCAACACCAGATCCTTAACCCACCGATCAGAGCCAGGGATTGAACTCATGTCCTCCTAGATACTAGCTGGATTCTTAACCCGCAGAGCCACAGTGGGAATTCCCAATAAACCCAAATGTTAATGGTAGAATAGGAGTGGTGGGTATATGGGTGTTCATTGTCCTGTTCTTTCAACTTCTCTGTATGTTCGAAATTTTCCATAATAAAATGTTGCGAGTTCCCTGATGGCCTAGTGGTTAAGGACTTGGTGTTGTCACTGCTATGACTTGGGTCACTACTGTGGCTGGGGTTTGAAACCCGGCCCAGGGGACTTCTGCATGCCACGAGTGTGGGAAAAAAAAATTGAAAAAGCAAACACATGGGACAGCCTGGCGACAACCTTCAGCCTGCAGTTCCCCCTAGGCCCCTCAGCATTCACAGCAGGTCGAAGACCAACCACATGGCTTCCTCACCTTAAGTCAAAGGCATCTCCCTCCTGGGAACGGGCGAGCAACCCTGGACAGCCCTCTTCAGAGGGGATTCAGAAAGGGCGCCTGACACTAGTCGGCCATCCAGGGGTGGGGGCGGGAGATGGAGGTGTCTGCTGGAGGCTGGGCGGGGAGCGCCTTGCAGGCAACCAGGCAGCTTGGGTGCAGTTGCAAATTATAGCTCTTCAAGGCTTTCAAGGACGTAAAAATCAAGTAAAGGGTCACTTGTTCCATGGGGAAGCAGGGAGCAGGGCTGAATAGGTGCCGCGGGAAAGCCTAGAGGTCACTGCCACTGGGAAGGATAGAACTGCAAGGCTGCACAAGCCAAGAACCAGCCAGAAGTCAAACAAGGGAGCCAGGGAGCATGAGATAGAGCCCCCAGCCTCCTGCTGCTGGGGTGCCTGGGAGCCCCCACTCTTTCCCGGTAAAAGAGGATGCAGCCTGATTCCACAGGGCGTGGGACTTGGATCCACCAGGTGGCTGACGGTCAGAGTCACTTGCCGATCGTCATAGAGCTGGTGAGTGATGAGAGGCACTGGGGCTCAAGCTGGATGCTGGTTTTAAGCATCTGAGAGGTGGGGTCTGTGTGGCCCTAGCAGGGATGGCTTCAGGAGGCCGAGGAGACAGCTCTGCGGGGCGCACCCAGGGCCCAGGGCTGAGTGAGGCAACAGCCCAGCAGTGGGGGTGGGGGCAGGGTGCCGGAAGGGGGCTCCTCAGTGAGGACAGAAGTGCAGGAGCCTGGGGACTTCCTGCCCCTGGAAGGCTAGGGAGGGAGGGGTCCAAGAGCCGTCAGCCCACAAGGGGAGGTTTGAGGTGTGTCCTGAAGAAGACTGCAGTTCAGAAAAGCATCCTATGACCGTCAGAGGCGCTTGGAGGTCATCTAAACAAGTGACTTTAAAATGTTTTGCCCAGGATCTTCAATAGGCAGTGAAAAAGAAAAAAAAAATTTTGCCCTGAAGTGTAGAAAAATGCCACTGACTTCATGACCCAGTGCACACACACACATGTGTCACACAGCGTGCCCGCCCGTACCCTGTGCCAGAGGCTCTGATGCTTTCTGTTGTCTTCCATTCTGTTCCATTTAATTTTTTTTTTTTTTTTTTGGCTTTTCTAGGGCCGCACCCATGGCCTATGGAGGTTCCCAGGCTAGGGGTCCAATCAGAGCTGTAGCAACCAGCCTACGCCACAGCCACAGCAACGCGGGATCCGAGCTATGTCTGCGACCTACACCACAGCTCACGGCAACAGCGGATCCTTAACCCACTGAGCAAGGCCAGGGATCGAACCCACAACCACATGGTTCCTCGCTGGATTCGTTAACCACTGCGCCACGACGGGAACTCCCATTTACATTTTTTAAATGCTGGTTACAACCATTAAATTCATGTTATGACTCACAGGGTGTGACTCCATTTGCAAAACACTGATCTACACAGACTTCATTTTACAGTTGGAGAAACTGAGGCCCAAGTTTACAGTGGGCTTTGCTTTCTCCACCTTGGCAGTATTGACACTGGGGCCAGATACTTCCTCATTGTGGGGACCACACTGAGCCTGTAGGGTAATTAGCAGTATCTCTGGCTTCTACCCACCAGATGCCAGCAGTGACAACCCAAAATGTCTCCAGACATTACCAAATGTTCTCTGGAGAATTCTTGGTTTACCCTGCTAACACGGGGTACAGCCCACACCAGGGCCAAAGCTCCAAGTTCAAACCTCCCTTTGGAACACAAAGCTGCCAAACGGGGCATCTGAGTGTTCAGGATTCAGTTAACCAGCAAGTGGGAGGGAAGAACTCTCCATCAGCTTCATGCTTAGTTTGCTTTCTTCCCTCCCTGCAGAACTTAGGAGGGCATCTGTGTAGCCCTTGCGAAGAGGAGCTGTTAGACCCCACCAGGGGGAGTTCCCGTCATGGCTCAGCGGAAACGAACCCGACTAGGAACCATGAGGTTGTGGGTTCGATCCCTGGCCTCGCTCAGTGGGTTAAGGATGCGGCGTTGCCGTGAGCTGTGGTGTAGGTCGCAGAGGCTGCTTGGATCCCGCGTTGCTGTGGCTGTGGCTGTGGCATAGACCAGCAGCTGTAGATCCGATTTAACCCCTAGCCTGGGAACTTCCATATGCTGCACCTGCGGCCCTAAAAAGAAAAAGAGCCCAGTACTGAGCCCAGTACAGGGAGGGGGACACTCCCAGACACTCCTACAGTCCGAGGACCTGCAGGTCTGCACTTCCTGTACCTGCCAGAAGATGGGCCAGGTGTCCATGTCACCCCGTCTCCCCTCTGGCTCCTGAACTCAGGGACTAGAGCGTTAAGGGAGGGAGCAAAGCCTCGCCCAGGTGAGCGAGGAGCATCCTGTGAAGAAGTGGGTGGCTGGCAGTCAGCCCCACCACACGTGCATTCTCTGACTTGAGTGTGGGACTCACTAACCGGCATTTCTCACAAATGCTCCTCCCTCCAGCCCTGTGATCTGAGGCAGGTGACCCTCCTCCAAAAGCTGCGAAAACGGAGAGATCCGGTCTGACCTGGTTGTGTGCGGATGTGGAGACAGAAGCCCGGGCTGGGGAAATGACTCAGAGCCTTGCTGCTTGACGCTCTCTGGGCTGGTTTGGGAGCCAGATCCCGCAGCGAGGCTCAGAGGCCGCCAGGACTCCCGAGGTCTCTCCTGGGTCCCCATGCTGGTGGGCCGGGAGCATTGACTTGGGGACCCTGGAGCCTGCCTGACTGGAGCCGGCGTCAAGGCAAGGTGCTGCCCCTTTGCACCACGTGGCCCTTCAAACTGGGGCACAAACACTTTACCCAGGATGTGAACAAGGGCCCCTGGAGAGGAACAGGAATTTGGGATTCAGAAGCGAAAAAACAGGATGTCATTGGAGAACAATGGGGCGGAGGTGTGCGGGGGCACAGCCGTGCCTACAGGACGGACCGCAGCATCCAGGGGCGAGGGGCCCCTTCCCCTGACCCAGCACGGCGGTGCCAGCCCACCCTGCCCGGCCCAGCTCCTCGGATTACACCTCTCTGGCCCCCACCCTCACGCCTCAGCAAAAACAGAAAAAGTAGCTGCTCATTTGTGATGATTTATGTACATCTATAATTGAAATAAAATTCACTAAGTTAAAAAAAAAAAAAAAAAGTAGCTGCTCGTGCTCCCTGATGTTAGCAGCACAGTTTTGGTGAGAAGTAAACGAATCTACGCTGAAATGTGATTGATCCATAGCCTGGCCTAGGCCAGTTCCCTAAGACAACTGACACCTGACCAGAGCACGTTGTAATAAGGAGAGGAGGATACAGGGGGGGCCCAGGGAGGTGCTCTGAACTAGGGGGGTCTCACTCAGCCCCTCCAGCCTTCCTGGACCCCCAAGATTCAGAGGAAGATGCCAGAGAGGCCGGTCTTCTGATGCCAACCCACATGGATGTGTGGGACAGGGCGGGGGGGTCATCAGTATGACCCTGACCTTGATAGACCAGTGCCCAGCAGCCCCCCCATCTCTACCACATTCACCTCCAACAAGTGGGCATCCTGGGTAAGGTGGTGGCTTTCAGTCACCAAGCTTTGAGTCACACCTCCCACCACTTGTAAACAGTGTGTCTCCCTTGAGCCTCACCGGCTCCACTTTAAAGACAAGGAAACCGAGGCTGAGAGACACTGTGTGACCTGAGCGGGGGCTCTCAGAGAAGACACGGCAGCACACGGCCTCTGGCCCCAACTCTGGCTCTTGCTGTGCCTCTCTTTCCTGCCTATGGAACAGAAAGCAGCTAATAGCACACGATGATGAGCCCAGAGCTGGACAAGGCCGGAGTGGTCAAGGAGGGCTTCCTGGAGGAGGCGACGGTGACAGCCCCGGAGCACCAGCAGAGCTTGGGTTTCCCCACTGGCCAGGGAAGAATGCTGAAGAGGGAGGAGTCCGGAGTTGGGTGTAAGCAGGGGAGGGGGCTTTCCCAGCGTGCCACCTGCCTCCCTGATCCCTCCCTGAACTCTGCGCCCGGGACTCAGGTTTCATTACGTGTTGCTTATAAACCCACCTCCAGGATAAGGAGTGACAGCAGAGCTGAACTCAGACTGGGGGTGGTCAAGATGACAATCCTGCAGGCCCCCCCCCCAGTGTCTCCATTCGGCCCCTCTCCCTAGAAGCCCCAAAGCCACGGGGTCGGGAGGGTGTCACTATTTTCTTCTTTCTAATCTCCTTCCTGGGAGTTCCCTTTGTGGCTCACCGGATTAAGGACCTGACGATGCCTCTGTGAGGATGCCGGTTCAATCCCTGGCCTCTGTCAGTAGGTTAAGGATCCGGTATCGCCCTGGCTGTGGCATAGGCCGGTCGGTAGCTGCAACTCCGATTCGACCCCTGGCCTAGGAACTTCCATGTGCCACGGGGGCAGCCACAAAAAGAAAAAAGAAAACTCTTCCTCCTGCCACTCCCAACGCGCCATCGCCTCTGACACCCCTGAGCTGGCTCAGGCAGAGGGTCTCTGCCATGTCCATGTGATTTTTTTTAACGTGGATATAAGGAAAAAAGACCGGAAAAGAAAAATGAAAAAAATGTTTTCCTTGGGATGAGAACTTTTAGGAGCTACTGTTTTAAAAACTTCCAAATATACCACAGGCAGTGTTTGTTATATTTATCATGTTGTATATTATGTCCCAGGACCTATTTATCCTACATTTGGAAGCCGGCACCTTTTAACCACCTTCATCCATGCCCCCCTCCCCCATCCTCCACCTCCGGTCACCACACATTTGATCTCTTTTTCTATGGGTATAGATTTTTGGTTGTTCTTTTTAAGTGCGCACCCGCGGCATATGGAGGTCCCCAGGCGAGGGGTCTAATCGGAGCTGTAGCCGCCGGCCTACACCACAGCCACAGCAACGTGGGATCCGAGCCGTGTCTGCAACCTACACCACAGCTCACGGCAACGCCGGATCCTTAACCCACTGAGCGAGGCCAGGGATCGAACCTGCTAGTCAGATTTGTTTCCGCTGAGGCACGACGGGAGCTCCTGTTTTTTTTGTTTTCTAAGAGATCGTCCAGTATTTGTGTTTCTCAGTCTGACTTATTTCACGCAGCGTAAGGCCCGCGAGGTCCATCCACGTGGTTACAAATGCACCGTGATTTTTAAGGTGGGAGGACCTGGGCCTTCAGCTTCCCGGGGAAGGTGAGGGGGTGCTTTTCTCTCCACTGCTGCCTCTGAAGCAAGGCAGGTCCAGGTTCAGTGTTGAGAACGACTTGCTCAATTCGTCACGCCCTCGGGATGTCCCTGGTCCTGGTCATCTCCGGCCTGGTTCCCACGGCCAAGGCCATCCTGCCTCCCGCCTCTCTCCCTTTCAGGAGCATCTTGGCAAAGAACCAGTTTCCTCTTGACCCTTCCTGCTGCACGAGGCTCTACCCTAGCCCCTCACCGCCTGCTGAATCAGGAAACCAATTTCCATGAGTTTCCTGGTGGCCTCGTGGTTAAGGACCTGGGGTTGCCACTGCTGTGGCACAAGTTTCATCTCTGGCCTGAGAACTTCCACATGCCTCGGGTACACCCCCACCCCCCAAAAAAAGAAGAGCGAGATAGAGAAACAAACTCCCCCATCAGACATCAAGGCCCTGTTCAGTCAGCCTCCCCACTATTCCCCAGTCCTGTGCTTCTCAAAGTTTGGGCCCCAAACCAGCAGCTGCAGCGTCCACTGGGCAACTTGTTAGGAATGAGCATTTCGGGCCCCACTCCAGATCCACTGACTCAGAAACCCTGCGGGTGGGGGGGTGGGGGGGACCCAGGGATTTGTTTAAACCAACCCTCCGGGTGAGCCTGGTGTGCCCTAGAGTTAGGGGACCGCAGCTACCGCCAGGGTGAACTCCCCACTGGGCTGACCGAACAAACACACACTCCTTCCAGACTCTTCCCTGGGCTCCTGCTGTGCGCACTTCACAGAACACCTCCCCCACCCCCCATCCTGTCTGCCCCGCACAACCCCCGCCCCCGAGGTCTCGCACCCCACGCTCTTCATCACCCGGCTCTTTGGTAGGACAGGCACCGTGCCTGGTGCAGCCCCCCTTGGGTGTTGACAGAGACCCCGGTGAGAAAATGGCATTTCTGTGAAGTTCAGACCACTGAAGTCACACTGGGATAGGTTTTCCGGCAGAGGTGGGCGGGACAGGAAAGGGGCAGACAAAGAAGCAGGGGGACACGTAGGTAAGGCCAGCTGTCAGCTCGCTCGGCCACCAGGCAGAGCCCTGCTCAGCGCTGGGCACGTGGAGGCGGTTGCTTCCGTTCTTCCGGCCTGATGGAGGAACAGCCCAGAGCACCCTGGGTGTTAGCTAAGACTCCTTGCCCAAGTCTCCTTGCCAAGACCTAACTCAGTCTCCTCTGAGCCCTCTGCTTGGCTAGGTCCCCACCCAGACTCTGTCCTTGGGCTGCTTAGTCCAGTGTATAGAAAATCCGCTACCCCCAGCGTCTGATCATAGGCCCCTTAACCGACCCTGGACATTGCATCCCACTGGCCTGCCTTCGGCAAAAGTCCTGTCACGTTGGTTTAGCCAGAATCCCCCTTTTCCCCAAGGCTTCCTCTTAGGAATTTTCCACCCAGTGCCCCACACCCTTGATTGTTAACAAGGATCTACTTGACCTTGTTATATTGAAACCGGAGCCCCCATCTCTGTCCTCGACCGCAAAGCCCCCACCGCAAGTGGTCCCTCTTGAACGAGGTCCTCCTCGCTGTCCTTATGACAGTTGTCACAAAAACCTTTGCTGGAACACAGTGGGTCTGTCTGATGTCAAAACCCTCCCCCCAAGGCTGAGGACCCCGCCTTTGCTGGGTTTTTATACCCTCCCCCCTTCACAGACCACGCACATCTTGTAGAACGTGAAGGTGGCGAAAACACGATATTTCCCAGCCATGGAAAGTGTCCTCGAGTTTTCCTTCATATACAAGAAAGTTCCTTCTGCCTGACCAGCCCAGGATCAAAATCCAGCTCTTTCTTTATTATCTGTGAGCAGCCTCCTTGGGCTGCAGCTCTTCCTGCGTGAAACAGGGGGAATGTACCTGTCCCTACACCTCAGAGCTGCTGGCAGGGGCGCAGGACAACACAGGCATACGGCACCAGCGCTTTGCCTGGTATAGCAGAAAGTGCTCAGCATCAGCTGGATAACTCTGAATTCCAACAGCAAGATGCAGCCAGCCCTCCCTTCTCTACAGGCTTCAGCTGTCACAAAGCACTTTCTGGGTCCTCATTTCTTTTGATGCTTTGAAGAGTCCAGAGCATTTCCTGGACTCAGAGCAAGGGACACAACCGATGAAGAAACACAAGGACTCTCTGCATCCACCAGGCTCCCCCAGAGAGAGACCCAGGGAGAAGCCGAGGGGATCCCCGTGTCTGGAGAGGCTGTTCCCCTTCATGCCCTCCACGCAGGCACCGTCCCAAGAACAGGAAACTTCCCCAAGCCCCGTGGCCCCCACATGCCAGGGCTGAGCTCCGATGCCCCTGCTCTGAATTCCTCCCCTCCCAGCCCGGACTCACCGATGATGGAGAAGGAGCGTTTCTGGCAGTCCCCAGCCAGGAGGTAACTGCAGCTTCCTGCAAAGCTGTACATGCTCTGATCGAAGGTGTTGACGAAGTTGCCCCCAAAGAGGCTGCATCGGGCCATCGGAGATTTGCCAGGAGTCCCTTCGCCACAAAGGGCCCCTGGAGGGAGAGGCCACACGTGAGCACAGCTGGGACCCCCAGCCCTAACCACTCAGCCTCGTAGATATGAAGCTGCCTGTCTGTTAGAAATCGGGTTCAGGGACGCACTTTCCATCCTAAACACACTGAAGCTGTTGCTTCCGGCCCCCCAAATACGACCCAGGCCTCAGCAACAATGGAGGAACTGTTTTTCAGGACATCTATGCATTTTCATGACATATATTCACTGATTTTAAATGTATTGCATGCTCACTATAGAAGATTCGGAGAATATGGAAGAAGGATAAAAAGAAGTTAAAATCATCTGTAAGCTACATTCAGCAATAACTAGAGTTAATGTTTCAGTGTTTATCTTTTATTTCTGTTTTTCAGTATACACACAATTGCAGGGTTTTTTGCAACTGTGTCATCATATTGCGAAAATTATTTACAACCTGTTTGTTTTTCAATATATTGTAAAGAATTCGCCATGCCATACTTCCCAAACATGATTTTGTAGTGGCCTGCATTATATCTGCTTCTAAATGTAGCTGGTGCAACACCCTAAATGTACTGTTAGGTTCCAGCACTGCCCAGTTTTTGATGTGTAAATAGATTATAATGAGCAGCCTTGTACATTAATCTACTAGATTATCTTGAAAATATTAAATCCTAAACAGATCAGCCTGGGCGCCTGATGTATAGACTCTGTGATGTGTTAACTCCTGCAGGGTCATATGCTAACTCCAGAGGGACCGTGTGTGTGTGTGTGTGTATGTGTGTGTGTGTGTGTTGTCAGGTGGAAAACCACAGAGTCAACCTCTAAGTTTTCTGGATCCCCTGGCACAGGACCCACTTAGTCGGAAGAGGCAGAGGGTGTGAGGAAAGCACAGGTTTCGCCAGACTAACCTGTGAGCAGCAGGCTAGATGCTCCTGGCCTTGTAGTCTAAGTGGAGACTAGGGTCAGACCAGGGTCAAAAAAGGGTCCCTCTTGCCACAGCATGTCTGTGAGGGAAGGAAGGCCTGCTGTGCAGTGAGGGAGAGCTGGCCTGCAACCCAGAAGAACTGCCCTCTGATCTTGGTCCTGTGTGACTCTGGAGCAGCCATTGTTCCTCTCTGACCCTCAGTCTCTTTATCTATACTACGGGCTGCACATCCCATCCGTACAACTCAATGACCTCCACAATCACTTCGAAAATGAATAATCTGCCCAAGTCTTGCATTCCTTCCTCCCCATCTTCATCCTCATCATCCAGGACTGTTCTGTGTGATCCTTGTGTTTCTTAATTCCTCAACCAGTGAGGACATTTGCAGGCACCTGCTCCTCGAGAAACACAAGTCAGAGGCGGGGGGCCCTGCAGAACCTACGTGAGAGGAGTGAACCAGGCAAGCAGTGACTCCGGCAGCCCTGACATGATCCTAGCACGGGGCTGGCCACACAGGTGAGCTCCAGATACACCTGCTGATCCCTGAAAGCGGTTATCCCGATGGCCCCGAGGCAGGAGTGAAGGATGGCAGCACTTTGGTACCTACCTGGCAAGGCGAGGGCCAGGGCAAGCAGCACCCTCGCAAGCCTGACAGGATCCATCTGCAGAGAAGCAGAGAAATGAGCTGGTGATCCCTGCCCACACAGGATGCTGCTGGTAGGTATTACTGACACTGCCTAAAGTGGGGAGAATTTTTTTTTTTTTTTGCCTGCTATTTATTTATTTATTTATTTAGCCTTGCCCATGACATGTGGAAATTCCCAGGCTAGGGATTGAACCCATGCTGCTGTGGTAACAAGGCTAGATTCTTGACCCACTTCACAACAAGGGAACGCCAAGAATTTTTGTTTGCTTGTTTTCGTTTCTGTTTTTGTTTGCTTTTCAGGGCTGCTCCATGCAGCATGTGGAGGTTCCCAGGCTAGGGGCTGAATCGAAACTGCAGCTGCCGGCCTACACCACAGCCACAGCAACAAGGGATCCGAGCTGCGTCTGCAACCTACACCACAGCTCACGGCAACGCTGGATCCTTAACCCACTGAGCGAGGCCAGGGATGGAACTTACATCCTCATGGATACTAGTCAGGGTTGTTACCACTGAGCCACAACGGGAACTCCCAAGAATTTTTTTTTAAGCAAGAGATAAGACTAAGTCCTATTTGCCCTTGAAGATAGACTGCAGAGGCACAGACAGCAAGGAAAACTCTGCCTTCTCCTTCACATGACCCCAATCCCTAGCCTGGCCTCCGTCTTTCCCTGAGCTCCCACTGCAGCTAACAGCCTTGGGCACCTAATTCCTTCCTTCTCTTCATTCTTTCTATGTTTGGCAGCCAACTGGGGAGTAGGAATTGCCTCATGCTTTTGCTCCTACCCTGGGCGCCAGGCTTTAAGAACATTTAGGAACCACGCTTGCCGGCCAGTCCCCCACAATGTACATGAACTCCTCTCCCATCACCATCCCAGCACAGTGCCCAGTACCCAGGAGGTGCTCAGGCAACGTTTGCTGAGTTGATCTGATAGAAGGAAAGGGTCCTGGGCAAGTTGCTGGCAGTGTCCACCCCCCATCCCAGAAAAGGGTAACTGACCCTAGCTGGCAGAGCACAGTCCCTTGGAAACCCTGCCACAGCCCTCTCCTCTGGAAACCTGCTAAGTTAAATGCAAAGTCTGCCACCTGAGATTCCCTGCGGGGGGGACAGGGGACTCCTTTCCTACCCAATGGCCCATCCAGCTGAACAGGGAGAGGCAAACACTCTGATGTCAGCCTTGGCCAGGTCTAGGTCTCCAAGCAGGTGCATCTCCCCTCCCGACACAGGTACAGCAGGCTGTTCCCAGAAGGCGCCCAGAGGTCAGGGCAGAGCTAGATCCGAGCCTGTCTGTAACTAGCATTACAAGCAGTGAAGCCCAGGCACAAACAGAGCAGGTACAGGAGCCCCAGAGGCAGGTAGAGGAGGGGACATTAGGAGGGTCCCTGGCTGTGAGTCACCCTCCAAACTAGTCCAAGGACGGAGAAACCCAGCTCCCCAGGGTCGGGACTGTCCCTCAGCAAGCCAGCCCTCTTCCCAAAAGACCGTACCTTCCCCTGCAAACGGGGCTGCCGCGTCTCCGAGGCCCCTAGGGAAACTCAGTCTCCACGGTCGTGCTGCAGCCCTAGGCCATGCTCGTCCGTAACTGCTGCCCTGCGAGTGACCCGGGAGCTGCAGACTCCCTGCAGATGGGGAGATAAAGCCCAAGCTGTGACGTCCATCAGTGGCCCCCCCTTTCCCATCACAATAGCTTCAAGCTGCCACAGCAGGGGATTGGCCTCCTCTTAATTACCCGGAGGAAACCATGAACGGAAATGGTATTAGAAACACCTCCAAGGCGATAAAGCCTTGAACGGTTTGGTGCAAGACCTCCCCGCAGCGGTGGTAATGAGGCGCCTTGCCCTCCCCGCGGCCCCGCACCAGGCCCGCAGAGCATGCCCCGCGCGACTCCGGAGGACCAGGGGGGCTCGCCGGCCGGGGCCGGTGCGGGTCAGGGAGGAACCCAGGCCACGTGAACAGAAACGTCTGGATCTGGTCTCCAGGGCCAGATGCCAGGGAATTTTGGAAAACCCCCCAATCCGAGCCAATTTAGCAGCCGTGCTTAGAGGAAGGAGAGAATGAATGCTTCCTGCCCCCTCTGGGTAGGAATGATCCCATCCCAGCCCCTGAAGAAAACGGTCCGTGTGGTCCTGGCCAGACTGAATGGACAAGTGAAAGATGAGGGGCCTGGTCACAGGTCCAGCTCTCCGTAAAACGGTGGCTGGAGGGTTAGATTCCATGCTCTTCCCGGAGACCCTGCCAACCACGGCCGTGCCCTGACTCCTCCCTGACTGTGCACGCACGGCACACACAACACACAGGGCACACATACACCATACACAACGTACACACACAACGCATACACATATAACACATGCAAAATACAACACACAACACACACCATACACACCACACACTCCACACACCGCATGCACATCAAATACACGTCATATACCATACACACCATACACACACACAGCACACACACATACAACACACACAGCACACACCACATACACACATACTACACACATCACATACACACACATAACCACACAGATCACACACATACCACATCCATCACACACCACACCCATGACATACACACACACACACACCACCACACAGCATACATACCTATCCTCTTCCCAACCTCCAGGTCCCCGGAGCCTGATTCTCAGCATCATCTGCTAAACTAATTCCTGCTGAAAGAGGTAACCAGTGACACAGAAGAGGACGGTAACTCTCATGCTGAGACCCAGGCTCTATGACTGGCAGCCTAAGACAAAGCTGGGTAAGGAAGCTCACCCCATTGCTTCTCACTGCATGCCACCTGCCCTAAGAGTCTGGGGAAACTTGTGTCCCCGCCGTTCCCCTCCCCCACATACACCTCACACCCCAGCACTCCCCTCCCCACCGCCGGGAGAGGAAGATGAATTAGCATGTCATGGCAGAAAAGGCACTTATGGATTTCCAATTTTAGGTTTGGTTCTGTTTTGTTTTCGCTAGATAACCTGAAAACGCACCCATCACAAAAATATCTTGAAACGCTGTGTTAAATATGACAAGCTCTCTTTACACGCACAGCTAAACTGGAAGGAGAATAAGGAGGGCCTCTAAGAACCAGGGAGGAAGAGAGGTTCTGGGGAACAGGAAGCAGCACAGGCCTGTGGGGGCAAGTCCGTCAGCCACCCCCTCCCCAAGGCCAGGGTGAGTGGCAGGAACAGGAAACATGGCTTTGGGTCTGGTCCCCGCAGGGAGCTGCGGCAAGACCTCTGTGCATGGCTGGGGCCCTGGAAGGAAGGGAACCACCTTCCGAAGGGAGGATGGAAAAAAAACAGCCACCAAAGGAGAAAAAAATCCAGCCACAAACGGAACTGATCCTTCTCCACCTGTCTTGGCTGGCGGTAGGAAAATTAAGTCTTTCTCTAGAATTTGTAGCTATGGGCCTGCACTCAGGCAGATTTCGGGTTCAAACTGATATGATCACACGGTCCAGGAACTCCTCCAAGCTGAAAACTTGACCCAGATGTGAGTCTGTCTCAGTGCAGTGCCTGGAGTTCCTGGCAGAAACAAGCCCAAACTTATCTAAAAAGATAAGCCTTCAGAGTTCCCACTGTGACTCAGCCAGTTGATCCAGCTTTGTCTCTGTAGCCACGAGGGCACCATCCCAGGCCTGACAGAGTTGGTCAAGGATCTGGCATTGCTGCAGCTGTGGCATGAGTTGCAGCTGTGGCTCAGATTCGATCCATGGCCCCAGAACTTCCATATACCATGGGAGCATATGGAAAGAAAAAAAAAAGATAAACCTTACTCTCAGATTAAATACAATAGCCACAGCTAAAGCTCTCTAGAAAACGAATTTAAAATCACAAATTTTAGGAGTTCCCATTGCGGCTCAGCAGTTAGGGAACCTGACTAGCATCCATGAGGATGCGGGTTGGATCCCTGGCCTCGCTCAGTGGGTTAAGGATCTGGTATTGCTGTGAGCTGTGGTGTAGGTAACAGACACGGCTCGGATCCCACATTGCTGTGGCTCTGGCATAGGCCGGCGACTACAGCTCCAATTGGACCCCTAGCCTGGGAACCTCCATGTGCCGTGGGTGCAGCCCTAAAAAGACAAAAAGACAAAAAGACCAAAAATAAAATAAAATAAAATAGAATAAAATCACAAATTTTAAAACGCTTGGGAAAACAATCCTTCATGGGCCAGAAAAAACTGTCACAATCAAAAGCAGGATTAAGAGTTTCCATTGTAGCTCAGAGAGTTAAGAACCCAGCTAGTATCCATGAGGATGCGGGTTCCATTCTTAGCTTCGCTCAGTGGGTTAAGGATCCAGCATTGCTGGTGAGCTGTGGTGCAGGTCACAGACATGGCTCAGATCCAATGTTGCTGTGGCTGTGGTGTAGGCTGGCAGCTGTAGCTCTGATTCAGCCCCTAGCTTGGGAATTTCCATATGCAGCAGGTGCAGACCTTAAAAAAAGCAAAAAAAAGAGAGAGAGAGAGAGAGAAAGATCAGGAAGCCTAGAAGAACTTTTAGAAATGAAAATATATAGGAAATTAATTTTCAAAATTCAGATATAAACACCATTCTTTCTTCAGCATTTCAGAAGAAAAATCTGCTGGTCGATATAGCTGAGGAAATTATTCGAAGAAGAAAGGAAGATGAAAAGGTAAGAAGATGAAAAATGATCAAGGAGATTCTACAAAGAGAATGCTGAGAAAATGTCCTTCAATATAGATTTCTATCCCTAGTGTCTTAGCTCGAATGTGCCCCCCACCAGCAGGCCCTGAGGATTTTAATGCAGGTAATTTCTTTGGGAGGGCTGGAAACACTGGCAGGTAAGTGGGGACATGATACAGCAAAGGGAGAGCAGCCAATAAAAAGTGCTTACTAAGCCAGCCACCATGTGAGCAACTGAGTTTAACCGCGCAAGGAAAGTCTAGGAGAAAGGATAAGACATGCATCAGAATCACCGCAACTCTTGGGTCAAGAGAGCAGAGGTATTTCTAATGCCCTACACTGGTCATTAACCATCAAGGGCTGCTCCTGGGAGCACTGGCTCCTCAGTGCTCTGACCCTGGGGCACACAGGTGTAGAACCTGGCTGTCTAGGAGAGGCACATCAAGAGTGAAGGTCAAGGGTGTTCCCGTTGTGGCTCAGTGGTTAACGAATCCGACCAAGAACCATGAGGTTGCGGGTTCGATCCCTGGCTTCGCTCAGTGGGTTAAGGATCCGGCGTTGCCGTGAGCTGTGGTGTAGGTTGCAGACGCGGCTCGGATCCCGCGTTGCTGTGGCTGTGGCGAAGGCCGGCGGCTACAGCTCCTGTTAGACCCCTAGCCTGGGCACCTCCATATGCTGCGGGGGCGGCCTTAGATAAGGCAAAAAGACAAAAAAAAGAAGGAAGGAAGGAAGGAAGGAAGGAAGGAAGGAAGGAAGGAAGGAAGGAAGGGACAGGAGTTCTTACTGTGGCTCAGCGGTAATGAACCCGATCAGTATCCATGAAGATGTGAATTCAATCCCTGGTTCCCCTCAGTGGGTTAAGGATCCAGCGCTGCTGTAGGCTGCGGTGTAGGTAAGCTGTGGTGTAGATCATAGACATGGCTCAGATCCCGTGTTGCTGTGGCTATGGTGTAGGCTGGCAGCTGTAGCTCTGATTAGACCCCTAGCCTGAGAACATCCATATGCCACAGGGGTGGCCCTAAAAAAAAAAGACCAAAAAAAAAGAGAGAAAGAAGTGGACAATGGCTATTATCAAAAAGACAAGAGATGATAAGTGTGGGTGAGGATGTGGAGAAAGGGGAACCTCATGCCCCTTCTCGGTTACATTGATGGGAATGTAAACTGGTGCAGCCACTGGGGAAAACAGTGTGGACATGCCTCCAAAAAACTAAAACAGAACTACGTATAGTCTAGCAATCCCACTTCTCTTTACATATCCGAAAGAAGTGGAACCACTGTCTCAAAGAATTACCTGCATCCTGATGCTCACTACAACATCCGTCATTCACAGCAGATATGGAACCAACCAATGTCCCCTGATGGATGAATGGATACAGAAAATGTGGTATAGACACAGTGGAATATTATTCAGCCATAGAAAGAAGGAAATCTTGCCATTTGCAACAATACAGATGAATCTTGAGGACCTTATGCTGAGTGAAATAAGTCAGAGAAAGACTTACCAAATGACCTCACTTATATGTGAAATCTAAAACAAAAATAAACAATGACAAAATAAGAAACCAAGCTCATAGAAACAGAGAACAGAACTGATGGTTGCCAGAGGCGGGGGGTGGGGGTAGGCAAGATAGGTGAAGGGGATAAAGAGGTACGAACTTCCAGTTATAAAGTAAATCCAATCACAGAATATACTGTATAGCATGATGACTATAGTCGATAATGCAATATCTGGTGTTTGAAGTTTGCTAAGAGAGCACATCTTAAAAGTTCTCATCACAAGAAAAAAATTATAACTGTGTGGTGATAGACGTGAACTAGACTAATTGAGGTGATCATTTCACAGCTTATACAAATATCAACTCATTACATTGTAAACCTGAAACCAATTTAATGTTATATGTCAATTATATCTCTAAATTTCAAAAAAAAATTTTTTTTGTCTTTTTAGGGCCACACCCACGACACACCCTGGAGTTTCCCGGGCTAGGGGTCAAATCGGAGCCATAGCGGCTGGTCTATGCCACAGCCACAGCAACGTGGGATCCAGACTGAGTCTGGGACCTGCACTACAGCTCATGGCAACGCTGGATCCTTTAACCCACTGAGTGGCGCCAGGGATCGAACATGTGTCCTCATGGATACTAGTCAGATTCGTTTCCACTGAGGCACGACGGGAACTCCTCCTCCCCCCCAAAAAAAACTTTAAATGCACTAACTACCCAGTGTCACTCAATAAGTGATACAGAAAGGCAATACACGGAGAATGGAAAAACCCAGTTGGCCAGTAAACATTTGAAAAATCATTCAACCCCACTGGTCACTAGGGAAATCCAAAATAAAACCACGTAGCTATCTTCTCATCAGATTGGCCAGGATGTAGGGTGCTGGAACTGTTGGCTGCTGCTGGGACAAGTGGTATCTCACTTTGGAGGAAAACGCGGAGATGGCTATTCTAGTTAAAGATGCTCTTCCCACGGCCCAGCACGCGCACTCGTCGGCACTAGGCACAGCCCCGGGAGCAACAGCTACGTGCACAAAGCAACTTGCACGGAATGTTTTCACAGGTGTGTCAACACTTCAACGTACTTCAGCGGTGTGAATAAATAATACACTCATCCTATGCATGCACAGTACTGTCATCCTATGTAACACCAAACAATGGTCAAAAAGGACAGTGACATCATCAGCGTGGAAAAAAACCCCAAAAATAAGGTTGAGCAGAAATTAAAGGCAAGTGTCAGAGAATCTCTATAGCTCGATAGCATTTATGTAAGACTAAATAAGACCGGTTAAAATAAAACAGTGCATTGTTGCTTACAAACAGGTTTAACGGAAGGAAAAGTAGGCACGAGTGATGGATACCCACCAAGTTCAGGGCAGTGGCAGTCTCTAGGGAGGGAGAGAGCAAACGACATCCAGAAAGCGGTACATGAGGGGCTGTACCTCTCTGTATATGTCTTACTTACTTAGTAACTTCAAAAATGTGAGACAGGGAGTTCCTGTCGTGGCTCAACAGTTAACGAACCCGACTAGCATCCACGAGGACGCGGGTTTGATCCCTGGCCTCACTCAGTGGGTTAAGGATCTGGCGTTGCTATGAGCTGTGGTGCAGGTCCCAGACTCTGCTCGGATCCCATGTTGCTGTGGCTGTGGTGTAGATCAGCAGCTGTAGTTCTGATTCGACCCCTAGCCTGGGAACTTCCATATGCTGCGAGTGCGGCCCTAAAAAGACAAACGAACATATATATGAGATAAATATGGAAGCACGTTAGGATGGCTGGAACATGAATATCTTTATATTATCCTCTCTAGCTTTCCAAATAGTCGAAATGTTCACTTACAAGCTAAAGCCCTGAAGCCAGTGACCTTGGCCTGCTGGCTTTGCCTTGCAGATAGCAGAGTGACCTGCATCTTTGCACACTCATGTTTGCACACAAGGCCCATTGCCTTAAAACAAATTCCTAGATGTGAAAGAAATCACTGGGTCAAAAGTCACATAACTTTAAGACTTATACACGTCTTTTCAAGATGTATACCAATTTACCCTTTTTATTAGTCACGGACTGGAAGTTTGTGTTCCCCCTAAAATTCATGTGTTGAAGCCCTGACTCCAAATATGATGATATTAAGGAGATGAGGGCTTTCAGAGGTAATTAGGCTTGGACTAGGTTATATGCGTGGCAGGCCCTTGATGGATTAATGCCCATATAAGAGGAAGGATCTAAAAAAAGAGAAAAAAGGGAGTTCCTGCTGTGGCACAGTGGGTTAAGGATCCCGAGTTGCTGCAGCTGTGGGGCAGGTCGCAGCTGGACACAGGGAAAAGATGACTGTCTTCAAGGCAGGAAGTGACGACCATGGGCACTGAATCTGCAGGCACCTTGATCTTCCGGCCTCCAGAACAGTGAGGAATAAATGTCTATTGTTTGTTACAGTAGCCTGAGATAAAACTTTTTATTATTATTATTATTTGGTAATTGACTGGCAAAAACAGGTACAAGATTATCTTTTTAATACTCATCCCTTTAAATACTGGGGGAATGTTTTCTAATGTTGTCCATTTGTATTCTTTTGTGAATTTCTGGCTAGTGTCTTTAGCTCATTTTCAACTCAGATGTTTATCTTTTCCTATTGATTTGTAAAAGCTCATTATAGACTAGGAATTGTATTTTTTTTCCCCTCATGTTATTATGTGAATGTTTTTCTCATTTCTTCATTTACCTTTAATTTTTATTTATTGAGGGTTTTTAATGTTATAGGGGTTTCGGGAATCTTTCATGCTCTAGGTGTGGGAAGTGTTAGGTGTCGCAGGTGCAAAGTAAAAGTACAAACATAAAGTGTATGAAAGCAAACACAGTGAAAAGTCAGATCTCCCTTCCTCCTGAGTGCCCACTGTCCCAGTTTGCTCTGCACTGAGGGACTTTTGGGGACATGGGATTTTCATTACTAAAACTGGGACAGTTCTCAGCAAACTGGGACAGCGGGTCACCCTACCAGCTCCCTAGTTCCTTTCTCAGAGGCAATGCTGTCTCTAGTTTCTCAGGTAGCTTTCAAAAATATCACAAAAGTTTTCAACGTTCATCCTAAATCTGTTGTGCGGAAAATGACTCTTCGTCCACAAATTGGCATTTGCAAGATATGTCACATTAATTACTTTAAATCAAATGAAATTCAACCTTCTTCACAGTCAGGGTGACATCAGAATCCAGGGGGGAACAGAGTGCTCAGAAAACACTGAGCCTAAATCTTTAGTTCCCCTCCCAGGGCCTCGTCCTCCCCAAGCCCACAAGAACACTTTGAAGGCCAGCAGTTCAGCCACTATCAGGCCACTGCCTCAGCTCCAACATGAACAGGAATAAAATGAAGGTCAGGCAGGAGCCGGCAGAGAGCAGGAACGCATCCTAGAAAAGTCCCGGGGCTTAGAGTGTGAACATGTCTTTTAGGAGGGGGCACTATTCAACCCCCACCGCCTCCTAACAACCATTCAACCCACAGGAGGCTCAGACAGGCTCGGTAATTCACATAGGATCACCCTGTTAAAAAAGGCAGCCGGGGGAGTTCCCGTTGTGGCTCAATGGGTTAAGAACCCGACTAGTATCCATGAGGATGCAGGTTCAATCCCTGGCCTTGTTCAGTGGGTTAAAGATCCACAGTAGGTCGCAGATGTGACTCAGATCCTGCTTTGCTGTGGCTGTGGTGTAGGCCAGCAGCTGCAGCTCTGATTCAACCCCCTAGCCTGAGAACTTCCATATGCCGCGGGTGCGGCCCTAAAAAGAAAAAGAAAAAAAAGGCAGCCAGCTCTGAACCCACATCTATCCGATGCAAAGTTCATGTTTTTTCTGCTACATGAGTAACTGTTCCAGGAGGTTTTTTCCCTTTACTCCCTCCCTCATCCCACACTTTGCTGTCTAGAAACTGCTTTCCTGCCTTGGAACCTCCCTGGGTGTCTCGAAGGGAACGCATCTTGCCACGCGTTTTCCTCTTTAGGTCTTACTTATCTCCTCTATTCGTTGCTCTCCTGGAAGAAGGGCCACGTCTTACTCATCCTTGTCTTTTCCAAAAAGTGAGTGACTTGGAGCGTGGCTCAGAATAAATGCTCCACAAATGCTTGTTGAACTCCCTACAGTTCTTCATTTTCATGTAATAATAAAGAGTGCTCCAGAACCAATACCACAAGGCAAGAACTGCTCAGAGTCCGAGGAGTTGGTCAGCGGCTCTCCAATTTGTCGACACAGAGGTTAAAAAAAAAAAAAAGCACTCACCACTGTGGCTCAGAGGGAAGTTGCAAAAGGAAAGTCACAGGACAGCTCTGCTAGGAGACGGTGACATCAGACAGTGACATCAGACCAGGGTCACCCACCCACTTGGCATTCTGCAGCTGTAACTGGTATGACTCTCCAGGACTATTTCCTAAAGACACTCAAATTTCCATCTCATCAGAGCCTAACAGTCTAGGGAGTTCCTGGTGGTCTAGTGGATAGGATTGGCACTTTCACCACTGCAGCCCAGGTTCAATTCCTGGTCTGGGAACTGAGATCCTACATCAAGCCCGCATGCTGACAAGAAAAAAAGAAAAAGGAGCATAACACTCTTGACTGGAATATTAAGACTATTTTCTCTAAGTACAGGGGAGCATAGATGAATACAGCTGGGATTCCTGATCTAAATGCTTTTCCTTTTTTTTTTTTTTGGTCTTTTTGCCTTACCTAGGGCCGCACCCGCGGCATATGGAGGTTCCCAGGCTAGGAGCCACAACAGGAACTCTTAAGTCTTGCATTCTTTTGGGACTCAGGGATTTGAAGGGTCGTTTTGAGTAGCCTCCTCCTCCTGGGTCTGGAGGCAGGCTGTCATCTGGGAAAGCAGGCTGTTTTCCACATTCCATTCCCGTTCTCCTGGAACTAAGGGTCTGATTGGAGAGATAAGGCGACAGCACAGTCCGTGTTTATAGGAAAAGACAAAAACTGCTGACAAATATCTTGTGGGTCCTTGCCAAGCAAGCAGGACAAAGGCAGAGGAGGGCCACCACAGTCAGGGCAGACAAGAGGTCCTCTGGGCTGTTGAAGCATCGGGTCCAAGCAATTGGGGCCCCGACCGTGCGTACATGTATGTAAACACTCAGGAAGCTCAGCGCTGCTGGGGCTAATGTCCACAGCTTTCATTTCAAGGAGCTGCACTTTCATAGACAAAGAACTTTATTATAATCCCAGGAAAACCAGCAACTTCAGTGGAAAGAGTCACTCAGGAAAGGCTCCTCCGGCGACTTGCAAATGTATGAACTTAGTATATAAAATATCTATGGAAATCACTGAGCTAAAGCCGTCCAATGAAAACCTAACAGCTGGGCTTCTGACCTGGGAATTTCCTGAAGAAAATGGTCTTGTGGTGAAGTATGAGTCTAAGTGGAGTTGGGGGGGGTTGATCACCCCATAGTCCCGGGCACCCCCCAAAACAGCAGTGCACCCCCGCTGCCGGCAGTGCTTTCTTCTTAGAAAAGCATTTAGGGAGTTCCCGTCGTGGCTCAGTGGTTAACGAATACGACTAGGAACCATGAGGTTGCAGGTTCGATCCCTGGCCTTGCTCAGTGGGTTAAGGATCCGGCGTTGCCACGAGCTGTGGTGTAGGTTGCAGATGCGGCTCGGATCCCGCGTTGCTGTGGCTGTGGTGTAGGCTGGCGACTACAGCTCCTGTTAGACCCCTAGCCTGGGAGCCTCCACGTGCCGGAGGTGCGGCCCTAGATAAGGCAAAAGGACAAAAAAAAAAAAGGACAAATCTTCTCATCTTCTCTGTAACCACATGATCACTGCCACAGAGTTAGGGCTCGAACTGCTACACATTGTGGAATTTCTGGTTCTAGTAGCCCACTAGGATTCCTGAACCCTGAACCACTATCCCACGACCTGGGGTTCTAATTTTATAGGCAGAAAGTTATAAAGATTCTAAATGTGTATGCTTCTTTAAAAATAGCTTCAAAATACATACATCCATAAATGGACTCTAAAGTCTTTTTCAATTATCCATAAGGCCAGCAGATAAAA
Source organism: Catagonus wagneri (assembly GCA_004024745.2). Lineage (NCBI taxonomy): Eukaryota > Metazoa > Chordata > Mammalia > Artiodactyla > Tayassuidae > Catagonus > Catagonus wagneri. Next base: position 2,482,651 of record PVHT021183648.1, read on the forward strand.
TTGATGAAACAAAGATGTTTAAAAAAAAAAAAGTTAAACCCAGTATTGCATTCTTGGGCATTTATGCCAGAGAAATAGAAATTTAGGTTCACACAAAATCCTAATCATGAACATTCATAGCAGATTTAATAGTCAAAAACTGGAAACAAGACAGATGTCCTTCATAGGGGTTAATAGTTACACATACTGTTCCATCCATACATGAAATACTGTTCAGCAATTAAAAAGAACAAACTGTTGGAGTTCCTACTGTGGCACAGTGGGTTAAGAATCTGACTGTAGTGGCTCAGGTCGAAGCTGCGATTCGGATTCAATCCCTAGTCCAGGAAATTCCATATGCCATGGGTGTGGCCGTAAAATAAAAAGATAAAAAATAAAAAATAACAATCTATTTGTACACATAACCACATGTGTAGCTCTCTAGGGAATTACCTGACTGAAAAAAGCCAATCCCCAAATGTTTCATACTGCATGATCCCATTTAAATAACACTTGAAATGCAAACGTTTAGAAATGGAGAACAGATTAGGGGTTGCCAAGGCTTAGGGATGGGAGAGGGCAGGGGAACAAGAGAAGTAGTTGTGGTCATAAAACGGCAACAGGAAGGATCTTTGTTGTGACAGCCATATCTTAACAGGTGGTAGATACACAAACTTAAATGTGATAAAATTGTATAGGAGTAAATACACACACACATTATTTACAAATGAAAACAAGAAAATCTAGTGAAGCCTAAATAAAGTCGGTGGATTTTATTAACGTCAGTTTCAGGTGGTTGATATTCTATTATAGTTTTGTAAGATGTTAACATTAAGACAAACTGCATGGCTCAGTGGTTAACGAACCCGACTAGCATCCATGAGGACGCGGGTTCGATCCCTGGCCTCGCTCAGTGGGTTAAGGATCCAGTGTTGCCTTAAACTGTGGTGTAGGTCACAGACAAGGTTCAGATCCCGCACTGCTGTGGCTGTGGTGTAGGCCGGCAGCTGTAGCTCCGACTGGACCCCTAGCCTGGGAACTTCCATATGCCGTGGGCATGGCCCTAAAAAGACAAAAATAAATAAGTAAAAAATAAACAAAGTAAGTAGAAGTTGCACCCACTAATGAAAGAATCCACAGTATTCTCAGGTCTACACAGGTAAACAAATCAGTGCAGTGTTCCCAGAACTTTCCCAATTTTATCCCAAGAAAGCCTCAGCCCCAAACAAATGTGAAAAGGTAATCACCCTAAATTTACAAAACTTGATGATGCACAATTCTCAGCACATTTCAAAGGTTAGGTAAAATATACACCATATTCTCTAACTACAATTAAATTAAAAGTCAACTGAAAAGATTTTCAAAATCGGAGTTCCCGTCGTGGCGCAGTGGTTAACGAATCCGACTAAGGAACCATGAGGTTGCGGGTTCGATCCCTGCCCTTGCTCAGTGGGTTAACGATCCGGCGTTGCCGTGAGCTGTGGTGTAGGTTGCAGACGCGGCTCGGATCCTGCGTTGCTGTGGCTGAGGCGAAGGCTGGTGGCCACAGCTCCGATTAGACCCCTAGCCTGGGAACCTCCACATGCCGCGGGTGCGGCCATAAACCCGCGGCCATAAAATGACAAAAGGCAAAAAAAAGAAAAGATTTTCAAAATCCTTATACATTTGGACATTAAAGCATACTTCCAGATAACTCCGGGTCAAATAAATCACTGCAGGATACAAAATTAATGCACAGAAATCTCTGGCATTCCTGTACACTAACAAGGACAGAGCAGAAAGAGAAATTAAAGAAACAATCCCATTTACCACTGCATCAAAGAGAGTGCAATACCTAGGAGTAAACCTGCCTAAAGAGGCAAAAGACCTGTACTCTGAAAACTATAAGACACTGATGAAGGAAACCGAAGATAGCACAGACAAATGGAAAGAAATATCATGCTCTTGGATTAGAAGAATCAACATTGTCAAAATAGCTCTACCAGCCAAGGCAATCTGCAGATTCAAGGCAATCTCTATCAAACTGCCAATGGCATTTTTTGCATGACCAGAACAAAACTGTCATGTCAGAACAAAACTGTCATGTCAGAACAAAATTTTTATAGAAACATGAAAAATAAATCAGAAGAGAAATTTTAAAATACTTAAAACGCTATGAAGATACTCTGTATTAAATAAATTCAAAATGCTTGAAGACAGTGAAATGTGTTCTTTCCTGCTCTCAGTGTTTAAAGCTGATGGGAGCATCAGAATAGCACCTTCCTGTGCTAAAAACAGCAGCTTGACAACATGCGATCTGCCTGACTTCTTTCAAGAGTTCACATTCCTGATCCAGTAAATTCCATTTCTAGGAATTAACTTCAGGAAATTATCTACAATGAGGACAGAGATCTGCCTCCAAGATAGTCCCTGCGGCATTGTTTCTGACTGTCAAAACGAAAGCGTAAGCATCCTAAAAGTCCCAGTTTGGATTAGTCAAGTAACTCTTGGCGTACACACAGGATGGGTTATCACGTAGCCAGGAGAAATAAGGTAAAACAGTTACACGTGACACGGGGAGATATAATCTTAGGTGAAAGGAGACGTGACTGTGCATAAACGGTGCAATCTCGACTGTGCGAAATAAACGTAGAGGAAAACACTGGGAAGAAACATGCAAACAAATTTACACTGCTATCCTAGACTGCAGGAGGTTGTCGCTTTCTTATTTAAACTTCTCTATAGTTTCTTTTTCTTTCCTTTCTTTTTTTTTTTTTTTTTTGCAGTGCACTTGTAATAGTACTTAACGCCATTTTTTTAGGGCCACACCCAGGGCATGTGGAAGTTCCCAGTCTAGGGATCGAATCAGAGCTGTAGCTGCTAGCCTATACCACAGCCACAGCAATGCGGGATCCGAGCTGCATCTGGGACTTACACCACAGCTCACAACAAACACTGGATACTTAATCCACTGAGCAAGGCCAGGGATCGAACCTGCACCCTCATGGATACTAGTCAGGTTCATTACCGCTGAGCCACCATGGGAACTCCTTTGACTCACTTTTCAATACCTCGTTATGATGAACCAAACTTAGCAATGATTCTATTTGTAATAGCCCCAAACTGGAAACTACCCAAATATCCATCCACAGTAGAATGAATAAATACACTGCAGTAAGTTCACACAACGGGTTATCATATAGCAATGAGAACAGTCTGCAACCAAACACAACAGTAAGGATAAATCACAAATACAGTGTTGAGGAGTTGGAGTTCCCTTCGTGGTTCAGTGGTTCACGAATCCGACTAAGAAGCCTGAGGTTGCGGGTTCGATCCCTGGCCCTGCTCAGTGGGTTAAGGATCCAGCGTTGCCGTGAGCCGTGGTGAAGGCTGCAGACGCGGCTCGGATCCCGCATTGCTGTGGCTGTGGCGAGGGCCGGCGGCTACAGCTCCTGTTAGACCCCTAGCCTGGGAACCTCCACATGCCGTGGGTGTGGCCCTACATAAAGGCAAAAAGACAAAAAAAAAAAAAAAAAAGCAAATACAGTGTTGAGGAGTTCCCTGCTGGCCTAATAAAGATCTGGTATTGTTACTGGCTTGGGTTTGATCCCTGGTAGGGAACTTCTGCATGCCATGGGCGCCTCAAAATTAAATGTATGTATATTAAATATATATATATTTGAGTTAAGCCAAATTCAGGAACGCAATTCCTGGATATTCCATTTACATAAAATACAAAAATTGACAGAACTAATCAATGCTCTTAGAAGTCAGAAGAGTGATCTCTTGGGAGAGCAGGGAACAGTAAGAAGGGAGCACGAGCAGAGTTTTGGGGTGCTGGTGATGTTCTGTTTCTTAACCTGGGTGCTGGTGATGAGAGGGGGTGTTTAGTCTGTGAACAAGTGTTGAACTGAGTGCTTATGATCTGTGAACTTTCTCTATGAATATTATGCATCAATATGACATTTTCAAAATGAAAAAAAAAAAAAAAAACAAGAATGGTGCTTGGAAGGACACTTGGAATTTATCTTCCCTTAATTGGATAACGGTTCCTGAAAAGATACTGGGCTTCCTAGAATTTGTATTAATAATTCAAGTCTCCCAAGTAGCGTTCCAGACAGAGCAGCATCTGCTAATACCTTGTGTGGCCCTGGTTCCAAAACCCACTTCCCGCTCCAGCTGGCGTTCTCCTCTCCTGATGGACACAGAGGCAGCCCCGCCTCCCACCAATAATGAGTTGCCATAATGTGATGTATACAATATATATGGACATCAACACGACATCACACGATGGGGCACAGGCTTTATTTAAAGGGAGGGGAAGGGAAAAATGTGTACACAGAGCTTATTCAGAAAGAGGAATTTCTGATCTTCATTCTGGGGATCTTAATTAACCCAGGCACCTAAATCCAGAATCCCTGATACCTACACTCCTGAAACTATTTTGCAATCCTAACTTTTTTTTTTTTTAGGGCCACACTGGAGGCATATGGAGGTTCCCAGGCTAGGGGTCAAATCAGAGCCATAGCTGCCGGCCTACACCACAGCCACAGCAATGCCAGATCTGAGCTGCATCTGCAACCTATACCACAGCTCACGGCAACACCAGATCCTTAACCCACTGAGTAAGGCCAGGGATCAAACCTGCATCCTCATGGGTGCTAGTCAGATTCGTTCCGATAAGCCACGCAGGGAACTCCCACAATCCTAATTTTTTTGACCACACCCACAGCATGGGGAAGTTCCTGGGCCAGGGATCAAACCCAAGCCACAGCAATGACCTGAGCCACAGCAGTGATGATGCCAGATCCTTAACCATAGGCCACCAGGGAACCCCTGCTATCCTAATACTTATCTTGTATCAGACTAAGCTCTGGGGATATAAAGATCCCCAGATACAAAAATACGTCAACCTCTGCCTTCATGGAGCTTACCGTCCAGCAACAAGGAATGACATCAATCTGAATAAATCATAAATGCGACAGTGATAAGATCTATAAGATAGTGGTGCTACAAAAGCATACCTGTAATAGAGGATTTCAAACTGAACTGAGGAGGGCGGGCTGCCGCCTGAGTTGAGTTCTAGAACGAGTAGGAGTAAAGCCAAGCAAAAGATGGGAGGAGCACCTAAGGCCATGGAACCAGCCTGCGCAAAGGCCCAGTGGCAGGAGGAAGCTACCTTGGAAGAACCTGAAAGATGGTGTGGCTGGGACACAGAACACAGGGGAGCTGTGGTAGGCGATGGGGCTGGAGAGGTGAGAAGTGACAGATGGGACGGCTTTCTGTTTTGAGGGCACTTTGGCAGACACGCCCTCCTCGGAACCTCCCCTCCCCTCCCCCCGCCATAAGCTAGCCAGCGCAGGTGGGATCGATCAATCAATCAGGAAAGGGACTTGCCAGAGAAGGGAGTGAGAAAGCCCACGTTCACCCCTTGCCTGGACTCCTGGTCCAGTGCTCTCTGCCCTGCACCACCACTGCCGTCTCCTGTATCCAGTCCAAGCTGAGCCTTCCTGTGGCCCAGCCCTCAAATCCCACAGTGGAGACATGAGGTCTCAGAGCTAGAAGGGCACCTTCTCCAGGACTCACCCTGATGGCATCTTGACAGACTCTTGGGCTGAGCGAGCTCTCCCTGGTTTATTGTGAAACACTGGCGGAATCCTCTGAGCTCAAAGTTCATTGGTGGAAAAAGCTTCGGGATGATACGGTTTGGTTGGGCCAGACAATCTCTGTTTTAAATTCAGTTGCTCCACTGTTCCAGAAGTCTGCTTGGAAACACAGGCGGTGCCTCTGTGAACCAGCCACATCCCCTCATGGGAAGTTTTGATTCACTCATCCGGGAACCGCGAGATCTTTCCCCTTATCTTTATGCCTTCCTGAAACACAGCTGTTGTCTCTTTGACTGGCCTCCCCTACACCATGTCTGTTGATTTAGGAAAAAAACTACATATTTCTTCTTTTGCAAATACTCAAGGATGAATTCTTCTGTCTTCCTAAACTTCCAGTCTCTTTCTTTCTGTGAAATTGAATTTATCTGCTATAATTCACCTGAAAAACGTAATATAACCCAAACATGGGGCCTTGAGCAAGTTCCCATCACCCTTCCCTCAAGTCCTTTACCGAAGAAGAGAAAGCCTTGGACATTTAGGATCCTGTCCTTGTAGCAAGCAAACAGTAGGGTATAATCGTGCCCTTGATTGGAATTAATAGCTGCATAGACTTAATCACAGAATATCGCACATGGAAGCCATCTCACAGTCCTGGCGATCAGAGCCTCCACCTGCTTTGTCCTTCACCTTGAGAAACTAAACCTCACCTTACTAAACTTCTCTGGGCTTCGCTTTCCTCCAAAGTAGTCAGCTGTGTGTGGGTGTAACTGTGTATGTGTGTGTGCTAAACTACTGTCTCTGTTCTTAAATTGAGAGCCGATATTAAAAGCTCAGGATCTTTTACTTTAAAAGGTGGATTTCCAGTTCATCTGGAAGACCAGCAGGTCCTACAACCCTGGGGCACAACCTCATGAGGGAACCATCAGCAGGAGTTGAGGGTCCTCTGTCATCGCATAGGCATGTTCTCTAGAATTCCCCAGTCCCTTCTATGTGCCATTTTGTCTCCAGCAGTGAGGTTCATCACCAGTTGCCGTTTATCATTCCACTTGTCTTATTTTTCAGAGCACAGAAACATTTCTTTATAGCCACTTTGCTATCAAACATGGAAAAGATGAGACACACCCAAGAGAGCCGAATTTCAAGAAAAATAAAAGACCGTATTCCTTTGTACAAGCTGAAAAATATTTCTCTGTTAGCTTCTCTCAGTGGTTCTGGCTCTGGTTTCTCAGACGCTGGTTGGACTTCCAGTCACTCGAAGGCTTGACGGGGCTGGAAGTTCACTTCCAAGATGGCGCGCTCACAGGGCTGTGCGTGGACGCTGTTTGTTGTCAGGAGGTCTTGATGCTTTGCCGTGTGAACCTCTCCAGAGGGATGACTGGAGGGTCACTGGTTTCCTCCAGTGCAAGTGATCCAAGAGAAAACAAAGTGAAATGTACAATGCCTTTTGTGACCTGACCACGGGAATCAAAATCCTGCTATTTCCACAATATCCTATTGGTGACACAATAACACACGTCAGCCCTATTTGGTGCTAGAGGGGACTACACAGGGCATGAATACAGGGAGACGAGACTCACTGGGGGTTCTGTCTCGGAAGCTGGATGCCACATAGTTCTATGATGTTTAGAAGAGACATACTTAAAATACGGGGCCATGGAAATGTTTGAAATAAACTTGGGGTGGCTGTACAAATATCAGATGAAATAGACTTTTGAAAAGAGTCCTATTACAGATAATGAGATTAAATATGATAAAAATTCAACTTACTAAGATATGATTATGACAAAAAAATTGGTAAAATATGTTCACGATATATAAACCAAAATTTGATAGAATTCAGGGAGAAACTGACAACTTCACTGTTACAGTGGAAGATAACACACCTCTCCCTATGATTGTTAGATTAAGGACACACACACAAGACAGAAAATTTCAACAGTAGAATTAATGTTTGAATTATTGCACATATATAGAATTTTGTACCCAACAATTATGGATAATATATTTGCAACATTTATAAAACTTGACCAAGTACTAAGCCGCAACATAATTCTCATCAGATTTCAAAGATCATTATCTATGTTTTTCCTACCATAATACAAGTAATTGGGAGTAAAAAACAATACATAATTATTTTTTAATTCCAACATGCTTGGGAAAACTTAAGCACATGGGGCAAAGAAGAAATCATCTTCAAAATGTAAAATTTGGTTTATTATGCTACGGCGCTTCTAAAATTTGGAATATGATCAGTCTATTACGAAAGTTGCCTTGGTCAATATGTTTAGGACCAAGCTTTCTCACAACTGAAGAAAAATTCTTTAAAGATCTTTTTAAAAGCTGAAAATGGTTTGTAATTGGCATTCTTTCATGCAAGCAGTAACTGGTTTAATGATTTCAATATTTGATATTCTTTCCCACTGAAGGTATCTAAGAAGCTGTAAATGTAGATCAAGAAGCAATGAAAACATTTCTCTAATCCTACCCCAATATATAAAGATAAATCTATATGAAGTCTCTATACTAGATCATAGTTTCAGTTTTAATGAAAATCATCATGATTAGAAATAAATGCCCTAGAGGACCTATTTCTGGAGGCGAGAATCATAAATCTCAGGATTTGGGTCTGCAAAGAATTGACTTACTGTGGTACTGATGAGGGGATACTGACCAAAACTTAGCACATGGAGGACTCTGAGAGATGCTGGGAGCTATAATTTTTAGCTCTGTGTTTGGCTAAAAATTGGAGTTCTGTTGTTCAAGAAAGAGGTTCAGAATAGCTATTAGAGAATCATGAGCAGACTTGGCCATAAAGAAAATTATCCCTAATTGAGACTATGAATCTCATAAAATCTTGATGCCAAAACCAGACATGAACTATATAATTTAAAAAAGAGAGACTTGGCCAGGCTTACTCATAAATGTAGAGTAACAAGTAAAAGTTAAAAAGCCTGGACAAAATTTTTAGCAACAATACTAAAATATTCTATGATAATAAGTAGATACTATACTATGATCAAGCCTGAAATTTATTCCAGAAATTTGAGTGATTTAATATTAGAAAAATCTATCATGAACACATACCACAACAATAACTTAAAGGATAAAAATTTGAACATCTAAATTGATACAGAAAAACCATTTGACAAATTTACTCATTCATAAAAACTCTTAGCAAACTGGGCATAGAAGAAAATACTTAAGCTAACTAAGATTAACTTTTAAAAATCTATGGAATAACATTTGCAACAACATGGATAAATCTGGAGGGTATTGTGCTTAGCGAAGTAAGTCAAAGACAAATATTATATGTTTTCACTTATTTGTGGAATCTAAAAAATAAAGCAAATAAGTGAATATAAGAAAACAGAAAGAGACTCATAGATACAAAGAACAGAGAAAACTCGACTGATAAATAACCACATGGAAAGATGCTCAGCCTCATTAATAATCAAGGACACGAACTAAGTCCACAATAAGACACCACTGTACATTAACTAGTTTGGCAAGAATCTGAGGCTACTATCACTAAATGTTTGTTGAAAACCAATGTGAACCCATACATCTTGCAGGTGAGACTGTAAATTGACACAATCACTTTAAAAACCATTTGGAATTATCTTGTACACACCCTACAACCACTGTGTCCTAAGAGAAACTCTGGTTTACCTGGGCACCCAGAAATATGTGTAAGAGTGATCCTAGATGTATTATTTACAAAAACAACAACAACAAAAAATCTACATGCCCCGTGACATTGTTTTCATTAAGCTCAAAAAGAAGCAAAAGTAAGTAAAGTCTGTGGATACACACATATGTGATAAAGCTGCTTTTTAAAAAACAAAGAAATAATAAACATGAAATTCAGGATAGTGGCTACCTCTTGGGGGAGAAAGGCATATGAAATAAGGAAGGGGCCTCAGCCAGACAAAACCATATTAATGGTGTTCTAATTCTTGGAGGCAGTGCGTTCACTGACATTCATTTTGTTAGTATCATTCATAAAAATAAAATATTTATTTTATTTTATTTTATTTATTTTTAGGGCTGCACCTGAGCATATGGAAGTTCCCAGGCTAGGGGTCAAATTGGAGCTGCTGCTGCCTGCCTACTCCACAGCCGCAGCAACGCCAGATCCAAGCTACGTCTGCAGCCTACACTGAAGCTCACGGCAACGCTGGATCCTTTAATCCATTGAATGAGGCCAGGGATTGAAACTGCATCCTCATGGATACTAGAGGTTCATTACCACTGAGCCACAACAGGAACTCCCACACATATAAAAATTTTAAAGAAAAAAATCAACCTCCCTTAGAGAGAACAGTCACAATTTAGGAACACTTAAGAACACGTAAGGTCTTATCTTAGTCAGAGAAGGTAAAAGACTTAAAGTTCTTGAAGCAAGCAGTTTCCAGCCAAATTTGACATGAGAAGCTAGATTCGGCTGGAAACCTGAGCTGGCAAGATATGACAGTGGGAGTTCCGGTTATGACTCAGCAGTTACGAACCCACCTAGTATCCATGAGGATGTGGGTTGGATCCCTGACTCTCTCGGGGTTAAGGATCCAACATTGTCATGAGCTGTGGTGTAGGTCACAGACACGGCTCAGATCTGGCATTGCTGTGGCTGTGGCTGTGGCCAGCGGCGGCAGCTCCGATTCGACCACCTAGCCTGGGAACTTCCATATGATACAGGTGGCCCTAAAAAGGGAAAAAAAAAGTTATGCTGGTGAATCAAGCCAGAGTGTGGACATAGAAAAGCGTGGTAGCCTGCCCAGCCCCACACAGCTCACAGGAGAGATTCAGGGCTCGAGAGGGAAGCCGTGTGGGGCAATGTGTGGCACCCCCAAGCCCAGCTGGTTTGGCGGGGCTGCTGCCAGCTCTGGACTGCATCGCAAGACCGATCCCGGCCAGATGCCTGCCAGAGCCTCTGACAGAAACCAAGGAGAACATCGCTCATCTTTGGGGCCAGGAGCCCTGGAAATAAAGGAGCCAGAGACTAGACCTGGAATAGAAAAACGATGGGAGGCAAATCTCAGTTTCAGATGCCTGTGATGAAAAGGGCAGCCTCTGACCCCTAGCCTGGTAAAAATATTCCCTGGCCTCTGGCGCTCTCTTCTCCTCTCGTCTCTACCAACCGTGAGCCTAAGGCTGACAGTGTGATCTCATCTGTCTAACGGAGCAGTTTGAGGACCCTGGTCACCACCGTACTTGCTGCTCAGTGCCTCTAATGCCATCAGTTTGGTATTTAAGACTTCTCCTATGTTCTTAAGGCACTAGAGCTGCTTGTAACTGCCCTGTTTCAACCATATTTTTTTTAATTATGATATAAATATAGATGTTTGGTCTTCCTCCTGGGTTCCTGGCAGAGTTCCTAAAACCTTTGTGATTTCCCGAGTGAGCTTTTCTTTTTTTTTTTAAGGGCCTCCCCCACGGCATATGGAGGTTCCCAGGCTAGAGATAAATAGGAGCTACAGCTGCTGGCCTACACCAGAGCCACAGCAATGCGGGATTTGAGCCGCATCTGTGACCTACACCCCAGCTCACAGCAACACTGGATCCTTAACCTATTGAGTGAGGCCAGGGATTGAACCCTCAACCTCGTGGTTCCCAGTCAGATTCGTTTCCACTGTGCCACGACGGGAACCCCATAGGAGCATCTTTTGTTACAATATTTGGTCTCAGTCCTTGGTTCCTGACATCAGAGCTTCTAACCCACTTGGAATGTCCAGAACAATGAGTGTCTTTTTGCGTCCTAGTGATGGGGTCCCCTAGAAAGCTCCAGGATAGGGACTGGTTGCAGCAAGACCGAGGCAGGATTAGAGGGTTGGAACTTCCAGCCCCAGCCCCTAACCTCCAGGGAGCAGAGAAGGGCCAATGATTCAACCAACCGAGTCTATGGAATGGAACCTCCGAAAATCCCTAAACAATGGCGTTCAGAGAACTTCCAGGTCGATGAACACATCAAGTCATGGGAGGGCAGTGTGCCCAGAGAGGGCATGCAAGCTCCATCGTTCTTCGCTCTGTGCATCTCTTCCATTTGGCTGTTCCTGAGCTGTCTCCTTTATAATCGAAGTAGAGTGTTTTCCTGAACTCTGTGAGCCGTTCTAGCAAGTTATCAAGTCAGGGGAGGGGTTAGTGGGAACCTCCGATTTTTAGCTCATTGGTCAGAAGTACAAGAGGCCCGGGACCTGCAACAGGCATCTGAAGTAGGGTCTTTTTTTTTTTTTTAAATAATGATTTACTTTTCTCTGTAGTTACATTTTTTTTCCATTGCTTAATGAGTTTTATTACAATTATAGGTGTACGAAAATCATCACAACTCCATTTGATAGCATTTCTGTCCCAAACCCTCAGTGCATGCCCCCAACCCCCAGGATTGTCTTATTTGGAAACCATAGGTTTTCCAAAGTCTGTGAGTCATTGACTGTTCTGCAAAGAAGTTCATTGTGTCTTTTTAGTTTCCACATGTAAGCGGTAGCATCGGATGTTGCTGCCTAACTGTCTGACTGGTTTCACTCCGCATGATAATTTCTAGGTCCATCCATGTTGCTATAAATGTTG
>PVHT021183648.1:2506237-2525686 GCA_004024745.2 Catagonus wagneri
CTACACCACAGCCGCAGCAATGCCCCATCCTTAACCCACTGTGCTGACTGGGGATTAAACCTGTGCCTCCACAGAGACAAGCTGGACTAAGAACCCACCGCGCCTTGTTCTTTTCAAGAAGCGACCACCCTCTGTGGTGTTAGCCGCCAACTGCTAAAGTCATTTCATACCCTAGGGGTATTTTCATTTAACATGTAACACCTAGACCCCCAAATATCCACAGGTATTTCTAACTGTGTAACGTCAGGCACAGTGACAGCTGAGAATCACAGATACCACTTCAAACCAAAGCGCGCCCCTCCCCTCCCGCCGCATTTTTACCAGGTTCCTCCCAACGCTGGGACCAGAGACTCTCAGACCAGCTATCCAAAGTCTGTCTCATCTGTGAAGCTCTCCCTTTGGAACAGACAGACGTAAATACACGACTTACCCACATAATTCCGCTGGGCCCTGGTCCAGCTGGCCGTCCAGTCCCCTCAGGCCCCAGCTCACCCCCCGACCTGCCTCCTGGAACTTGAAGGATGCAGGGTCTCTCCAAGGTCACAAGAGGGGGCCCAGTCCACTCCCCTCTTTTGAGACTACCAGTCCATGTAGTTTATGAAGAGATGCCCAAACAAGGTTACAGAACAGGCAGTCTGTTCTAAATATTTACATTGCAAAATTTATACTTTCAACCCCGAAGTATAATGCAAACTAATGGTACTGATCTGTGGAATAATTTCAGGATTTATAACAAATATTCACTCATCCTGAACTCTTAGCCAATGTGGTCCAGGGGTGAGACAGAGGGGAGTTTCAAATGGAACAGCAGCAACTTTCGATTCTGTTGGCAGCTCTTTGTGATGACTGCAGCTCACTTGGTTAGGAGATGAAGTCTGTGAAAATGGGACTGGAGCCCAGGGGGGAAGTGCCTCTTGCCCGGCTCCCCAGGGATTTCCTATTTGCTCTCCCACCACTGAGCCCTGCTGAGTGGCTGCCCTCACTCAAATCCTGAACCTAGACACTTTTTTTTTTTTTTGGCCATGCCCACAACATGCAAAAGTTCTTGGACCAGGGATTGAACCCTTGCCACAGCAATGATAACACCAGGTCCTTAACCCACTGAGCCACTAGGGAACTCCTTTTTTGTGTGGTGAGGAGGGACCTGGACTCTCTTGCATCAAGACTGCCTTGAGAGCCATCAGCTTCTCCTCCTGGCCAGGCACAAATTCGCTTTCTGTTCCAGGACACCTGCCCCCACGCTGCCCTGCCCCTCCCCTCTCTCCCTGCTCCCAGGAGAGTCACCAGCTGCTTCTCCTCCGAGCGCTCAAAAAATAACTCAAGTACAGGACTGGAAAGAAGAGTAACTTTGCAGTTACAAACACTGCTCCGCGAGGTGATCAAGGTCAACATCAACAGGTCAGAATGACAGCACAGGCTCTTGACGCATAATGAAAATGGGGCTTGACTGCTGGGATCTTCCGCTCCCAAACCCATAGCCAACCCCAATCATGAGAAAAACATCAGACAAATTATTCAGGAACATTCTGCAAAATTCCTCAAAATTGTTAAGGCCATCCAAATCAAGGAGAGTCTGAGAAACTGTCACAGCCAAGACGAGACTAAGGAGACATAAGAGTAAAGGTCATACGGGATCCATGATGGACTCTGTAACAGAAGAGAGACATTGGGTTAAAAAATAAAGAAATCTGAATAAATTATGGACTTCACTAAATAGCGTACCAATTTTGGTTCATTCATCATGACATGTGTACCACACTAATATAAGATGTCAGCAAGCGTCCCGTGGTGGATCAGCAGAAACGAATCTGACTAGCATCCATGAGAAGACAGGTTCAATCCCTAGTCTTGCTCAGTGGGTTAAGGATCCAGTGTTGCCTTGAGCTGTGGTTTAGATCACAGACATGGCTTGGATCCTGCACTGCTGGGGCTGTGGTGTAGGCCGGTGGCTACAGCCCTGATTCAACCCTAAGCCTGGGACCCTCCATATACTGCGGGTGTGGCCCTAAAAAGACAAAAACAGTCATAATAATAGCAGAAATGGGGCCTTGGGTACACACGGATTCTCTCTCCTACCTCTGCACAGTAATTCTGGGAATCTAAAATTGTTCTAAAAAAAATAAAACAGTTCTAAAGTTAAAAGTTTACTATTAAAAAAAGACTCATGAACGAATGGCTCTGTTTCATCCTCACCCACCTTCAAAACACAAAGCACCAGACTTAAGTAGAGGGCAGTGCGGCGGGCTGAGAGCACAGACTCCAGCCTCAGACAGGTGTGGTCTGTGATCCGGCTCTGCCACTCACTGCTGAGTGTCCTGGCGGCAGCTGGACCCAACTCAGCTTCAGTTTCCTCATTATTAATGGGAAGGGGTGAGGACAATAGCATCGTGGAACTGCTGCCAAGACTAGTATGTAAAGGTTTTTTTTTTTTTGCTTTTTAGGGCCGCTCTCGCGACATATGGAGGTTCCCAGGCTAGGGGTCTAATCAGAGCTACAGCTGCCGGCCTACGCCACAGCCACAGCAACGCCTGATCCTCAACCCACTGAGTGAGGCCAGGGATCAAACCCACAAACTCTTGGTTCCTAATCAGATTCGTTTCCACTGCGTCACAATGGGAACTCCCAGTACATAAAGTTTTAAGTGGCACCTAAGTCAGAAAACCTTCACTGTGCTGTTACTATAGTCTGTGACCAAGATCTAAGGCCATCTGGAGAGAGGGCTGGGTGGCCAGAGGCCCCACCAGGAAGGCGGCCGCGTGCTCCTGAGGAGGACGCGGGGGAAGCGGGTCTGGGGGCCCTCCTGTAAGTGACCACACTCGGGGGCATCCTCGGAATGCGGGGAAGGGCAGGGCGTTGCTGGTCTACTACAAAGTCTCTGCTCGTGACCCAGGGCACAATGGCCGGAAGAGCCATTCAGGGCCCGGGCCCAGCAAAACAGACTGCGTCTGCGTCTCCCCTCACCGCACAACCCACCAGAGAACCTGCAGGGAACCTGGGCCTCCAGCGCCCCCACCAGCCAGGCTGCGGCAATGCCGCCTCAGAGTAAGGCCCGAGCTCACCCCTTGGCACTTAGGGAGCATGTCCAAACACGAGCAGCCCTGAGCGACACTTGACACTTGCTGTCTGGACAGGGGCTCAGGGGCCTGGGCTGGGCCAGCCGGGCTGTGAATCCTGCCATTGTTGCCTGGCCTGGTGCAAGCCTCCAAGCCCTTAGTGCCTCAGCTTCCTCCCCTGCCCTGGGGAGAATGGTGCCTGTCTGCGATACCTTACACCCCGGGAAACCAGAGGACCCCTCAAGGAAAGGAGCCCCTTTCCCACTTTTCTTTTTTTTTTGGAGGGGGCGCTGGGCCCACCGCATGCACAATTTCCTGGGCCAGGGATAAAGCGAGGTCCTTAACCCACTGAGCCACCAGGGAACTCCTCAAGCCCCACGGCTTCCTCACTCCCCAGGCAGCCCTGCAGCTCTGCATCTCCACGAAGGCATCAAGGGCACTGGCAGGCCCTGTGTGCTCTTCACACGGAATCTGCTGACCGAAGGGACCTCAAGTCTCCCAATAGGCAGTGACAGAGCTGGGCCTGGGGCCAGTGTCTCCTCCTTCACTGCTGGCCGCACTGAGTCGGGTCATGGAATTCCTGAATCTGTCCTGGCCTGCACTTTATGTTTCATCTCTGTGACTGCCTTGTCCTCACTGACCGTATACGGAGAATAAGCACAAAGAACATTCGATTTCTTTGAAGGACTTGGCAGTGTATGTGGTACCTATAAAACAGACAAAAATTGCACCTCGGTTTCTGCCTTCAAGAAGCGTAAACTAGGAGTTCCCCTCGTGGCTCAGCGGTTAACGAATTCGACTAGGAACCATGTGGTTGTGGGTTCGAGCCCTGGCCTCGCTCAGTGAGTTGAGGATCCGGCATTGCTATGAGCTGTGGTGTAGGTCGCAGACGCGGCTCAGATTCCATGCTGCTGTGGCTGTGGCATCGGCCAGTGGTTGCAACTCCGATTAAACCCCTAGCCTGGGAACCTCCATATGCCGCAGGTGCAGCCCTAGAGCCCTAGAAAAGGCAAAAAGACAAAAGAAAAAAGAAGAAGCGTAAACTAGAACAACAAATAACTAAAGTTTAAAAATCACTCTAAGTCTGCCTTTCCCTCGCTCCGTTTTCCTTCAGAGTAGTCGTGTGTAGCTGGCGCTGTTTTACAAAAGCATACTTCAAGCAGAAGGGGTAGCCTGGGTGTGATGTTCTGACCGGACCCCATTGTTCTTTCCACCTGACGCACCGTTTCTTTTTTTTTATGATGATTTTTATTTTTTCCATTATAGCCGTACATCTACTGTACAACAAAGTGACCTTGTCACACACATATGTCTACATTCTTTTCCTCACATTACCATGCTCCATCATAAGTAATTAGACCTAGTTCGCAGTGTTGTACAGCAGGATCTCATTGCTTATCCATTCCAAAAGCAACAGTTTGCACCTACAAAGCCCAAATTCCCAATCCATCCCACTCCCTCCCCCTCCCCCTTGGCAACTACAAGTCTGTTCTCCAAGTCCATGAGTTTCTTTTCTGTGGAAAGACTCATTTGTGCCATATATTAGATTCCAGATATAAGTGACATCATATGGTATTTGTCTTTCTCTTTTTGACTTACTTCACTCAGTATGAGAGTTTCTAGTTCTATCTGCGTTGCTGCAAATGGCATTATTTTGTTCTTTTTCATGGCTTGGTAGTATTCCACTGTGTATATATACCACATCTTCCTAATCCAATCATCTGTCGATGGACATTTAGATTGTTTCCATGTCTTGGCTATTGTGAATAGCGCAATATTGGTGACACACCATTTCTAAAATAACTAGAATATAAGACAACATTTGATGATGACTGTTGTTCTCAGCCCCATGATCCTCTCAGCCCCAAGTGTCCAAAAAAAGAGGGGAAGACAGAAACCCCACAGGAGCTCACTTAACAGAAACGAGCAGGGGCCGGGCTGGGCTGCCTGGGAAGGTCGTCCAGCCTTCCTGGAATTATGTCCCTCAAAGACCTGCTTTCTCTCCATTTCTCTGCTGTTGTCTCCTCAGGCCACAGGTGATAACACGTGGAGACAGTGTTCCAGTGTTTATGGGTCCAGGTTCAAGCCCATCAGGGAGGGGCCCTTGCCGAGTGCCCCCAGGGAGCCAGGCAACGTGGACACGGTGGCAAGTGAGCACAAAAGGACCTACAGTCTAGTCGGGCTGACAGATACAGAACCGGCGACAACCTGTGCGATGAGACCGGAGAAAAGGGGAGCAGGGGGGCAGCCAAGACAACAGGTGAAGAAAGCTGAAAGCAGAGGGGTCCCCGCAGGCAGCTCCTCCTCCCCTTCCAGGCTGGATTCCAGAAATCAAGGGACCAGGACCCGAGCATCAGTGGGCAGGAGAGGCGCCGCGTTCCTGGAGCCATGTCACCCAGAGCCTCAGGCCGGGGCTCCCGCAGCAGGAATGCGTTCCCTCCCACCCTGGGGCCAGCGGCCAGAGCTCAGCAGGAATGCGTTCCCTCCCACCCTGGGGCCAGCGGCCGGAGCTCAAGGTGTGCGTGGGGTCAGTGCTTGTTTGCTTGACCCCTTAGACCCGCTGTACTCCTGACAAGGACCCCGTCCCTGGAGCATTTCACCAGCCTGACTAACACACTGGACAGGAAGGGAAGGGCAGGAATGGCTGGCTGCTGACCAGGGGCCCTTCACCCCTGCCAAGCCCAGCACGGCCTCCTGGGGAGCCCCCTCTCCCCCGAAAGCCCCGCTCCACCCACACACCAGCCCTCCTCCCTCAGTGTGTCCTGCCTGGCAAGCAAGTAGCCTCTCAGCTGCCAGCGGGGGAGGCCACGTGGGGCCTGCTCCCCCTCCCCGGCACCCACTTATCAGGGGCCCAGCCATCCTGAGAGGCTTCCGCTGCAAGTCACTCATCTGTCCACACATACTGAGCCCTTGCTTCCTTTTGGACAAGTAAGTATTAACACCCACTGTGGGCACCCTCTGGGCCCTGGAGATACAGCAGCAAACACAAGGAGCCGCCACAGCCCCCGTGAAGTTGACATCCGAGTGGATGGAGACAAAGACCGAAAAAATTGATGGATACGAGGCAGCTGGTGATAAAGCCGATGGAGGGAGCAAAGCAGGGGACGGAGCGGGAGTGCGAGGCTGGGCTGGGCGGGGCCACATGGCAAGTAGCAAGGCCAGTTCCCCTACGGGCCCTTGGGAGCAAGATTCAAAGAAGGAAGGGTCCTGGGAGAGAGGGATCCAGGCTGGGGGAACAGCAGGGCCGAGGCCAGAGGCGCAGAGTACCTTGGTTTCAAGAATCATCCAAGAGTCTAGGGGAGGGGAGGGGGCCAGATGCACCATGTGGTGCAGGCATTGCATCGAAGGCCCTGAGGAATGGGGGGGGGGGGTTCTACCCCGAGGAAACAGAGATTTCAAAGTTGAGAACAAAGCATCCCGGGTCCTCGGGTCGATCCCCATCCAGGGTTAGGAGCGGAGCTGTCCCCAGAAGGGCTAAGTCGACAGTGAGATCCACGCTCAAGATGCTCGGAACTCAGCCTGGAGGCTGAAGCAAGGTCTCGGCCAGGCCTGGGGAGACACGGCCTGTCTCAGTTTAGAAGCCTGCTGTTCTATGTCAGTGTCAGCTGATGACTCTGTCCCCAGAGGGGGCACTTGTTTGTTTGTTCATCTGAAATGTAAATTGAAGGGGAAGTGCAGTAATCTCTTGGTTAACCACTTTGCCTCTGAAAGCTGAGCTGATCCAGCCACGACCAGCCCTGTGCCATGCTGTCGAAAGCAGGCCGGGGTGTGTGTGTGTGGGTGCATAAACACACTGCCAGCCTGAGACAGTTCATCCTTCTGGAGGCAGGGACAGGGGGCAGGTACAGCCGATGGGTAAGGAGCTGGGAGCCACACCGGAGAGTGTTTGTGGCAGAAATCAGTGGTGTTGCCCACAGGGAGAGAACTGCGGGCAGAGCCCATGGAGATGTAGTGAGCATTCCTGCGGTTCTAAGGATTCAAGAAAACAACTTGCAGATCTGAATAAGCTCATGCAGGGAGGGGTGCCGTGAGATGGACCGGGGCCAGAGCTAAAAATAAGGCGTTGTTTCTATGCCCAGCAGAAGCGTTGGGAAAAGGAGGGCTTCAGCGCCACCAGGCACAGGGAGGCCAGAGGGGCCATCGGCCGGGCTTCAGGCTTAACCACGAGAGAGGACGGTGCCTCCACCAACGAGGAGGGAGGGTGCCCCAGCCAGGAGGCCAAAGCGCAGCGAAAGCCGCAGTTGGAGAGGAGAGGACTGAGGTGAAGCCTGTCCCGAAGCAGAAGGAAGACTCCAGGCCCCGAGGCTGGTCCCATCACGCCCAGAGCAGCAGAGAGGGGGAGGAGCCTCCAAGCCGCCACCCCAAGGGGCAGACAATGAGCCCAGGAGTGGCCTGGAGCCGGGGGAAGGGATGCAGCATGTACTGGGTGTTCGCTGTGTGGGGGTGCCTTCCACAGGGTCCCACAATGATCCTGAAAGGTAGGTGTGTGGGTTTTTCTTTTTTTTACAGATTACGACAACAGGTTTCAAAAAAGACTCATATAGGTATCCAGTTGCAATGGAATATTACTCAGCCATAGAAAAAGAACGAAATGACATTTGCAGCAACATGGATGGACCTTCACATTAAGTGAAGTAAGTCAGAAAGAGAAAGACAAATACCATATGATATCACTTACATGTGGAATCTAAAAAAAATCTTTAAAAATGATACAAATGAACTTATTTACAAATCTGAAACAGACTCACAGACATAGAAAATAAATTTATGGTTACCAAAGGGAATACTGGGGGCGGCGGGAGAGGTATATTAGGAGTTTGGGATTAGAAGACATTCGACTGGTGTTCCCCCGGTGTCTCAGCAGGTTAAGAACCCGACTAGTATCCACGAGGGTGCAGGTAGGATCCCTGGCCTCGCTCAGTGGGTTAAGGATCTGGCATTGCCATGAGCTGTGACGTAGGTCCCAGATACGGCTCAGAACCCCAGTTGCTATGGCTGTGGCGCAGGACAGTGGCTGAAGCTCTGATTCAACCCCTAGCCTGGGGACTTCCATATGCCACAGGTGCGGCCCTAAAATAAAGCAAAAAGCAAATAAAAAAAGACACACGACCGGAGTTCCCATTGCGGTTGAATGAGTTAAGGACCAGACTAGTAGAGAGGATACAGGCTGGATCCCTGGCCTCGCTCAGTGGGTTAAGGATCTGGCATTGCTATGAGCTGTGGCATAAGCTGCAGATGCAGGTTGCATCCTGTGTTGCTGTGGCTGTGGTGTAGACCAGCAGCTGCAGCTCTGATTCGACACCTAGCCTAGGAACTTCCATATGCCACGGGTGCAGCCCTAATTTAAAAAAAATACAAATTTTTTTTAAAAGAAAGAGACTCCCATAATCCCAAGGCCACCAGCATAGAAGTGGCCAAGGTGGGACTGGATCCCACAGCTCTGCCCCCAAACCTCTGCCCCTTCTGCCAGCCCTCACATATCCAAAAGGCAGAAGGGGAACTGGACTCCAGGTGGCCCCAGGACAGGGACAGGGGTCACGGGTGGGGAGAAAACCTTTCTTTCTTTTTTTTTTGTCTTTTTGCCTTTTTATGTAGAGCCGCACCCGCGGCATATGGAGGTTCCCAGGCTAGGGGTCTAACAGGAGCTGTAGCTGCCGGCCTACACCACAGCAACGCGGGATCCGAGCCGCGTCTGCAACCTACACCACAGCTCACGGCAACGCCGGATCCTTAACCCACTGAGCAAGGCCAGGGATCGAACCCGCAACCTCACGGTTCTTAGTCGGATTCGTTAACCACTGAGCCACGACGGGAACACCTGAGGAAACCTTTCTAATAACCAGAACTACCTGACAAAAGGTGACCACCTCGGGAGGAAGGGAGCTCATGCAAGAGCTGGCTCATGGGGACAGACGGGGTCCTGGAGATGCCCATCACTCGGAGGGGCTGCGACCTGTAGAAGCAGCGTGGGAACCTGTCAGGGTCTGACTATGCCCTTGACCCGCCCTTGGTGTGGGAAGGAGGGAACCCCGAGTTTGGGAAGAGTGAGAGAGCAGTCTCTTGGAAGCTGCCTATAATGGTTCAATCATTCAAGCAGCTTGTGACCATAACACCCAGGGCCAAGCCCTCGTCGTGGGACCGGAGCCTGGCCCCCAGGCTGCTGACCACAGTCAGGAGAAACGGGGCTCCCACACAGGGAAACAAGCACACCAGACTCAGACAAGAGAGGGTGTTTGCTGCAGAAACAAGAGCTAATTTATGCACCACCTCCCAGGTCTCTAAGGAATCAAAAGAGAGGACGATGGGGCCTGGAGGATCCAGGGAAAGCATCGCGTTAGAATGACAATCACGGTCACGGGATTCCTCACAGCTGGCTTTTCTTGAGCAGTTACTAAGTGCTGAAGGTTCTGCATGCACTGGATGATTTAGCCATCAGGGCAACCCCGCGAGGCAGGTGCTCTTACTCCCTTTTTACAGATGAGGAGACAGAGAGGGGACGTAACTTGCCCAAAGTTGCACAGCTAACATGTGGCAGAGCCGGGACGCAAGACCTGATCTGTCAGCCTCCAGACCCAAAGTAAAACTGAGTACAACATCTCTGCCCTGCTACAGAAATAGCTCCAAGAAAGAATGCAGTCATTTTCTATTGCTGCCGTAACAAATTACCAAAACTTAACCGCATGTGTTTATGACATAACTTTTCTTCTGGAGGTCAGAAGTGTGAGCTGCAACCAAGGTACCAGCAGGGCTGCCTTCCTTTTCGGAGGCTCCAGCGGAGAATTCCCTTCTTTGCCTCTTCCAGCTTCTGGGGGCTGTCCTCAACCCTTGTGACGTGGCCCCTTCCTTCCGTTTCGAAGCCACCGTTGCCATGTCTCTCTGACCACAGCCAGGAAAGACTCTGAGTTTAAAGATCCACATGAGTAGACCAGATCCACCTGGATAATTCAGGACCAGCCTCCTCCTCTCAGAGTCCTCAAGCTTCATTCCATCTGCAAAGTCCCTTTCGCCACCTAAAGGAACATACAGGGATTAGGATATGACATTTGGGGGGGCCATTATTCTGCCTACCACAAATGATGAAGAGGGGGGAAAGTAAATGCACCAGTAGCAAGGTCCTAAAAGGGGGGGGGGAGATAATTACATGTATTAGTATCTGCATTAAGATACATAAAACCAGTATTGGTTATTGGAGGAGAACCAGGCTATTAGAGCTCAAGGTTGGACAGAGAAATTTTGTGTTACTATGGAAATGTTCAAACACATACAAAGCTGGAAAGAATAGGAACTCCCATCATGGCTCAGCAGTAATGAACCTGACCAGTATCCATGAGGACGTGGGTTTGATCCCCGGCCCCGCTCAGAGGGTTAAGGATCTGGCCTTGCCATGAGCTGTGGTATAAACTACAGATGCAGCTCGGATCTGGCCTTGGCTGTGGCTGTGGTGTAGGCTGGCAGCTGTAGCTCCGATTCAACCCCTAGACTGGGAACTTCCATATGCCAAGGGTGTGGCCCTAAAAAGCAAAAAAAACAAAACAAAAAACCAGAGAGAACAGGACAGTGAATCCCTTATACCCATCATTCAGCATCAACAATCACCACTGTTTTGCTTTTCTAAGTTTATCCCCCCACCTTTTGGGGAGGGACTGAAAATATACAGCAAATCCAGACATCGTGTCCCTCTAGCCTTAAAAACTTCAGTGTGTATCTCTAAGAGATAGCGTTATTCAGAAACACACACAATGCCATCATCATACCTAGTAAAATCAATAATATTGTCTTACTACCATCTAATACTTAGTCTGTATGTAAATTTCCCTAACTGTCTATAAAATTTTTTTAAATTGGTCTGTCCATATCAGGACACAAATAAGACCCTCACGTCATACTGGGTTGACGTGAGCCCTCAGTCCAGAACAATTTCCGGGAGACACTCTCTTCCCTCTCTTTGCTTCTGTACCTTTATTCCTCAATCATGTAAATGAATGATCTACATAAATTTAAATTCAGGAACTTCTCTTGTGGCACAGAAGGTTAAGGATCCAGCGTTGTCACTGCAGGGGCTTTGGGTCGATGCTGTGACACAGGTTCAATCCCTGGCCTGGGAACTTCCATACGCCATGGGAATGTCCCCCCACAAAAATTTAAATTCAGGAGAAAATACAAATCTAATGCTTCTTGGAGACTTTGCCTCCCCAAGGATGGTAGGTGAGGAAGGGCAGCCCAAGGAGGAGACGAGGGGACAGAGAAGATGCTGGGGGCAGCGGAAGACCCCGCCAAAGCCCTTGGGTGGGCGGGGGGTGGAGTCAGGAAGCCCAGGGGTCTGGCGTTTTGGGGGCTTTCCTGGCCTGCTTGGCAGAGGTGGATGGAAGCGTTGCGGGGATACCAGTGACAGGTTGGCCTGGAGCAGCCTGAGGAAAGTCCCTAAAGCCAAGGATGACGCAACCATTCTAAATGCGCAGCCGGCCGAGAAACCGCAAGAAGCCCACCACCCACACTGGGCCCAGTGTTACACCAGAGCGGCCCCAGACCAGACAGTGGAGGAATACGGAAGCATTAATCGTGAAGGACAGTGGAGCCAATGAAACTGGAGGCCAGGGGACCTACGCTTTCCTCCAGGTCTGCCTCCAGCTGCCTGCACTATCCTGCAAAGGTCACCTGTAAACGCAGTCCCTTGAGTGACCACAGCTGGGGGAGACGGGAATGAGCAATAAGATACACTAGCATTTGCATGATGTTTGTATGTTCCTTTAGGTGGCAGAAGGGACCTTGCAAAAGTAGGTTATACAAAAACCAAATGAGAGTCAAATGAGATCCTGAGTATGGAAGGGATAAATGGAAATTCTCCCCCATTTCATATTTCGAACAGCCAGGTCCCAAAGCCCAGTACCTACCAAGTTCCCCCACATTATCCCTGCCCTGAGAGGTTGATGCAGGATGAATAGGAGTTTGCTAGCAACAGGAAAGTTACTGTAGACAAGAGAATGACGGGGTCAAAGGTAGAGACATGAGACTGAGCCTGGGGCATTCCGAGAAGTAAAAGGAATGCAAAGTGCTCAATCAATGTGGCATCTTGGATTGGACTCCATGATAGGAAAAGGACATTAGTAGGAAAATGGGTGAAATCTGAAGAAAATCTGCAGCTTAGCTAATTGCACTCAACAGTGTTAACCTCTTAGTTTTGACAAATAAACCACGTTTTTTTTAAGATGTTCACATTAGGGGGAGGCCGTGGTACCTCTGCAGCTTTTCTGTAAACCTAAAATTATTCCAAAATAAAAGCAGTATTAAGAAAGAGAGAGGGGGAGTTCCCATTGTGCCTCAGGGAGTTAAGAACCCGACATAGTGTCCATGAGGCTGCAGGTTCGATCTCTGGCCTCGCTCAGTGGGTTAAGGATCCTGCGTTGCCGTGGCTGTGGCGAAGGCCGGCAGATGCAGCACTGATTCGACCCCCTAGCCTCAGGTGTGGCTGTAAAAAGGGGAAAAAAGAGAAAAGAGAGAAGAAAGGACCAAAAGGAAAGTAGTACAAAATAGCTAAAGCATGTAAGACGCCAGAGGGGGAGGACGGGTGGTGGGGGGCAGCGGAGGCCAGGCTGCCGGGGCTTCCTCAGCCACACCGGGGGCCCGGACTCCGTCTCTCCGCAGGCAATGACCCCACGGCAATACGCCTCCCTCTGAACCACACCGGCAGGCCCCGGGGTGGACACCAGCTACAGCTTCTTACTTTCAGGTTCATCTTAACTACATTTCACCTGCCCATATGTGCCTGAACCCATACACAAATATGCCAGGGCTCCACACACACACACACACACACACACACACACACACTCCCCACCTAGGAGAGAAGCTGAGTCCAGCCCCCGATCCTCCTCAGCAATCCAGAACCGCGATCTGGAACAGAGGTCAGCAGCCATGGAAAGGGAGGCTCAGGGACAGGCCCCAGCAGAGGCAGGACCGAGACACAAACGCCACCTGTCATTGGCCCCTAAGAGTCAGAGAGACCTGCTGGGAGGCACCTTCAGGATGGCACAACCCCTGGGGCATCACCTGTAGCCACTTCACCCACCTCCACATCCAGGTGACAAGAAAGCAGGGAGAGCACCGACGTGAACACAGCCACTTACCCCGGGGAGCGGCAGCTCGGCACCCAGGCTCTGCAGCCGGATCCCCTGGGCGCAGATCCCGGCCCTGATGCTCCCTAGCAAGTTAAGTCATGCGACCTCCGTTTCCCCGTTGGTAGAGCGGACTCGGGAACCCCAGCCACCTCAGAAGGCTGTTTGACGATTAAATGAGTTCACACAGAGCAGTCGTGCCCATCCAAGTGTGAGTTCATTGGATTTATTTTTTCATTTAACGTCAGCAGAATACTGGCTGTGGAGACCACAGGCGCTGGCCATCTACTGGGGGAGACTTTTGAAAAAAAAAAAAAAGATGCATGAAACGTGAAATTACCCTTCAGGACAATATCTGATCAGAGTCCAGTGGGTGATTCAGAAAGAAATGGTATGGGAGCACTGAGAGGGAGGGCCAGGCTGGGTTAACAAGGATGCATGGAAGGCGGGGGGAGCCAAGCTGGCCTCAAAGACGGGTAAGCTGCCTGTGGGAGAGAGGAGGGGAGAATGGACCCGGGGCTGGGGCTGAGGAAAGAAGAGGTGGGAACCCAGCCGTAGATGCAGGCGGTGTCTCGAGAGAGGAAAGAGAACGGCAATACATGCTAAAACAGACCACAGAGGGTCTTTAAGATGAGCTAAGGAGTTCCCGTCATGGCTCAGTGGTTAATGAATCCGACTAAGAACCATGAGGTTGCAGGTTCGATCCCTGGCCTTGCTCAGTGGGTTAAGGATCCGGCGTTGCCGTGAGCTGTGGTGTAGGTTGCAGACGCGGCTCGGATCCCGCGTTGCTGTGGCTGTGGCAAAGGCCGGCAGCTACAGCTCCTGTTAGACCCCTAGCCTGGGAACCTCCATATGCTGTAGGTGCTGCCCTAGATGAGGCAAAAAGATAAAAAAAAAAGATGAGCTAAGAATTAGGATGTTAGCTTTCCATACATTCAGTAAATACTTACCGTGCACCTGCTGTGAGTCAGGTACTGTTCGAAACCCTTGGAAGACATCCGAGAACAAGGCACTCAAAATCCCCGCTCCAGAGGAGTCGACATTCCAGCAGAGGGAGGCAGATAATAAACAACACACGTCCTAAGAAAATTCTTTCCTCTTTTAGAAAGTGGTAAGTGTTATGGAAACAATTTAGAAGTGGAGCTGGGAGGTTTTTGAGCTGGAACAATGAGTGGGGAAGAGCGAAGCAAAGTTTTAGGAGTGATGGCGAAAGGGTGATATTAACTATTAGTTCCTGATGAGGCTTCCCCACCCAATTGTCTAAAGAGGATAGATCCTGAGAAATACAATTTGCTTTGCGGAGTTAGGGTAGCGGGAAGCGGAGGATGCAAACTGGACATGCCAAGTGAGAGCAACATTGCTCCCCATGAACCAGAGGCGAGGGCCAGAGGCTGTTGGGGCTGGACTGGGCTGCAGGAGACCAGGCAGGTGTGGCCACACAGAATGGGTGTTTGAAGAAAGAGAGATCCAAAAAGGGTTTGTCGTTTTCTTTTTGGCCAAGCCCACAGCAGGGGGAAGTTCCTGGGCCAGGGACTGAACCAGTAACACAGCAGTGATCCAAGCCATGGCAGTGACAACAGGATCCTTAACCCACTGAGCCACCAGGGAACTCCCAAAAGGGTTGGGATTTTGTTTGTTTGCTTTGTTTTTTCTTTGTCTTTTTAGGGCCGCACCCACAGCATATGGAAGTTCCCAGGCTAGGGATCGAATTGGAGCTGCCGGTCTATGCCACAGCCACAACACCACCAGATCTGAGCCATATCTGTGACCCACACCATAGCTCACGGCAAAGCCAGATCCTTAACCCACTGAGTGAGGCCAGGGGTCAAACCCCCATCCTCATGGATTCTAGCCAGGTTCGTCACCACTGAGCCACAACAGGAACTCCCCAAAAGGAGGGTTTATTTTTTTTCTTTTTTTAATAACGATTTTTGTTTTTTCCATTATAGCTGGTTCACACTATTTTGTCAGTTTTCTACTGTACCGCAAGGTGACCCAGCTACACATATATGTATACATTTTTTTTCTCACATTATCATGCTCCATCATAAGTGACTAGGTCTAGTTCCCAATGCTATTCAGCAGGATCTCATTGCTTATCCATTCCAAAGGCAATAGTTCGCATCTATTACACCAAATTCCCAATCCATCCCACTCCCTCCCCCTCCCCCTTGGCAACCACAAGTCTGTCCTCCATGTCCATGATTTTCTTTTCTGTGGAAAGTTATAAGTGATATCATACAGTATTTGTCTTTTTCTGACTTATTTCACTTAGTATGAGAGTCTCTGGTTCCATCCATGTTGCTGCAAATGGCATTATTTTGTTCTTTTTCATGGCTGAGTAGTATTCCACTGTGTATATATACCACATCTTCTTAATCCAATCATCTCTCGATGGACATTTAGGTTTTTTCCGTGTCTTGGCTATTGTGAATAGTGCTGCAATGAACACGCGGGTGCATGTATTTTTTTCAAGGAAAGTTTTCTCTGAGTATATATCCAAGAGTGGGATTGTTGGGTCATATGGCAGTTCTATGTATAGTTTTCTAAGGTACTTCCATACTGTTTTCCATAGTGGTTGTACCAATTTACACTCCCACCAACAGTGCAAGAGGGTTCCCTTTTCTCCACACACTCTCCAGCCAAAAGGGGGTTTTAGAATAGCGTTCTCTAGCATGCGAGCTGTCACCTCTCCGTGAAATCTTCATAAACTCCATCCACTACAATGGGTAGTCTCCACACTGACTGTGTGTATGTTTCATGCCCAGAAAATTTACAGTGAGAGCAGTGCAGCCAAAGGCAGCCCGAGTGCAGTGACATGGCAGGGGAGTCCATCCAGTGATGTATGCAGAGTGGACAGGTGAATGACAGGGAGGCAGGAAGAAGTGGGAGACAATTGTTTGGGCTAAGGATGAGTTTCGGGGACACGGTCCCCATCTTGGGTGGAGGCAGAAGGAAGGAAGGTTGCTGAGCAACAAACATGGGGCTGGACTCAGAAGACCTGAGGTCTGATCTTTCCTCTAAATCACTCCTCCTGCCTCAGGCTCGCTTCCTTTTTCAATTAGACAGTTTCTGTGGTTCCTCCTACCAGTGACAGGTACTAGGTAGCAAGAGCCACATTCCATAAGCAGGTACGGGACAACAGGGACAGAAGTCACAGGTGAGGAGAGGGCTGACTGGGAGGAGAACTGGGTGGGGGTGTGGGAGCCAAGAAGAAAGAAGGCGGATTCTTGGGTAGGGAGGCCCTTGGAGACTATGAAGTCTGATGATAATCTTGAAATAAACCTATTTGTTTCCTATTGCTTCTCTGACAAATTACTACAGATTTAGTGGCTTCAAAGAGCATGTATTATTTACAATTCTGCAGGCCAGAAGCCTATGAGTCAGCCGGGCTACATATGTTCCTTC
The DNA here is from genome assembly GCA_004024745.2 of Catagonus wagneri. Classification (NCBI taxonomy): domain Eukaryota; kingdom Metazoa; phylum Chordata; class Mammalia; order Artiodactyla; family Tayassuidae; genus Catagonus; species Catagonus wagneri. Next base: position 2,522,811 of record PVHT021183648.1, read on the forward strand.
TGGCAGCTCTGGGGGAGAATCCACTTTCCCACCATTTCCAGTTTCTGGAGGCTGCCTGTGTTCACTGGCACGCAGCCCTGCACCCCTCGCACCTCCAATACCACCTTCATGGTTCCTTCTCTGGCTCTGACCCTCCTGCCTCTTCTTCTATAGAATTACTCTGGGCCCACGAGCACATGCCAGGATAACCTCCCCACTTCAAAGTGTGCAGAATCCCTTGGGCCATGCAAGGCAGTATCTTCACAGATGTGGGGGATTAAGATGTGGGCCTACTCGGGGAGACACTAAAGTGGAAATACTGGTGTTCCCGTTCTGGCATTCCCATTGGATCGGATTAAGAATCCGACATAGTGTCAGTGAGGATGCGGGTTCGATCCTTGGCCTTGCTCGGTGGGTTAAGGATCTGGGGTTGCCAAAAGCTGCGTGTAGGTTGCCGATGCGGCTGCTGTGGCTGTGGTGTAGCACAGCAGCTGCAGCTCCAATTCTGCCCCTAGCCTGGGAACTTCCATATGCCGCAGACATGGCCCTAAACAGAAAAAAGAAAAAAGCGGAAATGCTCTACAAGGCTTTGGATGCCAGGATGAACTTAGGAAGAGGTCAGCTCAAAAGAGACACAGCAGGAGGGAACAAGGGGGACAAGTGTCCAGGGAGAGAAGGGAGCAGAGGGCAGGGGAGCCACTCCAAGGAAGATTCACCCCTTGCACTTTTCCCACATGTTTGGAGAGGGCCGCTCTGGGCCAGCAAGGGTCTGGGTGCTTGGAGAACACAGAAATGCATCAAAAGCAAATGTATTCAGAAGGGCCTACCACCAACACGTGTACGCACAGGAGGTCGTGAGGAAGGCCAGTGAGTCAACGCGAGAGAGATTCAAACAAGGTAATTCATGGAGAAGACAGGAGTGTTCAGGGTTTCATGGAGTGGTGGCATTTGAGTCCAGCAAAAGGAGCGGCAAAGATGTTTCCAGAGGGAAGGGAGTGAACCACAGTGGTGTCAGGAAAGAAGAGCTGGTCAGCAGAGCCATGGCAATGAGAAAGGGCCACTAGGGTGGTGGCTGGGGGGGGGTCTGGTCAGCAGAGTCATGGCAAGGAGAAAGGGCCACTAGGGTGGCGGCTGGGTGGGGGGGGGCCTTCGGGGCGGTGAGTGCGGTTTCCCCTCCCCCCCCCCCGACAGCGGGAGGCAAGCGCCCTCCCAAGCAGAGGGCGGGGCCTATCCTCAGCTCCCCGCCCCGTGTTCAAATATTACCACCAGGGGGCGCCCAAGAGCCAACGTGGACCCTGAACCCGAGCCAGGGGTTTTTCCAGAACCGGGATGCCCTGAGGGAAGGGAGGGAAAGTTTTCCCACTGCAGCACCACAAAGCCTGGAAGGCCTCACTGCCTCCATGTGATCTCTGACTCAGGGGCTTACCCAGATTTTCCCCTTCCAGTTAAAGCAAACCATATTTTTTTCCGTCGCTCCCTTTCCTGGTTGCCGTTGGGACGAAACCATCTGTAACAACACCCTTTGTCTTGGAGGCTCCTGGCACCACAGGATGGGGGAAGGGGGGGACCCCGACGTCTTCTAATCCAAAATATCACCGTGAGGAGACGGAGGCCCGGATAGAGGACGTGGCTTGTCCAAAATAAACCAGAGGGTCGGGACCAAGCACAGAACTCAGACCTCCTCACGCACGTTCTAAGGACCTCCTTGATTGTATGTAATTTGGCGCTGCACGCTAGCACTTGTGAAGATAAATAATAGCAATAATTGTAATGTTTTTTGAGGGTAAATAATAGCAATAATAGCAACAGTGGCCGCCATCCCCTGGGCGGTTCCGTGGCAGGCACTGTTCTAAACCCTCCGGGTGGATGACCTCAGTCAATACTCACAATCACTTAAGAAGAAGTTTCTATTACATGTTTAAGTGTTTTCCTGAATTACCCCCACCTGGGCTTGCGAATAAGCGAGGGCAGGGGGATTAGGGGGGTTAGAGGGGTGGGGGAAGAGGACGACATAAAAAAGATAAAATCTTTTCTCTCCTTAGACCTGTTCTCCCAAGGCAGGTGCACTCTGGCTAAGGGCAGCACCGTGAGACCTCGCTGCCGCCGCTCGATCCCCCACCCCTCGGCCACCAGGGCCTCACACGCTGCTGGACCCCGTCCTCGGCCACGCTGGGTTAGGGGCAGTGACCGGGATGAAGTGGTACCCAGACCCCTGTGCGCAGCCGCCCTTGGCGTTGACCAACAATTAAGGGAACTCCTTCCTCTGCTGCTCCCTCCCCGCCTTCCTTCCTTTCCCGTCTCACCCGCTGTGGTGTTTCCCCAGTGGGTGCCTGTGGTCTCGTGCTCCGCGCGTCTGCACACTGGTCCCTCCGCCTGGAATTCCCCCGGGGCCTTGTCTGCCGACCTGCCTTCCAAAGTCAGCGGGAGCCTCCGGTCTTCCGCCTCCCCTCCCCGCACTGGAGGCTCTCCCCCCACCCCGCCCCCGCCCCCGACCCCGACCTCCCATTCGGGCAAGACCCGGGGACACCAGGCCCCTGCGTGCTCCTGGGCCACACTTCCTCCAGCAAAAGCTCGGGAGCAGGCCCTGGGCCGGCCTCCCATGGATTCTTCCAGGGAGAGAGAGGGCGTGTGGTCTCAGCGTTGGGTTTGTTTAGGCAGAGCAGGCCCTCCAGAGAGACTGGAAGAAGAAGCAAAGTCCTAGCGGCTCCTGCTGCCCAGACTCTGGCCTGGCGCTCACCCGCCCTCCCATGCGAGTCCCCTCTCCCGGTTTTCTGTCCTCTCCCCCTTTGCCGCCCCCTCCCTAACCTCCACTGCCTCAGTTAACTCCTTGGTCTCACCTGAAAGAGTCCACCGCCACCTAATGTATCTCCATGGGTCCCCAGCTCACCTTCGTCCTC